>CM042172.1:7181188-7211188 GCA_023376005.1 Doryteuthis pealeii | reverse complement strand
GGGCATATATGTTCAAATCTAAGGCTAAACAAATCAAGAAAATGTCAATCCCTGAATGTACATTTCGACCTATTAGGTCGAATCAGCATAGGTCGAAATGTACATTCAGGGATTGACATTTTCTCGATTTGTTTAGCCTTACATTTGAACATATATGCCCGCCTAAATTCATTAATTATTAACTAATTAACTTTCGAAATTAGGTATGACTTCAATTAAGTACATATCCTCCAAAAATTGTCGGCTTAAAGCCATATAATAAATAAACACATTTGTTTGTTTACTTAACCTCATAATAATATATATAATAATATTGATGTGACCAGTCAATTGATCGAGGGGGGGGCTCTCCCACGACTTGTCTGGCCTAAGTAAGGACCAAAGTGGAGTGTTGCATGTCATGGATTGCTCAGCCACTGAGGTTCCATTCTCACGGGTCGCTACCCACGGCTAACAAGTGGCTTCATTGGGGGAGTCTTACCCCTCTACAGAAGTTCAGTCGGAATATTTTAAAGCCCCAGCCGATAGGACTGTCACCTGGGTGGTGTGAGTGAACTTAGGCAACTGGCAATGGTAGCTCCATTGAGCAAATGTCTTACCATTTTTACTTCAGGTATGATCATGGCTTCGACTGGAGTACACTGTGTGTTTGCTGTCGACACGTTTATTTTAAGATTGTGTATGCATGCATAGCAACGTCGTGTACATGTGTGCGATTGTGCATAGCAACGTTGTGGTTGTGTATGCATATATACATAGTGACATCGTATATACATACATATATATATATATATATATATATATATATATATATATATATGTGAGTGTGTGACGTAGTGTATGTGTACATATATGTATTTATATAGTGTCGTCGTGTGCGTGAGTGTGTATCAATATAGTGACGTCGAGTGTGTGTGTGTGTTTATATATAGTGGCAACGTGTGTGTGCATGTATATATAGTGTCGACGAGTGTGTGTGTGTGTGTGTATGTTTATTTATAGTGGCAACGTGTGTGTGTGTGTGTGTGTGTTTATTTATAGTGGCAACGTGTGTGTGTGTGTGTGTGTGTGTTTATTTATAGTGAACGTGTGTGTGTGTGTATTTATATATAGTGGCAACGTGTGTGTGCATGTATATATAGTGTCGACGAGTGTGTGTGTGTGTATGTATATATAGTAACGACACGTGTTTATATATAACAGTCACATCGTGTATATATATATATATATATATATATATATATACACATACACACACACACATATATACACACATATACATATATATACATACGTCGTATATGTGTATGTATAGCTACATCATGTGTGTCCGTGTGACCACGTGTATGCACGCGTACACGTGCGTGGGCGTTGTTTTTTTTTTGTTTTTTTGCTTGTTTTTTTGTTTTTTGTGTTTTTTTTTCTTTTTCTTTTTGACGTCCACATCTGAATTGTTGCAATTCGCCCGACTATTAAGCTTCCCTTTAGAAATGTCAAACAGAAAAAAATGGAGAGACTTTTTTTCCTCTCCCGCTCTTAAATGTCGTCACTTAATTCCGATTTTCGCCTCGTTTAGCTACAAAACACTACACAACATCTATATCAAATTTAAGACTCACCATAACGCAGCGGTTAGCAAAAGTGTACCTCCTACCCTAAAGAGTTCCTACATTAAATGGCTTAACACTAAACTAAATACAAACCTATTTAAAATCTGCTGTATAAATATTCATATAGAAATATAGAAGACTGAAATATTTTTTTCTATATCACATTTAAGGGGTAGCTCACGTTGTGTAATGGTTAGAAAGCTCGCTTCGCAGACAATTGTTAGTGAGTTCGATTCTCATTGGATGCCCCATACTTTTGGCCTTGTGCCACATCTAAGCTAAGCTTAATAGATAACTATCATATTTAAGACTCGCTATGCCGCAGTGGTTAGCGAGAGTGTACCTCCCTCCCCAAACAGTTCCAACATCAAATTGCTCAACACTAAACTTAGTACATACCTATTTAAAATCTGCTGTATAATTATTCCTATAGAAATATATAAGACTGAAAAATTGTTTGTTGTTTTTTTTTGGGGGGGAGGGGGGTCTATATCACATTTAAGGGGCACCTCACGTGGTGTAATGGTTAGCTAACTCGCTTCGCAGACAATTGTTAGTGAGTTCGATTCTCATTGGGCGTCCCATACTTCTGGCCTTGTGCCCTCATCTAAGCTAAGTAAATAACTCTGTAGTTTATAGTAGAGCACCACATGTGGTGTAATGGTTGGCATGCTCGCTTCGCAGACAATGGTTAGCGAGTTCGATACTAATTGGGCGCCCCATACTTTTGGCCTTGTGCCCTCATCTAAACTAAGCTTAGTAAATAACCATCACATTTTAGACTCGCTAAGCCGCAGTGGTTAGCGAGAGTGTACTACCACCCCCAGACAATTTCTACAGCGGAGAGTTCCAACATCAAATGGCCCAACACTAAACTAAATACATGCCTATGTAGGGTACCACCACTCCAGGTCAGAGTGGACCTGGAATTAATGGTGATGAACGGGTACTCCACATTCCGCAGACCTCCAGAAATGGGACTTCACCATCAGATAGAGTTTAACGTCAAACCCTGGACATTAAGACCATCAGCCATCGCCTTCTAGCACATATATGATAAAAAGGATTGTGGTTTGCCATAAAGGCAATAAAGTCGGTACAATCATACAGGTGCTAGGGCTTAATATCAAATTGCTCAACACTAAACTAAATACATACCTATTTAAAATCTGCTGTATGAATATTCCTATAGAAATACATATATATATTTACCAACCCCTCCGCACGAGCAGGATGTGACATAAGGTCAATTCCTTAAGCGGAGTTCAACAGGTTTAAATTTCAACAGTTTTCCTTCTCCTAGACCGGTTGTCTAACTAAGGCTAAAGAGCCCAGTCTGCCCTACTATTTATCCATAGCTGGAGGGGGAGTAGGATTCATACCTTTCCCAAGGGTATTAGCGCTAAGTGAAATGCAATTACCACATCCAGGATTTGAACTCGGGCGACGAGTCCATTTCCCATTATTTTAACCATTACACCACGCACTTCCCACTAGAAATACATATAGGAGAGAAAAATTGGATATCGACCAATATATGATCATACGGGCATCTGCTTGGGTAAAAGTGGTAACAGGTCATATGCTCCCCTTGGTTGGTTGAAATTGAGATATCATCTAGTAGGTCTTGCTTAAATTACAAATCATTGATTGATTTCAACGGCACTCAAAGGTTAGTTCATGCATAGAGGTTAGGGAATTGCGTTCATTGTACATTTATATTCACATCTTTGCGTAGTTTAAGAATTTTTTTCGCACAATTATGATATCAAGTATTCCTATCTAATACAAATAATCAGTCTTAAGGTTTCAATAATTCCTAGCTAATCTATTAATAATGGAGATTCGCTTCCGGTTTTTGTCTGTAACAAAATTACGTCACTGCTTACGTCACATTACCCAAATCGTCATAACATAGAATAAATACACTCAAAATTGGAACATGCAACATTAGACAGACCTCATTGTTTTTTAAAACAAGTTTTAATAAATACATGACTGGTATTATATATTTATATATAGTTTGTTTTATTTTAATACATATTTAAAGTTTACATTTGAAATTGTTTTATTTTTTAATCCTTTAAGGAATTTGATGATTTTACTTACTTAGGGTACAAACTCGCTGACATTGAATTTTTACTCCCACACCTCAGGCAATATGTTTCAAAAATCTATCTTTACATCGCCCGGAGGGTGTTTTTTATTTTGTACCAGTACTAATAATTACATAGTTTTAATTATTTATATTTAACTTTACTTTGAATATACGTTCCTTGCTACATTTGGGGCGCTGGTAGGTGGCGTCAGTGACGTAATTTTGAAACGCTAAAAGACATTTTGTTTTTATTGATTTTGGACTAGTGTAAACCCCTCTACCAAACACCTGATTGGCTGTTGCTAACAACCAATCAAATGCGCAGCATGGTCTATTTAAGTGGTCTACAGGGACATTGGTACTTTTTTTAATAGCCGTTTGTTTGCGCACTTTTATATGATTTCAATTAACTAATGGTAATAATTCTTAGTAAACAATTATAGTTTCAAGTAACTATTTTAATACACATGATTTATCGTTATATGGTATTGAGTGTTCTTATAGAATACGAATAAATTTTAAACAGATCTATTTGACCTATAGATGGTACCCTAACAGGTACTACCATTCTGGGCTAGAGTGGACTGAAAATAATGGCAATGAAAGGATACTCCAAACACCCCAGAACTGGAACCTCACCATTAGATGCAGTTTAATTTCATACCGGAGACATCTTTCTTTTTCTTTTTTTTGGGGGGTGGGTGGGTGGGAAGATTCTAAAGGCTATTCTAAACCTCGTCGACATGGTGGTTACAATATATTATGGGGATATATGCAGAACCCTCTCCACGGCACTTACACATGGATACACTAGTGTGGAGATGATGATGATGAAAAAATACCAATTCGCATATCGTTGAAAAATGATTTGGTTTGGTTTGTTTTGTTTTACGGCATATCAACCTCAGTGGATCATTTAATGCCGATAAAGTTTTAAAATAAATAAATTCTTAATGGATAATACAATTTTTTTTATAAATACATTTTTTCTATTTAACCCATAGATTGGACCCTAACAGGTACTACCACTCCGGGTCAGAGTGGACCTGGGAGCAATGGTGATGAAGGGGTGCTCCACATTCCTAAAACCTCCAAAACTGGAACCTCACCATCAGATAGAGTTTAACGACATTCCCAGGACATGTAGACCCGCAGCCACCGCCTTCTAGCACCCATATGATAAAAAGAGGTTGGGGCTTGCCATAAGGACAATAGGGTTGGGGCAATCATATAGGTTCTAGGGCTTGACGTGACCAGCCGATTGATCGGAGGGGGCCTCTCCGACCGCCCGTCTAGCCCAATATAGGGCCAAAGTGGAGTATTGCATGTCATGAACAGCTCAGCCACCTGAGCTCTATCCTTAAGCATCACGGGTCGCCACCCACGGCCAACAGGTGGCCCCATTGGGGGAGTCTTACCCCTCTGCAGAGGTGCAGTCGCCCCAGCCGACAGGGCGGTTGAAAAATGAGTCAGAATATTTAAAGCGGTATTAGCAATTGAAGGGTCCCCCTTTTTTCAATAGAAATCCAAAATGTACTATTAGGAAAGTGTTCAAGCTTAAATTTTAAACCCACAATGAATACAATATATAATTTCAAACAAATATCAAATGAATGGTTTTATGAATGCCTTTTAGAACAAGTGAAAATAAATCTGTGTTTAATAATGAAAAATAAAAGTTTAATTTCTGTTTCGAATTCCTAAAATACTTTACTTGAATAGGAATAATTAATTTATTTTAGTTTGGGTAGATTTGTATCTTATGTATGTACCCAACCCCTCCGTACGAGCAAAGTGCGATACAAGGTCAATTTCTAAAGCAGAGTTTAACAGGTTTTCTTTTTCCTAAACATATTCAGCCAACTCCTCCACCGCCCTGTCTGCTGGGGCGTTAGAATGCACCAACTGCAGAGGGGTAAGACTCCCCCAATTGGGCCACCTGTTGGCCGTGGGTGGCGACCAGTGATGCTTAAGGATAGAATCCAGGTGGCTGAGCAGTCCTTGACTTGTAATATTTCACTTTAGGCTTTTCTTGGGCTAGACGGGTGGTCAGAGAGGCCCCCTCAGCTGGCCACATCAAGCCATAGCACCTATTTGACTGCCCCAACCCTATTGCCCTTATGGCAAGCCCCAATCCTTATCATATGGGTGCTAGAAGGCGGTGGCTGGGGGTCTACATGTCCTGGGAATGACGTTAAACTATCTGATGGCGAGATTCCAGTTCTGGAGGTTTGGGGAATGTGGAGCACCCCTTCATCACCCTTGCTCCCTCGTCAACTCTGACCCGGAGTGGTAGTACCTGTTAGGGTCTCATCTATGGGTTGAATAGAAAAACATGAGTTTATAAACAAAATTGTATTATGCATTAAGAATGAATTTATTTCCACCGAGGTGGATATGCCGTAAAACAAAACAAACACATTCACCCAACCCCTCCGCACGAGAAGGATGCGACAGAATGTCAATTTCTTAAGCGAAGTTTAACAGGTTTAAATTCAGTTTCACTTATTTGAGACATGTTTACCAACCTCACTACACGAGTGGGATGCGACACAGGGTCAGTTTCTTTAGCAGAGTTTAACAGGTCTTCCTTATCTAGACTTGTTGCTAAACCAGGATTAAGGAGCTTCGTCCTCCAGCTATTTTTAAAAACATTTTTGATACTCATTTTTATCTATTTAATCCATAGATGGAACCCTAACAGGTACTACCACTCCAGGTTAGAAGGAACTTTGGAGTAATGGTCCTAGTGTCCTTGGTATGACGTTAAACTGCATCTAATGGTGAAGTTCCAATTTTGTAGCTCTTGAGAGTGTGGAGTACCCCTTCATCAACATTACTCCTCGGTCCCCTGTGACCGTTAGTCCATGTTAGGGTCCTTCTATGGGTTAAATAAGAAAAAAGGAGTTTTAAAAATGTCTGAATTTTTTTTTAGATGAGGCTTGATAATTAGTATTATTCGGACTATTGTCCTCATCTTCATTGTTATCTGTACAACGTTTCGGCACATCGGTCGAAACATTGTACAGATAACAATGAAGACGAGGACAATAGTCCGAATAATGCAATTAATACTTTTAAAAATTTGTTTAAAAAAGAATTGAGTTTGAAAAAAAAAAGTTTAATACCCATCAGGAATGAATAAAACAAAAACGTCTTCGGCATAAAATAAACCAACAAGGGTTGACATGCCGTAAAATCCAAACATCCAATACAAGTGATAGCAAGTATCTTTCGTATTCCTCTATGTTCTTTATTATTATAACGAGTTTTTCACATCAGCGTGAAAGCCTGAGTGACAACAAGTCTCATCAGTTCCCCAGGACTGGGTATTCTAGCTGATTGCAGCAGTGCAGTAGTCTGGATGGTTTCAATTCTTCCTCTGATTTCCAGGTCCCCAGTCTTTTTCCAAGTTTTTTGTGACCGTTCCAAGTGCACCAACTACAATTGGTATCACTTTCACCCTCATATTCCACAGCTTTTTCAATTCTCTGGAAAGGTCCAGGTATTTGTCCATCTTTTCGTTTTCTTTCAACTTCACCCTGTGATCTGCTGGAACCGACCAGAGAATTTTATGTGTTTCATTCTTAAAAACAGATTCTGGTTTATGCATATTCCATTTTGCTGTATGGTCAAATTATTATTATTATTATTATTGAATTAGTCAGCTAGCAGCTAATACGATGCCTTACATTGCGCTACCAATTAAAGGCTGTTGCTTATCAAATGGTGTGATACGAAGATTGTGTGAAACGTTCTTTTATTATTCTAAAAGAGCGTCGTTGGCACTTACACCGCTTATGTCACGGTAACCAGAAAACGAAAAAAATAATTAAAACTAGATTTTCACACTCAATCGACATCAACCTGATATTTCTACTTAACACTGATACAAGATGCACAGACAGATGTTGAGTCAGTTCCTATGGCAACGCTGCGGGAACAGACAATTATATACCTGTCCTTCAGACTGGGATTAGAGCGTAGTATATATTTACACAACATCGCACCAACCCCTAACGGAGAAAATGCGACACAGGGTCATTTTTTTAATAGAGTACAGCTGGTTTCAATTCAGAGTTTTCCTTCTCCTAGACCGGTTGCCGTGCCAGGTTTAGAGATCAAGTTTTCCCTACTATTTACTACTAAATGGCAACGAAGAGGTACTCCACACTCCCCAGACCTTCAAAATTGGAACCTTGCTACTAGATGCAGTTTAACATCATACCCAAAACAATAAGACCCTCAGCCACCGCCTTCTAGCCCAGATATGATAAAAAGAGTTGGTTTGGTTTGTTTTACGGCATTTCAACCTCAGTGAGTCATTTAATGCCGACCAAGTTGTGAAATAAATTAATTCTTAATGCATAATACAATTTTGTTGATTAACTCTTGTTTTTCGATTTAACCCATAGATGGGACCCTAACAGGTACTACCACTCAGGGTCAGAGTGAACCAGGGAGCAATGGTAATGAAGGGGTGATCAACATTCCCCAAACCTCCAGAACTGGAACCTTGACTAGCGCTAGACCAAGGAAATTGTTTGGGCGTCTGAGACGGAGCGCCACACCTACCATCAGCTCCTTACTTTACCGCACAGATCCCAGTGCTACTCATACGCCGAGTTGGCGAGGGCCGGTATCGAACTAGGAACTTGTGGTTTTTAGCCGTAAAGGAGAACGATAGGTGTTTATCGCACGAATAATTTATGTGACAAACATTTGAAAATATTTAAGCGAAGAAAAAAATAGTAACTTCTTTTGTAATTCTATTCATTTTTTCTGCCCACCTGAGGATCGACAACCGTGAAACTGTAGTAGGAAGACTTTGTGCAGTTACGTAGGAGGATAATTTTCACTACTGGGATTTCTTGGTTCGTGTTTAGCTGTTCTGCTGGCTTGCTCTTTTAGATGCAGTAATGTTATTTTGGATCTAACAGAAGTGTTTTTGCAATGTTTTGTAATGTATTCTTAGCTTACTTAAAACCTTACATCCTCAAGTATGCTCTGATGAAATTCGGGTGCTTCTAGTATGCCCCTGGGTCTCTTATGACATTGTCGTAACTCCTTTCAATAACCTAGTGAGTCCTGGGTATGACGTTATACTGTATCTAATGGTGAAGTTCCAATTTTGGAACTGGGGTGTGTGGAGTACTCCTTCATTGTCGTTACTCATGGGTTCACTCTGACCTGGAGTGGTAGTACCTGCTAGTGTCCCATCTATGGTTTAAATAGAAAAATAATTTTTTTGATTTTTTAAAAGAGAGAGAGAAAGAGTCCTGGGTATGACGTTATACTGTATCTAATGGGGAAGTTCCAATTTTGAAGTTCTAGGGAGTGTGGATTGGTTTTGTTTTTGTTTTTGGCATATCAACCTCAGTGGGTCATTTAATGCCGATAAAGTTTTGAAATAAATCAATTCTTAATAGATAATACAATTTTTTTATAAATACATTTTCTATTTAACCCATAGATGGGACCCTAACAGATACTACCACTCAGAGTGGACTCTGGAGTAATGGCGATGAAGGGATACTCCACACTCTCCAAAGCTCCAGAATTGGAACTTCACCATTAGATGAAGTTTAACATACGACGCCACGGGACTGCCCCGTATACGTCAGTATTAAGCATGAAATAAACTGATTCAAAATATTGGGATACGTAGATAATTTTTCATGTCAAATGAATATTTTAGAGGGAGAGAGAAAATAGAAAGAAATAAAAAGAAAGAGAGAGAGAAAGAGAAAAGAGAAGAAGAGAGAGAAAGAGAAAGAAAGAAAGAGAGAGAGAAAGAGAAAGAAAGAAAGAAGAGAGAAGAGAAAGAGAAAGAGGAGAGAGAAAAGAGAAAGAAGAAGAGAGAGAGAAAAGAAAGAAAGAAAGAGAGAGAGAGAGAAAGAAAGAGAGAGAGAGAGGAGAGAAGAGAGAGAGAGAGAGAAGAAAGAAAGAGAGAGAGAGAGAAAGGAGAAGAAAAGAGAGGGAAAGAGAAAGAAAGAGAAAGAGAGGGAAAGAGAAAGAAGAGAAAGAGAGGAAAGAGAAAGAAAGAGAAAGAGAGGGAAAGAGAAAGAAAGAGAAGAGAGAAAAAGAAAGAAAGAGAAAAGAGAGGGAAAGAGAAAGAAAGAGAAAGAGAAGAAAAAGAGAGAAAGAGAAAGAAAGAGAAAGAAAAAGAAAAAGAGAGGAGAAAAAGAAAAAGAGAAAAAGAAAGAGAAATAGAAAAGAGAAAATAGAAAAGAAAAAGAGAAATAGAAAAAGAGAAAGAGAAATGAAAAAGAAGAAAGAGAAATAGAAAAAAGAGAAAAAAAGAAAAAAGAAAGAGAAAAGAGAAAAAGAGAAAGAGAAAGAGAAAGAGAAAAAGAGAAAGAGAAAAAGAGAAAGAAGAAAAAGAGAAAGAGAAAAAGAGAAATAGAAAGAGAAATAGAGAAATAGAAAAAGAGAAATAGAAAAAAAGAGAAAAGAGAAATAGAAAAAGAGAAATAGAAAAAGAGAAATAGAAAAAGAGAAATAGAAAAAGAGAAATAGAAAAAGAGAGGGGCAGAGGGAGGGAGAAAAAAGAGAGAAATTACTTTAGTAATGAAAAAAGTGGAATATCCACGATGTAAGATAATCACCTTTTAAGCTGGCGGCCCGGTTTCAAATTTCACCCTCTAACCCTACAAGTGTTTTTAAGGCTATTAGTTCTTAGTCACGGGAATCTCCCACCCCCACAAGAAACACAGATACACACCGAACAAGAATGAATAGACTGTCAAAATTGCCGCCTTTACCCTGGCGCTAAAAACAATGGCGGCTTATTACACTTTAGTCTCACTTATAACACTTCAAGGTCATTATTATATAATATATATATATATATATATATATTATATATATATATATATATATATATTATTTAAGTAAATAACCAGGTTAGTTGGTGTTGGAAATTATTTTAAACTGGGCCTTTTTTAACAACGGAATGTTAAAATGAGTTGGTTGGTTTTTGCGGCTTGTCAACCCTTGTTGGGTTATTTCATGCCAAAGATGTTTTGTTTTATTCATTCTTGATGAATACTCAATTTTTTAAACTCATTTTTTCTATTTAACTCATAGATGAGCCCTAGCAGGTAGTAAAAACACACACACACACACACACACACACACACACACACACATATTTGTTGAACTCAATGGACAATTCTTGTCTGACGAGTTTTTTTTTCAATTCTTTCTAATTGTCTGGCTATCTTTGTAATATTAGGGTGAAATTGGTGTATGAATCCGCCAAAGGTTTTAACACGAGTACTTTCTGCACTACATAGTGCCACCATCAGGTGTGGAACTGGTGAGATGTTTTCATTGTTTCTCTTTAAACAAACAGTAACAGTAGGAATAATTAAGAAGAGGGGCTCACAAGTTTGGTTAAATTCGAGTGACAATTCCTGTCGTACAAGTTTCTGTTCAATCCGTTCAAGGTGTCTGGCCATCTTTTTGGTGTCAGGGTGGAACTGGTGTAGCAGTCCACCAAAGGTGTCTCTACGAGGGCTTTCGGCATGTCGATTTGCCATCTTCAAATTTGTGAAGTTGGAAACTGATGGTATGTTTCGTGGTGTCTCGTTTTTAAAGAAAACGAGCAGTAGTGTAGGAATTGGTAGTGGGAGGTAGTAACAATTGGTAGGGGGTGTAGGAATTGGTAGTAGTTCGAACGAATGATGCAGTAGAGATTTTAAATGAGAAAATGCTGCCAAAATACACTATATATATATATATATATATATATATATATATATATATATATATATAAAGTGTGCGTGTGTGTGTGTGCATAAACCGATAGAACTTTCAAGGGATAAGCTAGTAACTTATTTTATTAGTACTTTTATTCCAACCGATTCTGATATTCCACATAAACACACTTCTAACCCTTGTCAGATGGGACTGTAGAATACTCCGACTGCACCTCTTCAGAGGGGTTAGACTCTCCACCCTAATAGAGGCACCTGCTGCTCGAGGGTGACGACCCGATATGCTTAAGGACGGAATCCTGGTTGTTGAGCTATCCATGACATGCAACACTCCACTTTGAATTAAATTAAGAATTAAATCAAATTAGTGAAATAGATCGCTAATTAGGACTGAGCCTATTCTAGTAGTTACCACCCCCAAGCAAAGTTTTAACAGGTTTGAATTCAGAGTTTTCCTTCTCCTAGAGTGGTTGCCTAACTAAGGTTAAAGATCTCAGTCTGCCCTACTATTTTACCCATAGCTGGAGTGAGAGTAGTTGGTTCATACCTTTCCCAAGGGTATTAACGCTATGTGAACTGTAGCTTCGTCCAGGATTTGAACTCGGATCGACGAGTCCAATTTCTACGACGCTATTCACCATGGCCTCTAACTCTTTGTTCTTAAGCTAGACGGGCGGTCGGAGAGGCCCCTTCTAATCAATCGGCTAATCACGTAAAGCCCTAGGCCCTATACGATTGTCGGTGTATTCTAAAGCCCCGGCCGACAGGGCTAGACTAATTAACGATAAAGAGGCAAATATTGTACGCATCTTTCATAAAGGCGGCCATGTTATTTTTACAGAGAGAACTCTTTTTCTTTCTTCTGTTTACGTAGACAAAGTTTAATGTACATAAACAAATCCTTAAAGCGGGTTGGGGTGGAGTCGGTGCTGAGAAGGAAGTAATTCTCGTTCTAATCAGGCAATAGTTTTGGGATTTTTCTACTTCCGGTATTTTATGAGGGGTAAACAGAAAATTCTTTGTAATGTTTTTAAAATGGTCAGAATGATTTGCTTGCTGCAGAAATTGGAGATTAAAAGAAACAGAAAATGGAGGAAGTTGAAATATTTACAGAGACTCTCCCAGGGTTATAATCAGAGAGAGAGAGAGAGAGAGAGAGAGAGAGAGAGAGAGAGAGAGAGAGAGAGAGAGAGAGATTATATATATATATATATATATATAATAGAATATTAGATAAATAGATAGAGAGAGGGGGAAGAGTAGAGAGAGAGAAACAGAAAATAGGATGAAACAGAGAGAGAGATAGAGAAGAGAGAGAAAAATCAGATAGAAGATAGAGAGAGAGAAAATCAGATAGAGAGATAGAGAGAGAGAAAATCAGATAGAGAGAGAGAGAGAGAGAATCAGATAGAGAGAGAGAGAGAGGGAGAAATCAATAGAGAGAGAGAAGGGAATCAGATAGAGAGAGAGAGAGGAATCAGATAGAGAGAATAGATAGAGAGAGAGAGAGAGAGGGAGAATAGAATAGAGGAGAGAGAGAGAGAGGGGCAATAGAGAGAGAGAGAGAGAGAGAGAGAGAGAGAGAGAGGCATCAGATAGAGAGAGAGAGAGAGAGAGAGAGAGAGAGAGGGAGAGAATAGAGAGAGAGAGAGGAGAGAGAGAGAAGAGAGAGAGAGAGAGATAGAAGAGAGAGAGAGAGAGAGAGCATCAGATAGAGAGAGAGAGAGAGAGAGAGAGAGATCAGAGAGAGAGAGAGAGAGAGAGAGCATCAGATAGAGAGAGAGAGAGAGAGAGAGAGAGAGAGCATCAGATAGAGAGAGAGAGAGAGAGAGCATCAGATAGAGAGAGAGAGAGAGAGAGCATCAGATAGAGAGAGAGAGAGAGAGAGCATCAGATAGAGAGAGAGAGAGAGAGAGAGAGAGAGAGGGAATCAGAATAGAGAGAGAGAGAGAGAGAGAAAATCAGATAGAGAGAGAGGGAATCAGATAGAGAGAGAGAAAGAGAGGGAATCAGATAGAGAGAGAGAGAAAGAGAGAGGAATCAGATAGAGAGAGAGAGAGAAAATCAGATAGAGAGAGAGAGAGAAGAGAAAATCAGGAGAGAGAGAGAGAGAGAGAGAGAAAATCAGTAGAGAGAGAGAGAGAGAGAGAAAATCAGATATAGAGAGAGACAGAGAGGGAGAAAATCAGAGAGAGACAAAATCAGAGAGAGACAGAGAGGGATAAATAGAAAGAAAGAGAGTGGGAGAGAGTGTAAGAGAAAGAGGAAAAGAAGGCATACATACGTACACGATAAAGTTCTACAACTGTATTTATAATATGGCGTCGATCGCAGAAAATATTAACAGCTTGTAATCTTTGAAACTATTGTCTCTTGTGCCGCTCAGTTCAAAGCCCATTGCTTATTTGATACCAAAAGAAAATTCAGAAAGATTTATTTTCAATATTCAACACATCACTCACACCAGATCATATAGACAGGCAAACAACAGGCATATGTAATGTTGGTAGCAAATTATCGTTTCAATATATCAGAATACAATAATAAACACGGGTAATTTAAGAGATTTGTATCAGGGGTTGCACAACACCTTTGAACAGATCCGATATCCACAATGCCGTTTTCATTTGAAACGTGACACTTGTAGTATCGCTTCTTTCTTGTCACAGTAAACATGTACTATTAACACGACAACAAAGCTGTTAGTAGAATTTTAGAGATAAAATTAGAAGATAGGGCCTATATCCGATTTATAGGTACTAGCAACAGAAAACACCCTCTGGGCGTCGTAAAAATTATTTTTTGAAAGACATTGCCTGAGAGAGTGGGAGTTAAAAATTCAATGTCAGAGGGTTTGTATCATAAGTAAGACAAATCCTCATATTTATTAAAGGAGTAAAAAATTTAAAAAAATAAAACAATTTGAAATGAAAACTGAGCCCCGTCCCTCTCAAATAAAATGTTGCGTGCATGTAATAATCAAACAAATATTTTGAATATTTTCCACGTCAATTTTCCAAAAATCGTAGGTATTTATTTATTTGTAATTTTTTTAGTTAACTTCTTGTTACTGTAAAAAGAAAAAGGACGAGAGTAAAAAAAATTTTTAATTGCTTACTCAAATTTTGGGTGTATATAGCATAAGAATATTATGACGTAATCTGTGACGTATAACTATGACAGTTTTTGTTACAGACAGAAATACAGACAATCTCCATTATTAATCCTATTACAAAATAAAAAAACACCCTCCGGGCAATGAAGAAAATATATTTTTGAAACATATTGCCTGAGGAGTGGGAGTAAAAAAAATTCAATGTCAGTGAGTTTGTACCCTAAGTAAGTAAAATCATCAAATTCATTAAAGGATTAAAAAATAAAGCAATTTGAAACTTTAAATATGTATTAAAATAAAACAAACTTATATATATATATATATATATATATATATATATATATATATATATATAATACCAGTGAATGTATTTATTAATACTTGTCTTAAAAAAACAATGAGGACTGTCTAATGTTGGCATGCTCAAATTTTGAGTGTATTTATTCTGTTATGACGATTTGGGGTAATGTGACGTAAGAAGTGACGTAGTTTTTGTTAGAGAAAAAAACCGGGAGCGAATTTCTATTATTAATAAAGATGTTAAGGTAACGTGGCCATGAAGTCATGAAGCACTTAGTTTGAGAATCACATAGGAGAGAAACAGTCAGTAACAAAGCGCCATTGAATTCATGCCCACGCTACCCTAATTTTATATAAGAGGGAATCTACTGGTTTTGTAAAAAGAGAAAGAAAAGGGAAAAAGAGGCATTTGTCAGCCATTACATAATAACCAAGAAAATAAACTATAATAGTTTATTTTCTTGTTTTTTTTATGTTAAGGTTGTCTCACGAAACTGGGCTCATTTATTGAGTTACCGGTTGAAATAAATTTATAATAAACAAAGGCTGGTAAGTTAATTTCTTATTGAAAGTGTAAATATTGCTCTGTGTGTAATTACTTTAATTATCTTGTATTGTTACAATTAATAGAAAAATATACTTTATGTTTAGGCTCTTGTCTTAAAGAAAAAAATGAAAGTAAATATATGTACACATTAATTATCTTACATTGAGCTTTCTTAGGGATTTGTTGAAATCCTTGTATAAATCTATAAGTGTGCTTAGCATAACCTTTCATTGTGGATATACAGAGGATCTCAAATAGAATCATCTCCAAATTACCAGTCAATTGGATACGTTTACCATTATATATACTAGTACAAAATAAAAAACACCCTCCGGGCGATGTAAAGATAGATTTTTGAAACATATTGCCTGAGGGGTGGGAGTAAAAAAAATTCAATGTCAGTGAGTTTGTACCCTAAGTAAGTAAAATCATCAAATTCATTAAAGGATTAAAAAATAAAACAATTTCAAATGTAAACTTTAAATATGTATTAAAATAAAACAAACTATATATAGATATATAATACCAGTCATGTATTTATTAAAACTTGTTTTAAAAAACAATGAGGACTGTCTAATGTTGCCTGTTCAAATTTTGAGTGTATTTATTCTATGTTATGACAATTTTGGGTAATGTGGCGTAAGCAGTGACGTAATTTTTGTTACAGACAAAAACTGGAAGCGAATCTCCATTATTAATAGAGATATATTTCCCAAAATGGGAATTTGAAAAAAAATAGTTTGACAGTTGTTCAAGCATGCGTTGAAGAACTTTTGAAGATCTCATTCAAAAAATGACGTCATTGCTTTTGTACGGATGTGTTTATACATGCTACAATAAAGATGAGGACAACAGTCCGGAAAAAAAAATCAAAATTATTCACATCAAACCTTATCTTAAAAAATACAGACGAATAAAAAAAAATGTTTTCTTTTTAAATGGGAAAATTGTAGGGATCTAAATATCTATGAAAATGGTACGTGCGCGTGTCTGTCTGTCTCTCTCTCTCTGTCTCTCTCATATGCTCTTTTTAACGGGATTTTATTGTTACAATTCATAGAAAAATATACTTTGTTTAAACTCTTTTCTTAAAGAAATAATTTCAAGTAAATATATGTATACCTTAAATATCACCGGTTTTTGTTTTTTGTGCAAAAATCATGAAAATGTTATTTATATTCGAAGATATTCATAGAAATTGCATTGAAATTCTTAAAAATGTCCAGCATTTGTTAATCTCAAAATAAACAAATCAATACACCAGAGTTTTTTTTTTTTTACCTCTCCACCTCTACCCAGTCGACGATGGACAGCCGCTTCTAGTTTGTTTTTAGTTTTTTTTTATAAAAGTATAAAGAAATATAGAGATTCGCCATACCGAGCATTTGCCATACCTCCTTTTAAAGTTTTTTACCACGCGCAGTTCCCCACATTGCAAAGATTTTTTTTTAAATTCCACCCCCAGGCTCATTTGTGACCAAAACTTTACATTGTGTCCTCTACCCGGGGAATCGTTCTCCGCCATGGAAGGTATGTCACCATTCAATCCCTGGGGTGTCCGATGGCGTTTGTTGTGGGATTCGAAGAAGTGGATGGTGAACCAATATAGGTAAACAGTTAACGAGTTATGTCAGAAAACGGGGAAAAATCGGCACGGGTCACAAAAAATACCACTCTTTATTAATAATGTTGCAACCTACCTCTGGATCGGTTTAAAAAATAAAACAGGAAAACATGAAGTGGTATTCTAGAGTCGATGAAAAAAATCTATTAGTATTATTTGGATTATTCGGACTATTATCTTCATCTTTGTTATCTGTACAACGTTTCGGCCGATGTGCCCTCCGGCCTTTTTCAGGTATTACTTGTCGGACTCGGGACCTTCTTGTCATAATCGGGAGCTATCACAGAATCCAACCCTTCATTCAATCCACGGGGGTATACTGTTCTCATTCCGCTAATCATAACTATGATAATAATCAAATAATACTAATTATCAAGCCTCATCTAAAAAGATTCAGAGAAATAGTGTATATAACAATAAAGATGAGGACAATAGTCCGAATAATCCAAATATTAATTATCAAGCCTCATCTAAAAAGATTCAGAGAAATAGTGTATATAACAATAAAGATGAGGACAATAGTCCGAATAATCCAAATAATACTAATTATCAAGCCTCATCTTAAAAGATTCAGAGAAACAGTAAAAAAATCTATTATTTGACAAATCGTAGCCCACCCCCAATGGAAGAAATAGAGACGGCTTCCCTACTCCCTAAGCGTGCAACCCAAATCATTCTTCATGTTTGTCTTATTATGACATTTGAACTCATTTTCGACAGATATGATCGACCATATTTCCGATCCTTTGACAAGGATAAGCTGTCTGATCTTCAGGTAGAACAAGGCACAAAGCAAATTTTGGGGGGTGGGGGGGTGGGGGTGTTAAATAGAACACTAATTAGGACTGAGCCTATTCTAGTAGTCCACCCCAAGCGGAGTTTAACATGTTTGAATTCAGACTTTTCTTTCTCTTAGACTGGCTGCCTAACCAAAGTTAAAGAGCCCAGTCTACCCAAGGCACAAAAGTTGGTCCCTGCTGACACCGACTTCACAGCAGCACCTTTCCATTGCACTAGAATTGTAGCCTCGTGGTTTGCTCTACTCCCATTGTGGTACAGGCCGTAGAGACCTAGGCAACTATCGTACGTGCGTGTGTAGGGGATCACCGATATTAAACGTGACCTTGCGTGTAGATTGACTTTGTGGGTGTGAGGGGGAGATGAATGGATAAAAGTTACAATGAACAGTTTGAATTCTGATCATGTTTGGCACAAGATTTGGTCTGGTAATTCCAAAAAAGCTTTTGTTCGAATTCCAAGGAAGTCAAATGACTGAATGTCTGAAAATGTCTCACAGAAATTTTGGCATGGAAACAATGTCGCCTACATTGGGAACAGAAACAAAAAAGCCATTTATTAAGTACATGTGCAACGAGCTGATTCAAGTATTAATATATATATATATATATATATATATATATATAATGTATGTGTGTGTGTGTGTGTGTGTGTGTGTGTGTGTGTGTAACTATTTATAAAAGGTCTTTATCCATCTATAAAAACGATCTCTCTTTATCCATTTATAAAAGCTCTCTCTCTCTCTCTTTATTCCTCAAAAAAAAAAAAAAAAAAAAAAAAAACTTTCACCCTCACTTTATTCTTCAATAAAATAGCTCTCACTCACCCTCTTTATTCCACAATAAAAGCACTTTCCCCCCTTTATCCATCTATAAAATATTTCCCTCCCTCTCTTTTTATCCCGCCCTGTCGGCTGGGACGTTAGAATGCACCGACTGCACCTCTGCAGAGGGGTAAGACTCCCCCAATGGGGCCACCTGCTGGTCGTGGGTGGCGACCCGTGATGCTTAAGGATAGAGCCCAGGTGGATGAGCAGTTCATGACTTGCAATACTCCACTTTGGCCCTATCTTGGGCTAGACGGGCGGTCAGAGAGGCCCCTCCGATCAATCGGCTGGTCATGTCAAGCCCTAGCACCTATATGATTTTCCCAACCCTAATGCCCTTATGGCAAGCCCCAACCCCTTTTTATCATATGGGTGCTAGAAGGCGGTGGCTGAGGGTCTACATGTCCTGGGAATGACGTTAAACTCTATCTGATGGTGAGGTTCCAGTTTTGGAGGTTTGGGGAATGTGGAACACCCCTTCATCACCATTGCTCCCTGGTCCACTCTGATCCGGAGTGGTAGTACCTGTTAGGGTCCCATCTATGGGTTAAATAGAAAAATGTATTTATAAAAAAATTGTATTATCCATTAAGAATTGATTCATTTCAAAACTTCATCGGCATTAAATGACCCACTGAGGTTGATATGCCGTAAAACAAAACAAATCTCTTTTTATCGATCTATAAAACGTATAACCCATCTGTATATCTATCCGACTGCCCGTCTAGCCTAAGTAAGGGCCAAAATATTGTACAATAAAACTATCTTAGAAAATAATATACTTTACTGCAGAAAAATAATTAAAACTTTGTGAAGTAATAGTAAAGTCATTGGGTAGCCATGAAAATCCCAAATCATACCGACGATTGCAAGGTTCAAATGAATTTGCCAGAGTAAAACTTATTCTCCCTACCGTGAGAATTCACTGTGTCAATATGTTATCAATTAAGCAAATAAAAGTTGACATTTGTTTAATAAACCCTAGAAATGATAAATCATGGATTGTAGAAGGCCGTGGCTGATGCGAAATTGTGCTAATAATCTCTTTTGTCTCGACAAGGACAAATTATAAAGAATAAAGACAAAATGGCCGTCGGAAAAATGTTAGAATGCTAACAGTTGGCTTTTTTTAGATGCGTAGGACGACAAAAAAGAATTAAACGAACAAACAACGTTGAGGAGAGTAGCGAGAGCTTGATAATTTGTATTATTTGAACTAGCAAAACAAAAAGACACCCTCCGGGTGATGTAAAAAATAATTTTTTGAAAGATATTGCCTGAGGTGATGGGAGCTGAAAATTCAATGTCATAGAGTGTGTACCATAAGTATGTAAAATCGTCAAATTTATTAAAGGAGTAAAGGAAAAAAAATAAAAGAAAAAAAAGACAATTTGAAATGGAAACAGTTCCGATAACTTTAAATATTATATTAGAATAAAACAATCTATATATAAATATATAACACCGGGCATCTATTTATTGAAACAATGAGGATTGTCTAACGTTGCATGCTCACATTTTGAGTATATTTATTCTATGTTATGACGTTGGATTATGTGTTGGGTAATGTGACGTAAACAGTGACGCAGTTTTTGTTACAGACAAAAAGAGAGCGAATCTCCATTATCAATAGATTTTTCGGACTTGTCCTCATCTATATTGTTAGAAACAAAGTTTCGACCCTCCGGCCTTCTTACAAATTACATTAGGTTGATCAGTTCCAAATATTCACTCTGGATTGCCCGGATGGTGCAACGGATATAGGGGTCGAGACAATACAGTTCTAAGTGACAATCCTCAATAGGTTGCAGGTTCAAGCCTGGTCACGGGCGATAGCATAGCTTAACACTTGCACCCGGTCATGATTAGCAGAATGACTACAGTCTACCCCTGTGGATTGAATAAAGGGTTCAGTTCGAAGGCTCCGGATTGCGACATGAAGTCTCCCGGGTTTAACAAGAAGTCTCCCAAATTCGACAAGAAACAACTGAAGGAGACCGGAGAGCACATCGGCTGAAACGTCGTGAATATAAAAATACTCTATACGATTGAATATAAGATACACACACACCCAAAATAGTCAGCTACCCCATTTGCCCTAGATAAGAACCTCAAGGCGTCTCAGCATGGTGTAATGGTTAACAAGCTAATCTCGTGTATCCATTTCTGCACATGTTTTAAAAACTCGTTTTTGATCTATTTAGATGAGACCCTAACAGGTATTACCACTCCAGAGTGGTCCTGGGAGTAATGGCGATGAAGGTGTTCCCCACACTCTCAAGAGCTCCAAAATTGGAACTTCGTTAAATGCAGTTTAGGAACCTTGTGGTTCTGAGGCGGATGCTTTACCGACTGAGCTAAACCGACCCTTTCAGGTTATTGTCATTACTATGTTTACGCTACTTTCAATATCTCACAGGAAATATTGAGAAATTTTTCAGGGGGAATATAAGAATTTTGTATAGTATCCGGCTGGGCGGATATAGGAAATAACTTGAGAAAGAATTTACATTTTTATGTTGTTATTTCCTAAGAGTCTATTTTTTCACACGGTTCTACCGAATATGAATAATTTTAAACAGATCTCTTTGGTCCATAGATGGAACCCTAACAAGTACTACCAAGTACTACAGGTCAGAGTGGATCTGGAAGTAATGTCAATAAAGGGATAGTACACACACCTGCAGATCTCCAGAACTTGATCCTCACCATCAGAAGCAGTCTAACTGATTAGACCTCTTTTTGGTGCGGAATGGGCCTTACCCTCTCTGCAGGGGATACAGTCAGCATATCCTCGACTCCGTTAGGGTGTAAACAAACATATTTGACCTATTGATGGGACCCTAATAAGTACTATCACTCCGAGTCAGAGTGGAGCTGAGAGTAATGGCAATGAAGGGACACTCATGTAGATTTCCAGAAGTCGATCCTCACCATTAGACGCAATTTAGTGTCCAACTCAGAACATCTTTCTCTCCGTTGACAGAGCACCGAGACACTTTTTAGGGTCCCATGGGTTCAATCTATTAATAATGGAGATTCGCTTCCGGTTTTTGTCTGTAACAAAATCTACGTCACTGTTTACGTCACATTACCCCAAATCGTCATAACATAGTAAATACACTCAAAAGGTGAACATGCAGCATTAGACAGTCCTCATTGTTTTTTTTTAAAATAAGTTTTAATAAATACATGACTGGTATTATATATCTATATATAGTTTGTTTTATTTTAATACATATTTAAAGTTTACATTTCAAATTGTTTTATTTTTTAATCCTCTAATGAATTTGATGATTTTACTTACTTAAGGTACAAACTCGCTGACATTGAATTTTTTACTCCCACCCCTCAGGCAATATTTTTCAAAAATGTATTTTTACATCGCCCGGAGGGTGTTTTTTATTTTGCTAGTAGATTTAGAATTTTTTTTTTTATGTTTTATAAAAAAAAAAATCGAATAATTTTTAAACATAATTCTTTGGCCTGTTGATGGGACGCTAACTAGTACTACCACTCCGGGTTAGAGTGGAGCTCGAAGTAATGGCAATGAAGAGATACTCATGTAGATCTCCAGAACTCGATCCTCACCATCAAATGCAGTTTAGTGTAACTCAAAACTTCCCTCTTTTGGGGGGAGGGGCTTCTTACCCCTTTGCAGTAGATCCAGTCAGCCTATCCTAGACCCCCGTCGACAGAGCACTGAGACACCTGTTAAGGTCCCATCCATGGATTAAACAGATTAAAAAATGTGTTTTTTTAAATATTTTTAAAGAAATGCGAACAATTTTTAAATATATCTTTGGTCCATTGGTGCGACTCTAACAAGTACTCTAACTCCGGGTCAGAGTGGAGCTGGGAGTAATGTCAATGAAGGGATACTCCACACTCAACCCCAGATCTCCAAAACTCGACCCTCACCATTAGGTGCATCTTAACATCATACCCAGAACACTATGACCCTCATCCATCGCCTTCTACCACATTTTATAAAAAGGAGTGAGGGTTTACCATTAGAGCAATATTGACGGGAGAATCATATAGGTATCTACTAAGTGTGGCTTAGATGCAATACAAGACCAGAAGTAAGGGAAGCCCAGTGAGAATCGAACTCACTAACAATGGCATGTGAATCTAGCTTGCTAACCATTACACCATATTAGGTGCCCAATATAGTTATTTACCAAGCTTAGTTTAGATGCAGCACAAGGCCAGAAGTAAGGGGCGCCCAGTGAGAATCGAACTCACTAACAATCTAGCTTGGTAACCATTACACCACACGAGGAGCCCAACATAGTTATTTAGTAAGCTTAACTTCGATGTGACGCAAAACCAGAAGTAAGGGATACCCAGTAAGAATCGAACTCACTAACAATGGTTTGCTAATCTAGCTTCCTAACTATTAGACCACGTGATGTCCTAAACGTATAGGTGCTAGGACTTGACATGACTTGCCGGTTTCCATGGGAAATGCAAACAGCCCCTTCCAGGATTTGAACCCGATTTGCCGTGTCCATTTCCTACAGCACAACAAGCATTTCCACCGCATAAATTCTAGAGACCCATGAAGATAGGCGTTTATTCTTAAAATCCTTAAACCAAATCAACTATAGCCCTGTCGGCTGGGGCTTTAGAATACACCGACTGCACCTCTGCTGAGGGGTAAGACCCACCCCCAATGGGGCCACCTGTTAGTCGTGGGTGGTGACCCATGATGCTTAAGGACGAGATCCTAGTGGATGATCAGTCCATGACATGCAACACTCCACTTCGGACCCTTACTAAGACTTGACGGGTGATCGGAGAGGGTCATGTCGAGCCCTAGCACTTATCTGATTGTGCCAACTCTATTGCCCTTATGGCAATCCCCAACCCTTTTATCATATGCTAGAAGGCGGTGGCTGAGGGTCTTCATGTCCTGGGTATTACGTTAAACTCCTTGATGGTGAGATTCCAGGTCTGGGGAATGTGGAGCACCCATTTATCACCATTGCTCCCATGTCTACTCTGACCCACAGTGGCAGTACCTGTTAGGTTCCCATATATGGGTTAAACAAAAAAAATTGTTTATAAGAATTGTTTAAAACAAACATTTCTATCAAACTATCACTTATAACAACCTTGAACTTTACCCTATAAACTTATCCCTGAAACTGATTCCCAATCCACTTAGTAACAAACAACTGTCAAAATCAATAAAAATCCTTGGAAAAAAAAACAATATTTCTCGAATTTTTAAAAATGAGGCTTGATAATAAGTATTATTTGAATTATTCGGACTATTGTCCTCATCGAACTCAGTTCCCGAGTCCGTCAATAAATACCTGAGAAGACCGAAACGTTATACGGATAACAATGAAGATGAAGACAATAGTCAAAATAATCCAAATAATACTAAAAAAAAAAAATATTAAAAAAATTAAAAAATAATAAATTTTACCATCCCTCACAACCTACCGCTTTGGCATAAAATATCCCTGGATGGTTTGAAATGCCGTTAAAAATCAATCAATCAATCACCAAATCGACTCAACAACCACTAAACTTCAGCAGGGGTTACAGTCTGCGTATTCTAAGCCTCGCCAACAGGGCGTGTGACAACGGAAGCCAAATCGGTTAACGAGTCGCGTGGTTGAATAATTAACTGCAAATATGCAATCAATCAAATCCAATGATTGAATGTCAGCCATCTTTGTTCGCTAATTATGCAAAAAAAAAGAATATGCAAAATTGCAGAGTTTGGGGTGGGGGTACCGGGGAGTGTTATGCTACCCTCACGTCAACAAGAATTCACCCCTGCGACACAAATAGTGCAACGTGGTTGTGTGCGCCTTTGACTGCTTCGTGCCAATACAGAGAGACATTCCTCCGTGTTTTTATTATTAACTACTATTTGCTGTTTATTTACAGCTTATTAATATTCAGGGCGGCAACAGGAACGAATAGGGACCAGATTCCTTTAGTGGAATGCAGATTTTCAAAGCGCGCAGATTTTAGCTGACTTAAAACGCTGATTTGATATGTTTATTTGAATTTTTTTTTTTTTTTTTTGCTGTGCTGTAGGTGGTTGCTAATCTCGACCATCTGTAAATATATGTACTCTATCCTTCATCCATAAAAACTAGGATATGAGAGAGAGAGAGAGGGGGAGGAGAGAGAAAGATTTTAAAAATGCCCAGAGATGGATGTACAGATAGAGAGAAAGGCAGAGAGGGAGAGGGGGAGAGAGAGAGACACACACACACACGCACACATAGAAAAGCCCAGAGAGGGGGGAGAAAGAGAGAGAGAGAGACCCAAAGTGTGAGAGAGAGAAAGAGCCCAGAGAGAGAGAGAGAGAGGGAGAGAGAGAGAGGGGGGAGAAAGAGAGGTCCAAAGTGAGAAAGAGAGAGAGAGGTCCAAAGTGAGAAAGAGAGAAGAGGTCCAAAGTGAGAAGAGAGGGAAAAGCCCAGAGAGAGAGAGAGAGAGAGAGACCAAAATGTAAGAGAGAATGAGCTCAGAGAGAGAGAGAGAGAGGAGAAAAAGAGAGAGAGAGAGACCCAAAGTGTAAGAGAGAGAGAGAAAGAGCTCAGAGAGAGAGAGAGAGTGGAGAGAGAAAGAGAAAGAGAGAGAGAGAGAGACCAAAAGTGTGTGTGAGAGAGAGAGAGAGAGAGAGAGAGAGAGAAAGAGCCTATGGAGAGAGGAGGGAGAAAGAGAGAGAGAGGCCCAAAGTGTGTGTGAGAGAGAAAGAGCCCAGAGAGAGAGAGAGGGGGAGAGAGAAACCCAGAGAAAGAGAGAGAGAGAAATAGAGAGGCAGAGAGAAATAGAGAGGAAGAGAGAGAGAGAGAGAGAGAGGGGGAAATAGAGAAGTCCAGTGAGCAGCGTGTGGCGTAATGAAAATAGACTCAACGAAATCTTTGGCGTTTCACATGGCGTCCATGTTCTTTGGGAAAGGCATGAGACCATCTCCTCTTCACCCTACACCGACTGCCACACCAATGACCGAGTCTGGCTATACATCAATATGCTCCACAAGGCCACTACCCTCCCATACATACATATATATATGTATCAGTTAATTAATATTTACAATATAAATAAAACAAACACAATTTAGGTTTCTTTTTACAATATAGTGCTCAATATCAGAGATTGAGTCACAGCAGTGTAAAATTATTTGCAAAGAGATTAACATCTTTATTAAAAACATCTTTAAAGACCGATTCTTTAACGCGTGTTATTCAAGAAGTTCTGTTAGAGAAACGGATTTTAAAGACGTTCTTCTTTTATAACGATTTGGGAGTGACGGTATGTGTGGCGCTCTACCTCAACAAAACAATCTCCCTGGTCTAGCGCTAGACGAAAGGGGATAGACTCCCTTGCTGTCCGGCTGATTCCGACAATAGGCCGTACCGCAAACTTTACTAATATATATATATAAATATAAGAGAGAGAGAGAGATAGAGAGATAGATAGATAGATAGATAGATAGATAGATAGAGAGAGAGAGAGAGAGAGAGAGAGCTCTTTAGGAGCGACTAATAAATGTTCACCGCCAGCATAACGTAATGATCATCTGTTTACAGATTTGATCTCTCTGGTGATCGTAACACAGATGCATGTATTTAAAACAGTTAAAACACCGCTCTTTAAACAACAGCTGGCAATGGCCCAGAGGTTACCGGATCCCCCAGGCGTAAAGTCATTCGGGGTTCGCTTTTGGTCGAAGGTAGTTTTGTCTAACCACACTGAAGAGGCGTGAAACGCCGATACACGTGTCTGTGGATGACATACATATATATATATATATATATATATATATATATATATATATATATATATATATGCTTATGGGACACTTTCTCTACCATCTAGATCCCGATAGTTGGATGCATATGTTTCCCAAAGGGATTAGCTATGAAAAATAGTAGGGCAGACTGGGTTCTTTAACCTTGCTTAGGCAACCAAGTCTAAAAGGAAAATTCTGAATTCAAACCTGTTAAACTCCACTTGAGTATACTAGTATCCATGGTATATATATATATATATATATATCAAAGAATTGATAAAAGTCAATTTCAAGAATTATAAAAATCCTTGTATGGGTCTATAAGTTTGCACCTACAAGAGCATACAGTATGGTTGTACAATAGGATTTCGATGATCCCAAATAGAATCATCACTTACTTATCCGTCATTTGGATAATCTGACACACACACACACATGGGTTAAGGTAGCATGGACATGAAGTAAACAAATGGTTACTGACAGTAGGAACGAATTCATGAGTGACGTTCTATGAACGCTACAAATGAACACAATAGTGCTGGCCAACCAGTAATAAATTACATCCATCGGCTCTGTACGGGCACTGGATGCCGCCTAGAGGACTTGTAGAGAGAGAGGAACCCATGCTGTCGAAACTCGATGATGATGATGAAAACAATTTCAAGTATATACTCACTGGTTCTAAACCAGGGGTTCCCGACCAGGGGTGCTCGCACCACCTGGGGGTGCGAACATTATTCCTGGGGGTGCGAGAAACGCGTTCAAATTTAGGTTAATTTTTTCTTTTTGTAAATCAATATTTATATTTTCGTTTCTTTATTTCAGATTATTACTATTATCCTTCATCATATCGAGAGTGTTTAGTATGGATTCACATTCTATATTTTTTAACAAAAGTTTAAACTGTAAGTGTGTGAGGTCAGAGCCAAACTCTTTTAAGGGTGCGGTAATAGAAAAAGGTTGATAATCACTGGTCTAAACAAAGATAATAGACCCAGGAAGATTGTGTTGCGCCATGTTCACTCATGAAAATCAGCATTCCAGAGTGGTTTTTTTTTTTTTTTTTTTTTTTTTTGTAATCTAGGCTTGAATACCGACAACGAACATAGGTAAGAATATGTGTCTATTTCAGTTCTAGAAAAATGTTGTCTCGCCGCGTCGCCCCATGCTTATTGGCCTTGTGCCAAACTTTGTTCAGTTGAGAAACCGACAACCAAAAATGTCTTTGCGATATTGACGTACGGTCAAGTCACGCACCGGTTCCAATCAGATCAACACAGTTAAGCGACGATAAACTTATTTAGTAATTGGATGGGTGACCACTTTGTAACAGTAGGTACTGTAAGCAAATCAGTGTAAATAACAATACCTCAGATTTATTAAGCTACCGAAATTAACAAATAAACCTTGCATCTTTTTACAGTACTCTGGTAGACACCTACACATGGGGAGTGGTAGTATATGTTAGGGTCCCATCTACGAGTTAAACAGTAAAATGTGTTTTTATAAATAAAATAAAAAATTATTTTAGATAAACATGAGTTTATTAAAAAAAATTGAGTATCCATTAAGAATGAATTTTATTTCACATCTTTGTCGGCATTAAATAACCCACTCCGGTTGATATGCCGAAAATCAAAACAAAACAAACCAAATCAAACCTACACATGGACACACCAGTGTAGGCCGACTAGCAAAAAGGCTTTAGTGATCAGCTCTGTACAGACACTGAATGCCGTGCTGGGGACTTGCCAGGAGTGAGGACTGAGAGAGAGAGAGAGAGAGAGTCATGGATATGTGTGTTTCCAGCAAAATTTCAGCTCTGTAGGGATACTGCATGTCGTGTGAAGGACTTGCCAAGTTTGGATTCTGATTTTGACCAATAGGGACACAGAGAGAAAGAGAAAGAGAGAAAGAGAGAGAAAGAAAGAAAGAAAGAAAGAAAGAGAAGAGAAAGAAAGAAAGAGAAAGAAAGAGAGAGAAAGAAGAAAGAGAAAGAAAGAGAGAAAGAAGAAAGAGAGAAAGAAAGAGAGAGAAAAGAGAAAGAAAGAGAGAGAAAGAAAGAGAGAGAAAGAAAAGAAAGAGAAAGAAAGAGAGAGAAAGAAAGAGAGAGAAAGAGAGAGAGAAAGAGAAAAAGAGAGAAGAGAGAGAGAGAGAGAGAAAGAGAGAGAGAGAGAAGAGAGAAAGAGAGAAAGAGAGAGAGAAAGAGAAAGAGAGAGAGAGAGAATGTGCAGTCAACGTGACCTGATAATGACGATGTCAATGACCTATTAAATAAAAAAAAGGAAAGTGAGTACCCGTAGCGTAGTGGTTTACGTGCTGATCTACGACATCGTAATAAATGAGTTCGAACTCCAGTCGTGCTATTACATTCATTTTCGGACTGATACGATTGGGGGGGGGGGTTATAAACACCCTCACCCCCAGCTATGTGTTAAATAGTGTTGTAACCTAAGGTCTAAGAAAGGAACAAGTCATTGTATCTCGATTACGCATTGGTCATACAAGACTAACGCACTCCAATATACTCAAACAAAAACAACAACCACAATGTGGAACATGTCAAACACCTTTGACAGTTAAACATTTATTCATGGAATGTAGGTTTCTTGCTCACATTAGAAACCGTTATTTCAAATTAAACAATATGAAAGATCTGTTTGAAAATGTCAACATGGAGGATATTCTCCCTTTTTTAGGGAAATAAAATTATACCATAGAATATAGACATGAAACAAATCAATACCATACAACATAATCTCCAATAATTCTAACACGTTTTTAAAACCAATTACTAAAAAGTATAAATATAAATACACGATATGTATAACTTCCTAATCGTTAGGCATGACATAACCCCAGACGGGTTGATATGTCATTAAAATCAATAAACAACAACCAAAACGGAGTTTGGAAATGAAATGAAATCTTTATAACATTAACAAAATACAATACCCGCCAGCGGCGTGAAGTAGGTAAACAACTGCTAGTGGTATAAGACTACTCAGTCAGTATAATACTCCCGTATTTATGATGATTGGGATATACACATTAATGTTCATAGGTAGGATATATAACAAAGAGTACCATTATTGTTCTTCTACAAGGATGGGTTTAGCATTAAATAACCCACGAAGGTTGATATGCCATTAAACCAAATGAAGACAGCTGTTCTTAGAATGAAATCAAATTTCAGAAATGTAAGTAATCTGTTACAATAAAAAGGGTTTCATATTACCAATGGTTTAATAATATTGAAAGGTGCAGCTAACCTTACCAGACGATCAGCTACCTTAACTTAAATATAAACGCTCTATAAATGATATTTAGCACTTTTTTGGTTAGCTCAGTCGGTAGGGCGTTCGGCAAGAAACCACAAGGTTCCTAGTTCGATACCGGTCCTCGCCAACTCAGCGTATGAGTAGCACAGAGATCTGTGCGGTAAAGTGAGGAGCTGATGATAGGTGTGGCGCTCCACCTCAGACGCTAAAATAAATCTCCTTGGTCTAGCGCTAGAGAAAAGGGGATAGACTCCCTCGCTGTCAGGCTGTGTGTTGATACCGACATTAGTCCGCCCATCTCTCTCTTTTTTT
>CM042172.1:7164769-7181088 GCA_023376005.1 Doryteuthis pealeii | reverse complement strand
CATTTAGTAATGGAATAAATGTGGAAATACCGTGTAAATAATACTTTTAGCTGGCGGCCCCGGTATTCAAATTTCCCCTTAACCCGTCAGTGTTTTTAAGGCTATTAGTTCTTAGTCCAGGGAATGATTCCCACCGCCACATAGATAAATAGATACCACAGACGAGAGGATGAAATGTAGCAATGACTTGTCCAAATATTTAGCGCCATGCCTTTACCCTGGCGCTAAAACATGAGCGGTTATTACTTTAGTTCATTAATCACTTCAAGGTCATTATTTTTAATCTTATATATATATCTATATGTTATATAGTGAAATTATAACTTTACTAGTAAATATAATTCTATATAATTTTAATGTAATACAGGTTTAGTTCTGGTTGTGGAATTACTCTCTTATAACTGGGACTTTTTTACACGAATGATTAAAATGAGTTATGTTTGTTTTTCTGTTTGGACTTGTAGGCCTTGATTAGGGTTTTCATGCTCAAATTGTGTTTGTATATTTTCATTCTTGTGATCTCATCTATTTTAAAACTCATTTTTAATCTTATGTTAACTCATATAATCCACGACACATAACCGAGTAGTAAACTGCCACCACAACACCTCGAGATACACTACCCATAATATACATATATTTAATTGACTCATCGGACTTCTTTGTCTGACGAGTTTTTTTATCAATCTCTCTTCTCAATTGTCTGTCCATCTTTGTCATATAGTTGAGTGGAATGGTGGGTGTATAGAATTCTCCGCCAAAGGTTTTAACACCGAAGGACTATCTGACTTAAAATAGTGCCTCCCAATCTAGGTTGTGGACGTGGATGAGATGTTGTTATTGTTTCGTTTTTTAACCAGATACAGATAGCAAGTAGGAATCTATATAAGAAGTAGCGCGTACAGAACAATGTTTATTCAGAATGTTATCGGGGAATGGTGGAGGTATGGCGGGAATTATAAGGCCATTTGAGAACATAGTTTCGAGGAAGTTTGATGCGCTTGTTTGAAAAAGATAGGTGAGACTAATATAGAGAAAAAGGATTAGAAAAACTCGTGACAGAAGTAAGAATTGTCATTGCGCTTCACAATTCGAGGAAACAAAAAATAGTGACCGAATCACCAAGACTATACTTATATATCATATTATATATGATTAAAATATACAATTAATACCCCTAAGAAGTATAATACTGTGCCTGTGTTTGGTTAGAATCTTCAGTGACAATTCCTCGCTCGTAACAAGTCGTGATCACCTGTAATTAAACTAGATATTCCGTTCAAGGTGGATCTGGCCAACTCCTCTTTGGTGTCAGGGTGGAAAGCTGGTGTAGCAATCCCCAATCCAAAAGGTATCGTTAGGTCAACGCGCTTTCGGGCTGTCGGATTTGCCATCATTGCAATATTTTGTGAAGATTGGAAACTGATGGTGATGTTTTCGTGGTGTCTCGTTTTTAAAGAAAAAGAGGCACGGTTAGTGTACGGACAATTAGGGTATGTGGGAGGTAGTAATAATATGAGTAAGTGGCCAGGTAGTAGAGCTTGAATTGGGGTAAAAGTGAGTCACTCGATAACGAAACGATGCAGTGAGATTTTTAAATGAGAAAATGTTGCGAAAATATGCTCTATATATAATATTATCTAATTATATATAAATATACTAGCAAATATATGCACTTCAGTTACCGGGTGCATGATCTAAGTGTTTCAATGTAATAAGTATTGTATTACAGTTAGAAAGGCTATGAGTAAACACTAAAATAAAGGAAATCGACCGCAGATAGGAAATGATTTAGACAAATTACAGAGGGAGGTTATACATAGATAAATCTAACAATAACTGTCAACACTTACACTCTTTAGTACTCCATCAACACCATATTTTTAACATCTAGTTATTTTTCCTAATTGTAAGTATTAGCATTAAAAGAGCGAAGTAAATAATAAAATAGACATTTATCTATTTCATCTTGTTAATCAGCTGGCACCCTGGATACTTGGTGAGGATCCGGATTTCCTTTAAGGCAGCGGGATTCAATGAAGAAGATTTTTTTGCTTAGGTATTCTGTGGATAAAATATGGTCAAGATTAAGAGTATTGGATCACTAAATTTAAGCACGATATATATAATAAAATAATACATTTGTTAAGTGAGTTAAGTGATGCTAAATTTATTACGCCACCTCATCGCCAGAGGTACAGTCTGGGGACACATCGGTAACCCCCCCCTCACTCCCTGCGTTGCATGAGCCCGAATTGTCGAGTTCACAAAAGGGGCCCCCCGCGCCGGGTCTTAATATCACCAATATTGGCAAATTAGCCTCCCGTTCACTCTGTAAACCACGTAATTTTTTGTACTCCCCCCCTCACTACCGCCACCCCCCCCAATACACCAGATTTTGGCAGCCCGTGCTCTCATCTCTCTCGCTACTGTAGATATGGCAAACTATATATAAGGTGAACAGCATTTTTAATTAATAATTGAGAGATTTAAAATATAACATAATCATAAGGAGAATGGTGATGTAAATAACGAAGGGAATTGTGACATGAGTAGTAATATTTAGTTTCGGTTACTGACAGAAAAACACACAATCTCCATTATAATAAGATATCCTATCTATATATATATAGTGCCGCTGTGTGTGTGTGTGCATAAACCGATGGGGAACTTTCCACGGGATAAGCTAGTAACCTTATATTCTCTTAGTATTTTTACTCCAACTGATACTGATATTCCTCTCCATAAACACACTTTCTAACCATTGTCAGCATGGGCTGTAGAATACTCCGTCTGCACCTATCTTCAGAGGGTTAGACCCTCACCCCTAATAGAGCCCCTTCGCCTGCTCGGTCGAGGGTGACGCGACCGATATGCTTAAGGACGGAATCCTGTTGTTCGAGCTATCGATGACATGCAACACTCCACTTTGAATTAATTAAGAATTAAAATCAAATTAGTGAAATATATCGCTAATTAGGACTGAGCCTATTCTAGTAGTTAACCACAAGCAAAGTTTTAACAGGGTTTGATTCAGAGTTTTCCTTTCCTAGAGTGGTTGGCCTAAAAGGTTAAAGAGCCAGTGAAATAGATCAGACTAATTAGGATAAGCCTATTCTAGTAGTGACCACCCCAAGTGGAGTTTAACAGGTTTGAATTCAGAGTTCTCCTTCTCCTAGGTGTTGCCTAACTAAGGTTAAAGATCTCAGTCTGCCCTACTATTTTACCCATAGCTGGAGGGAGAGTAGTTGGTTCATACCTTTCCCAAGGGTATTAACGCTATGTGAACTGTAGCTTCGTCCAGGATTTGAACTCGGATCGACGAGTCCATTTCTACGACGTTATTCACCATGGCCTCTAACTCTTTGCTCTTAAGCTAGACGGGCGGTCGGAGAGGCCCCTTCTAATCAATCGGCTAATCACGTAAAGCCCTAGGCCCTATACGATTGTCAGTGTATTCTAAAGCCCCGGCCGACAGGGCTAGACTAATTAACGATAAAGAGGCAAATATTGTACGCATCTTTCATAAAGACGGCCATGTTATTTTTACAGAGAGAACTCTTTTTCTTTCTTCTGTTTACGTAGACAAAGTTTAATGTACATAAACAAATCCTTAAAGTGGGTTGGGGTGGAGTGGGTGCTGAGAAGGAAGTAATTCTCGTTCTAATCGGGCAATAGTTTTGGGATTTTTCTACTTCCGGTATTTTATGAGGGGTAAACAGAAAATTCTTTGTAATGTTTTTAAAAATGGTCAGAATGATTTGCTTGCTGCAGAAATTGGAGATTAAAAGAAACAGAAAATGGAGGAAGTTGAAATATTTACAGAGACTCTCCCAGAGTATAATCAGAGAGAGAGAGAGAGGAGAGAGAGAGAGAGAGGAAGAGAGAGAGAATATATATATTTATATATATATATATATTATATATATATATATATATATATACAATACTACAGAGAGAGGGGAAAGAGTGAGAGAGAGAGAGAAATAGGGAGAGGAGAGAGAGAAACAAAAACAGAGAAATCAGAGAGAGGGAAAGAAGAGGAGAGAGACAAGAGAGGGAAGAGAGAGAGAGAGAGAGAGAGAGTGAAAGAGAGGAAAGAGAGGGAGAGAAGACAAGAGAGGAGAGAGAGACAAATAGAGAGAGAGAGACAAATAGAAAAGAGAGAGAGACAAATAGAGAAGAGAGAAGGAGAGACAAATAAAGAGAGAGAGAGAGAGAGACAATAGAAAGAGAGAGAGAAAGACAATAGAAAGAGAGAGAGAGAGAGAAATAGAAAGAGAGAGAGAGAGAGGAGAGAGACAAATAGAAAGAGAGAGAGAGAGAGAGACAATAGAAGAGAGAGAGAGAGAGAGACAAATAGAAAGAGAGAGAGAAGAGAGACAAATAGAAAGAGGAGAGAGAGAGAGAGCAAATAGAAAGAGAGAGAACCAAATAGAAGAGAGAGAGACAAATAGAAAGAGAGAGAGAGAGGAAAAGAAGACATACATACGCACACGATAACCTTTCTACAACTGTATTTATAATATGGCGTCGATCGCCGAAAATATTAACAGCTTGTAATCTTTGAAACTATTGTCTGTTGTGCCGCTCAGTTCAAAGCCCATTGCTTATTTGATACCAAAAGAAAATTCAGAAAGATTTATTTTCAATATTCAACACATCACTCACACCAGATCATATAGACAGGCAAACAACAGGCATATGTAATGTTGGTAGCAAATTATCGTTTCAATATATCAGAATACAATAATAAACACGTGTATTTAAGAGATTTGTATCAAGGGTTGCACAACCTTTGAACAGATCGATATCCACAATGCCGTTTTCATTTGAAACGTGAACACTTGTAGTATCGCTTCTTTCTTGTCACAGTAAACATGTACTATTAACACGACAACAAAGCTGTTAGTAGAATTTTAGAGATAAAATTAGAAATAGGGCCTATATCCGATTTTTAGGTACTAGCAACAGAAAACCTCCGGGCGTCGTAAAAATTATTTTTTGAAAGACATTGCCTGAGAGGGTGGGAGTTAAAAATTCAATGTCAGAGGGTTTGTATCATAAGTAAGAAAATCCTCATATTTATTAAAGGAGTAAAAAAAAAAAAAAAAAAAAAAAAAAAAAATTTGAAATGAAAACTGAGCCCCGTCCCTCTCAATAAAAATGTTGCGTGCATGTAATCAAACAATTATTTTGAAATATTTTCCACATCAATTTTTCCACAAAATCGTAGGTATTTATTTATTTGTAAACTTTTTTAGTTAACTTCTTGTTATTGTAAAAGAAAAAGGACGAGAAGTAAAAATTTTAAAATTGCTTACTCAAATTTTGGGTGTATATAGCATAAGAATATTGTGACGTAATCTGTGACGTATAGCTATGACGTAGTTTTTGTTACAGACAGAAATACAGACAATCTCCATTATTAATACTATTACAAAATAAAAAACACCCTCCGGGCAATGAAGAAAATATATTTTTGAAACATATTGCCTGAGGGGTGGGAGTTAAAAATTCAATGTCAGTGAGTTTGTACCCTAAGTAAGTAAAATCATCAAATACATTAAAGGATTAAAAAATAAAGCAATTTGAAATGTAAACTTTAAATATGTATTAAAATGAAACAAACTATATATAGATATATAATACCAGTGATGTATTTATTAAAACTTGTTTTAAAAAACAATGAGGACTGTCTAATGTTGCATGCTCAAATTTTGAGTGTATTTATTCTGTTATGACGATTTGGGGTAATGTGACGTAAGAAGTGACGTAGTTTTTGTTACAGACAAAAACCGGAAGCGAATCTCCATTATTAATAAAGATGTTAAGGTAACGTGGCCATGAAGTCATGAAGCACTTAGTTTGAGAATCACATAGGAGAGAAACAGTCAGTAACAAAGCGCCATTGAATTCATGCCCACGCTACCCTAAGAGGGAATCTACTGGTTTTATAAAAAAAGAGAAAGAAAAGGGGAAAAAGAGGCATTTGTCAGCCATTACATAATAACCAAGAAAATAAACTAGAATAGTTTATTTTCTTGGTTATTATTTAACTAGAAGTGACTACCTGGCGTCGCCTGGGTAGAGAGGGATTTTTTTTAAAAATTAGTCTCGCGGATCTATCATTCCTTATCGCGAGTGAGATCTTCGCTGGTTGCCCCATAAAAAATCCCCACGAAATATATAACAATATAGTAAGAATTTTCCATTCAATGATTTACAGTTTTTTTTTTTTTATTCAATCAATCAATTTTATATTTCAAAGCGAAAAAAAATAAAATAAAATAACATGGAAAATACTTTCCCTTCTGTTACTTTTCAAATTTGAATTTTTAAATATCTTCCCAAATATAAATCAAATCTTCATTATTTTTGCTCAAAAAACAAGCCCTGGTGATATTTGATGTGTATATATATTTACTTTGTCATTAATTTGTTTTATTTTCGAAGTTTCTTCCGGACATACAGATACACACAACTGCCCTTTATATATGTATAGATGGCTGTCTGATGAAACTAGGCTCATTTATTGAGTTACCGGTCGAAGTAAATTTATAACAACCAAATGATGGTTTATTAATTTCTTCTTTTTTTATTAAAAGTGTAAATATTTCTCTGTGTGTGATTACTTTATCAATTATCTTACATTGAAATCTTAAAGAAAAAAATGAAAGTAAATATATATACACATTAAATATCATCGGTTTTTTTGCTTTTTGAGCAAAAATTATGAAGATTTGATTTATATTCAAAGATATTTAAAAATTAAAATATACATAGAAATAGCATTGAAATTCTACTTAAAAATGTCCAGCATTTGTTAATCTCAAAATAAACAAATCAATACATCAGGGATTTTTTACCCCCACCTCTACCCAGTCGACGATGGGTAGCCGCTTCTAGTTTTTTTTTTAATAAAAGTATAAAAAAATGTACAGGTTCTGTCATACCGACATTTTGGTCATACTTACCTTTTAATCTTTAACACGCGCGTTCCCCACATGCCAGAGATTTTTTTAAAAATTCCACCCCCAGGTCATTTGTGACCAAAAATTTACATTGTGTCCTCTAACCCCCGGGGACTCGTTCTCTCACCATCGTAAGGTAATATCACCATCAATCCCCTGGGGTGGGTCCAGATGGCGTGTTGCTGGGATTCGAAGAAAGTGAGTGGTGACCAATATGAGGTAAACAGTTAACGAGCTTATGTCAAAAAAAGGGGAAAAAATCGGACACGTGGTCACAAAAAATACCACTCTTTAATAATAATGCTGCAACCTACCTCTGGATCGGTTTAAAAAATAAAACAGGAAAACATGAAGTGGTATTCTAGAGTCGATGAAAAAACTTCTATTAGTATTATTCGGACTATTGTCTTCATCTTTGTTATATGTACAACGTTTCGGCCGATGTGCCCTCCGGCCTTTTTCAGGTATTACTTGTCGGACTCGGGACCTTCTCGAACTCGAGAACCTTTTTGTCATAATCGGGAGCTATCACAGAACTCAACCCTTCATTCAATTCACGGGGGTATCCTGTTCTCATTCCACTAACCATAACTATGATAATAATCCAAATAATACTAATAATCAAGCCTCATCTAAAAAGATTCAGAGAAATAGTGTATATAACAATAAAGATGAGGACAATAGTCCGAATAATCCAAATAATACTAATTATCAAGCCTCATCTTAAAAGATTCAGAGAAACAGTAAAAAAAATCTATTGTTTGACAAATCGTAGCCCAACCCTAATGGAGGAAATAGAGACGGCTTCCCTAGTCCCTAAGTGTGCAACCCAACTCATTCTTCATGTTTGTCTTATTATAACATTTGAACTCATTTTCGACAGATATGATCGACCATATTTCCGATCTTTTGACAAGGATAAGCTGTCTGATCTTCAGGTAGAACAAGGCACAAAAGCAGATGGGTTTTTTTTTGGGGGGGGGTAAATAGATCATTAATTAGGACTGAGCCTATTCTAGTAGTGACCACCCCAAGCGGAGTTTTAACATGTTTGAATTCAGACTTTTCCTTCTCCTAGACTGGCTGCCTAACCAAAGTTAAAGAGCCCAGTCTACCCAAGGCACAAAAGCTGGTCCCTGCTGACACCGACCTCGCAGTAGCACCTTTCCATTGCACTAGAATTGTAGCCTCATGGTTTTCTCTACCCCCCGCCCTTGTGGTACAGGCCGTAGAGACCTAGGCAACTATCGTACGTGCGTGTGTAGGGGATCACTGATATTAAACGTGACCTTGTGTGTAGATTGACTTTGTGGGTGTGAGGGGGAAATGAATGGATAAAAGTTACAATGAACAGTTTGAATTCTGATCATGTTTGGCACAAGATTTGGTCTGGTAATTCCAAAAAAGCTTTTGTTCGAATTCCAAGGAAGTCAAATGACTGAATGTCTGAAAATGTCTCACAGAAATTTTGGCATGGAAACAATGTCGCCTACATTGGGAACAGAAACAAAAAAGCCATTTATTAAGTACATGTGCAACGAGATGATTCAAGTATTATATATATATATATATATATATATATATATATTATATATATATATATATATTATATATATGTGTGTGTGTGTATGTGTGTGTGTGTGTAACTATTTATAAAGGTCTTTATCCATCTATAAAACGATCTCTCTTTATCCATTTATAAAAGCTCTCTCTCTTATTTCATAAAGAAAACTTTTCACCCTCACTTTATTCTTAAATAAAATAGCCCTCACGTCACACTCTTTTATTCCACAACAAAATAGCCCTCACTCACCTCACTTATTCCACACAAAATAGCCCTCACTTTATTCCACAACAAAATAGCCCTCACTCACCCTCACTTTATTCACAACAAAATAGCCCTCACTCACCCCACTTTATTCCACAACAAAAATGCCCTCACTCACCCTCACTTTTATTCCACAACAAAATAGCCTCACTCACCTCACTTTATTCCAGCAATAAAAATAGCCCTCACTCACCCTCACTTTATTCCACAATAAAATAGCCTCACTCACCCTCACTTTTTTTCCTCAATAAAATAGCCCTCACTCACCCTCACTTTATTCCTCAATAAAATAGCCCTCACTCAGCTCACTTTATTCCTCATAAAATAGCCCTCACCACCTATTTTATTCACAATAAAATAGCCTCACTCACCCTCACTTTATTCCACAACAAAATAGCCCTCACTCACCCCTCACTTTATTCCACAACAAAATAGCCTCACTCACCCTCACTTTATTCCACAACAAAATAGCCCTCACTCACGCCTCACTTTATTTCCACAAAAAATAGCCCTCACTCACCTCACTTTATTCCACAACAATAGCCCTCACTCACCCTATTTATTCTCTCAATAAAATAGCTCTCACTCACCCTATTTATTCTCAATAAAATAGCCCTCACTCACCCTATTTATTCCTCAATAAAATAGCCCTCACCCTATTTATTCCTCAATAAAATAGCTCTCACTCACCCTATTTATTCCTCAATAAAATAGCTCTCACTCACCCTCTTTATTCCACAATAAAATAGCTCTCACTCACCTCTTTATTCCACAATAAAATAGCTCTCACTCACCCTCTTTATTCCACAACAAAACACTAGCTCTCACTCACCCTTTAATTCACAAAAATAGCCCTCACTCACCCTCTTATTCCACAACAAAAAATCCCTCACTCACCTCAGCCTCTACATTCCACAACAAAATAGCCCTCACACCCTCTTTATTCCACAAAAAATAGCCCTCACTCACCCCTCTTTATTCCACAATAAAATAGCCACTCACTCACACTCTCTTATTCCACAATAAAATGCTACTCACCCTCTTTATTCGCAATAAAGCACTTTCCCTCCTTTATCCATCTATAAAATATTTCCCTCCTCTCTTTTTATCGATCTAATAAACGTATAACCCATCTGTATATCTATTCGACTGCCCGTCTAGCCTAAGTAAGGGCCAAAGTATTGTACAATAAAACTAGCTTAGAAAATAATATATTTTACTGCAGAAAAATAATTAAAACTTTGTTTTTTTTTTTTTTTTGGTTTGTTTTGTTTTACGGCATATCAACCTCATTGGGTCATTTAAATGCCGACAAAGTTGTGAAATAAATTCATTCTTAATGGATACTCAATTTTTGTTTTTAAACTCATGTTTTCTATTTAACCCATAGATGGCACCCTAACAGGTACTACCACTCCGGGTTAGAGTGGACCCAGGGAGCAATGGTGATGAAGGGGTGCTCCACATTCCCCAAACCTCCCAAACTGGAACCTCACCATCAGATAGAGTTTAACGTCATTCCCAGGACATGTAGACCCACAGCCACCGCCTTCTAGCACCCATATGATAAAAAGGGATTGGGGCTTGCCATAAGGGCAATAGAGTTGGGAAAATCATATAGGTGCTAGGGCTTGATGTGACCAGCCGATTGATCGAGGGGGGCCTCTCCGACCGCCCGTCTAGCCCAAGATAGGGCCAAAGTGGAGTATTGCATGTCATGAAACTGCTCATCACACTGGGCTCTATCCTTAAGCATCACGGTCGCCACCACGGCCAACAGGTGGGCGCATTGGGGGAGTCTTACCCCTCTGCAGAGGTGCAGTCGGTGCATTCTAACGCCCCAGCCGAACAGGGCGGTTAAAAATTTGTGAAGTAATAGTAAAGTTATTAAGCAGCCATGAAAATCCCAAATCATACCGACGATTGCAAGGTTCAAATGAGTTTGCCAGAGTAAAACTTATTCTCCTACCGTGAGAATTCACTGTGTCATATGTTATCAATTAAGCAAATAAAAGTTGACATTTGTTTAATAAACCCTAGCAATGATAAATCATGGATTGTGAGAAGGCCGTGGCTGATGCGAAATTGTGCTAATAATCTCTTTTGTCTCGACAAGGACAAATTATAAAAAAGAGACAAAATGGCCGTCGGAAAAATGTTAGAATGCTAACAGTTGGCTTTTTTTTTAGATGCGTAGGACGACAAAAAAGATTAAACGAACAAACAACGTTGAGGAGAGTAGCGAGAACTTGATAATTTGTATTATTTGAACTAGCAAAACAAAAAGACACCCTCCGAGCGATGTAAAAAATAATTTTTTGAAGAATATTGCCTGAGGGGATGGAGCTGAAAATTCAATGTCATAGAGTGTGTACCATAAGTATGTAAAATCGTCAAATTTATATTCTAAAGAGGTAAAAAAAAAAAAAGAAAAGACAATTTGAAATGGAAACGTTCCGATAAATTTAAATATTATATTTGAATAAAACTCTTATATAAAATAATATAGGGCAATCTATTTATTGAAACAATGAGGATTGTCTAACGTTGCATGCTCACATTTTGAGTATATTTATTCTATGTTATGACGTTGGATTATGTGTTGGGTAATGTGACGTAAGCAGTGTCGTAGTTTTTGTTACAGACAAAAAGAGAGCGAATCTCCATTATCAATAGATTTTTCGGACTTGTCCTCATCTATATTGTTAGAAACAAAGTTTCGGTCATCCGGCCTTCTTACAAATTACATTAGGTTGATAAGTTCCAAATATTCGCACTGGATTGCCCAGATGATGCAACGGATATAGGGGTCGAGACAATACAGTTCTAAGTGACAATCCTCAATAGGTTGCAGGTTCAAACCTGGTCACGGGCGATAACATAGCTTAACACTTGCGCCCGGTCATGATTAGCAGAATGACTACAGTCTACCCCTGTGGATTGAATAAAGGGTTCAGTTCGAAGGCTCCCGATTGCGACATGAAGTCTCCCGGGTTTAACAAGAAGTCTCCCGAATTCGACAAGAAACAACTGAAGGAGACCGGAGAGCACATCGGCTGAAACGTCGTGAATATAAAAATACTCTATACGATTGAATATAAGATACACACACACCCAAAATAGTCAGCTACCCCATTTGCCCTAGATAAGAACCTCAAGGCGTCTCAGCATGGTGTAATGGTTAGCAAGCTAATCTCGTGTATCCATTTCTGCACATGTTTTAAAAACTCGTTTTTGAATCTATTTAGATGAGACCCTAACAGGTATTACCACTCCAGAGTGGTCCTGGGAGTAATGGCGATGAAGGTGTTCCCCACACTCTCAAGAGCTCCAAAATTGGAACTTCGTTAAATGCAGTTTAGGAACCTTGTGGTTCTGAGGCGGATGCTCTACCGACTGAGCTAAACCGACCCTTTCAGGTTATTGTCATTACTATGTTTACGCTACTTTCAATATCTCACAGGAAATATTGAGAAATTTTTCAGGGGGAATATAAGAATTTTGTATAGTATCCGGCTGGGCGGATATAGGAAATAACTTGAGAAAGAATTTACATTCTTATGTTGTTATTTCCTAAGAGTCTTTTTTTTCACACGGTTCTACCGAATATGAATAATTTTAAACAGATCTCTTTGGTCCATAGATGGGACCTAACAAGTACTACCGCTCCGGGTCAGAGTGGAGCTGGAAGTAATGTCAATGAAGGGATAGTACACACACCTGCAGATCTCCAGAACTTGATCCTCACCATCAGAAACAGTCTAACTGATTAGACCTCTTTTTGGTGCGGAATGGGCCTTACCCTCTCTGCAGGGGATACAGTCAGCATATCCTCGACTCCGTTAGGGTGTAAACAGACATCTTTGACCTATTGATGGGACCCTAACAAGTACTATCACTCCGGGTCAGAGTGGAGCTGAGAGTAATGGCAATGAAGGGACACTCATGTAGATTTCCAGAAGTCGATCCTCACCATTAGACGCAATTCAGTGCCTAACTCAGAATATCTTTCTCTCCGTTAACAGAGCACCGAGACACTTGTTAGGGTCCCATGGGTTAAATCTATTAATAATGGAGATTCGCTTCCGGTTTATGTCTGTAACAAAAACTACGTCACTGTTTACGTCACATTACCCCAAATCGTCATAACATAATAAATACACTCAAAAGGTGAACATACAACATTAGACAGTCCTCATTATTTTTTTTTTAAATAAGTTTTAATAAATACATGACTGGTATTATATATCTATATATAGTTTGTTTTATTTTAATACATATTTAAAGTTAACATTTGAAATTGTTTTATTTTTTAATCCTTTAATGAATTTGATGATTTTACTTTGTTAGGGTACAAACTCGCTGACATTGAATTTTTAACTCCCACCCCTCAGGCAATATGTTTCAAAAATCTATTTTTACATCGCCCGTGGGACGTTTTTTTATTTTGCTAGTAGATTTAAGAATGTTTTTTTTTAATGTTTTATAAAAAAATCGAATAATTTCTAAACAGACCTCATTGGCCTATTGATGGGACGCTAACTAGTACTCGAACTCACTAACAATGGCATGTGAATCTAGCTTGCTAACCATTACACCATATGAGGTGCCCAATATAGTTATTTACCAAGCTTAGCTTAGATACAGCACAAGACCAGAAGTAAGGGGAGCCCAGTGAGAATCGAACTCACTAACAATGGTTTACTAATCTAGCTTTCTAACCATTAGACCACGTGAGGTCCTAATCCTATGGGTGCCAGGACTTGACGTGACTTGCCGATTGCCATGGGAAATGCAAACAGCCCCTTCCCGGATTTGAACCCGATTTGCTGTGTCCATTTCCTACGACGATAACCATTGAGCAACAACCATTTCCACTGCATAAATTCTAGAGACCCAAGAAGATAGACGTTTATTCTTAAAATCCTTAACCCAAATCAACTATAGCCCTGTCGTCTGGGGCTTTAGAATACCCCAACTGCACCTCTGCAAAGGGGTAAGACCCATCCCCAATGTGGCCACCTGTTGGTCGTGGGTGGTGACCCATGATGCTTAAGGACGAGATCCTGGTGGATAATCAGTCCATGACATGCAACACCCCACTTCGGGCCCTTACTAAGACTAGACGGGTGATCGGAGAGGGTCATGTCGAGCCCTAGCACTTATCTGATTGTCCCGACTCTATTGCCCTTATGTCAATCCCCAACCCTTTTATCCTATGCTTGAAGGCGGTGGCTGAGGGTCTTCATGTCCTGGGTAGGACGTTAAACTCCTTGATGGTGAGATTCCAGGTCTGGGGAATGTGGAGCACCCCTTTATCACCATTGCTCCCATGTCTACTCTGACCCACAGTGGCAGTACCTGTTAGGTTCCCATATATGGGTTAAACAAAAAAAAAATTGTTTATAAGAATTGTTTAAAACAAACATTTCTATCAAACTATCACTTATAACAACCTTGAACTTTACCCTATAAACTTATCCCTGAAACTGATTCCCAATCCACTTAGTAACAAACAACTGTCAAAATCAATAAAAATCCTTGAAAAAAAAACAAAAAAAAAAACAATATTTCTCGAATTTTTTAAAATGAGGCTTGATAATAAGTATTATTTGAATTATTCGGACTATTGTCCTCATCGAACTCAGTTCCCGAGTCCGTCTATAAATACCTGAGAAGGCAGAAACGTTGTACAGATAACAATGAAGATGAAGACAATAGTCAAAATAATCCAAATAATACTATAAAAAAATTTTTTTTTTAAATCATAAATTTTACCATCCCTCACAACCTACCGCTTGGCATAAAATAACCCTGGATGGTTTGAAATGCCGTTAAAATCAATCAATCAATCATCAAATCGACTCAACAACCACTAAACCTCTGCAGGGCGTTACAGTCTGCGTATTCTAAGCCTCGCCAACAGGGCGTGTGACAACGGAAGCCAAATCGGTTAACGAGTCGCGTGGTTGAATAATTAACTGCAAATATGCAATCAATCAAATCCAATGATTGAATGTCAGCCATCTTTGTTCGCTAATTATGCAAAAAAAAAAGAATATGCAAAATTGCAGAGTTTGGGGTGGGGGTACCGGGGAGTGTTATGCTACCCTCACGTCAACAAGAATTCACCCCTGCGACACAAATAGTGCAACGTGATTGCGTGCGCCTTTGACTGCTTCGTGCCAATACCGAGAGACATTCCTCCGTGTTTTTATTATTAACTACTATTTGCTGTTTATTTACAGCTTATTAATATTCAGGGCGGCAACAGGAACGAATAGGGACCAGATTTCTTTAGTGGAATGCAGATTTTCAAAGCGCGCAGATTTTAGCTGACTTAAAACGCTGATTTGATATGTTTTTTTTTACATTTTTTTTTTTTTTTGCTGTGCTGTAGGTGGTTGCTAATCTCGACCATCTGTAAATATATGTACTCTATCCTTCATCCATAAAAATTAGGATATGAGAGAGAGAGAGAGGGGGGGGGAGAGAGAGAGGGAAGAGAGAGAGAGGGGAGAGGAGAGAGAGAGAGGAGAGAGAGAGAGAGAGAGAGAGAGAGAGAGAGAGAACGATAGAGAGAGAGAGAGAGAGAGAGAGAACGAGAGAGAGAGAGAGAACGAGAGAGAACGATAGAGAGAACAATAGAGAGAGAGAGAGAGAGAGAGAGAGAGAACGATAGAGAGAGAACGATAGAGAGAGGAGAGAGAGTTTTTTTTAAAGCCCAGAGATGGAGAGAAAAATGCCCAGAGATGGATACACAGATAGAGAGAAAGGCATAGAGAGAGAGACACACAACACAAATAGAAAAGCCCAGAGAGAGGGAGAAAGAGAGAGAGACCTTAAGTGTGAAAGAGAGAAAGAGCCCAGGGAGAGAGGGGGGAGAAAGAGAGAGAGACCCAAATGTGTGAGAGAGAGAGAGGGGAGGGAGAAAGAGAGAGAGAGAGAGAGAGACCCAAAGTGTGAGCGAAAGAGCCCAGAGAGAGAGAGAGAGAGAGAGAGAGAGAGAGAAAGAGAAGAGAGAGAGAGAGAGAGAAAGAGAGAGAGAGAGAGAGGAGAAAGAGAGAGAGAGAGAGAGAGAAGAGGGAGAGAGAGAGAGAGGTCCAAAGTATGAAAGAGAGAAAGAGCCCAGAAAGAGAGGGGGGAGAAAGATAGAGAGGCCCAAAGTGTGTGTGAGAGAGAAAGAGTCCAGAGAGAGAGGGGAGAGAGAGAGAAACCCAGAAAAGAGAGAGAGAGAAATAGAGAGGCAGAGAGAGAGAGAGAGGGGGGAAATAGAGAAGACCAGTGAGCAGCGTGTGACGTAATGGAAATAGACTCTACGAAATCTTTTGCGTTTCACATGGCGTTCATGTTCTTTGGGAAAGGCATGAGACCATCTCCTCTTCACCCTACACCGACTGCCACACACCAATGACCGAGTCTGGCTATACAGCTCTATGCTCCACAAGGCCACTACCCTCCCATACATACATATATATATCAGTTAATTAATATTTACAATATAAATAAAACAAACA
>CM042172.1:7139769-7157269 GCA_023376005.1 Doryteuthis pealeii | reverse complement strand
TAGATAGATGAGCAGAGATAGAGAGAGAGAGATAGATAGATAGATGAGCAGAGAGAGATGGAAAGAGAGAGAGAGAGAGAGAGAGAGAGAGAGAGAGAAGCGAGAGAGAGAGAGATGAACAGAGATAGGTAGATAGATAGATGAGCAGACTTAGATGGAGAGAGAGAGAGGGGGAGAGAGAGGGAGAGAGGTGCATATAGATAGACAGATGTGCAGACTTAGATAAGATAGAATGCCGGTTGTTTAAAATAGCCATACTAGAGAGTTTTTAGCAGAAAATTATGATGATGTGAATATATCAGTTAATAAAGATCACAATCGCGAAATCCTTCCATTTTTTGTTTGTTTGTTTATTTTGTGTTGTTTTTTTCTTGTTTGTTTTACTGTAATGCCATTAAAATTTGGACCAATTACGTTTTCTATTCAACGGCGTGTTTATCGGCTGCTTTTATTCAAATCAAAAAGTTTTCAAGGAAATAAACCAACCAAATCCGCATTTTTTTTTTGCCAACTACAGAACACGAAAATTTGCTTAAAAATTTTTTTAAAAGCTCTGCTCTGGTGGGTGGCAACAAGTGTGAGGGGCGCTTAGGAGAAAATCGAACTTCGTAATAAAAATAACAAAACAAAAAAAAAAATCTAACTTTTCTAAATTATATCATTACGCCCCACGTGGTGTAGTTATTAACGAACTCGGCTAGCAGACCATTGTTAGCGAGTTCGATTCCAACTATGGCCCATATTTCTTACCTTGTACCAACCTAAACTAAGCTCAGTAAATAACTACTAACGTAGTACAGGGGAGGGGCTCACATTGGGTAATGGTTAATGAGCTAAGTTAACAAACCATTGTTAGTGAGTTCGATCCTCACTGGTGCTCTATAGTTCTTAGTCTCTGCTAAACTAAGCTTAGTAAATAACAGTGTGGGCGCCTGAGGTTGAGTAATGAGAAAAGAGCTATTGTTAAGGGGTTCGAATCACACCGGTAACCTAAGTGGGTTAGTTTGATTTTATGGCATGTCGACCCTTGCTGGGTTATTTTATAACCGAAAACGTTTTTTTGTTTTATACATTCTTGTTAGGCATTCATTTTTTTAAACACATTTTCTTAAAACTCATTTTTTAATCTATTTAACCCATAGATGGGACCCTAACAGGTACTACCACTCCGGGTCAGAGTGGATCTGGGAGTACTCCATATTCCCCAGAACTCTAGAATTGAAAGTTCACATGTAGTTTAACATCATACCCAGGACACCTTACGCTTTGTCAAATTAAGCTAAGTTAATGATTATCAATTGCTAAGCGCCCTATTCTTCTGGCCTTGTGCCTTACACACAAACTAAACTATGTTTAGTAAATGGCTATCAATGCCGCTAGAATTGAAGAGCATATTAGATGATAATAAACAAACAAAAACTTTTTTTATTTTTAAAATTGATATATCATTTCTTTGGTGGGTTTTATATTTTTTTAAAGTGTTTTTTTTTATTTATTTTGAACGAGTAGGGTGGGGCGGATATTTGAATCCCCCCCTCACACACACACACGACTCGACCAGTGTCTGTTAGTGTTATTTTTTTATATAGGTATTTCAGTAGTCTTTGAGAACTACATCGCGATATATTTTTTTTATTTTAGATATTTCGCGATTTAGTAGTACATTAAGCGGTTTAGTTTAGTATTTATCACCCCCAAAAAGTAATATTTCAGATTTCTGAGGCGCTAGGGACTGTAGAGAAGTTGTTAACGTAAAAAATAAACTTGAAAAAGAAAAAAAGAGAACGAAGATATTCATACAAGGTGGTCCAGAAGTCTTGACACCCCATACCAAAATATAACTCCTTATTAATCAACTATAATTACATGAAACAAACCGCTGGAAAAGAAATAGAAAAGTATATTATATTATTATTATTATAATATTGTAATTAAGGATATTATATAGTATATTATCAAAACAAAAAATAATCAAAGTTAAAACAATATTTAGAGGGGACAAGACTTTCGGACCAAGCTATATAACAAACACTTAGAAAACTTATTTAAACTTTTGAAAAACAATTTTTTTTTTTCGCAAGAAATTTTCTCCTGACGATGACTGAAGGTCGAAACTAGTTGAGAACAATTTGAAAATAAATAACATAAAATAAATACTCCGGTTTGTCTTATCTTTTTCTGTTCATCTTATATATATATATATATATATATATATTATATATTATATACACGTGTGTTGATATTTGAGTATATAATTGTAGATATTTGAGTATGTGTATAGATAGATAGATAGATAGATAGATAAAAGGGTATGAAAAAACACACTTTGTTGTTAAAATGAATATATTTTTTATATCCTTTTTCATTTCTGATATTGACAATATTTCGATTTATTAAAAAATCATCATCAGAGCATAATGATAATTAGGTCCGTTTTTAGATGTAAATATTTTTAATCCAGACTCCTCAAGAGCGAAACAGAAAAAAACAGAATATGTATATATACACGTGTGTGTGTGTGTGTGTGTGTGCAGATATTTGAGTATGTGTGTGTGTGTGTGTATATATATATATACGTGTGTATGTAGATTATTTAGTATATATAATAATATATATATTAGAAAAATGCCAATACAAAACACGCAGCAAGGAATTACGTAGTAAAAATATAGAAAGAAAAATAAGGGCAATATTTTTGCATCTTTTCAAGAAGAGGGGCCGATTACTCCCTGACTGTTTTCGATCGTAAAAACCTAAAAAAAAGAAAAAAGAAAGAAAAAAAAAAGGGAGCGAAATATAGCAAACTTACAGCGGTTGACGTGACAGACGACGAACTATTCTGTACGACAATAGTTCCATGAGTTTTAAGATCTTCCACTTCGGTCGTACTCTCTTCAACGGTGGCCAGTTTGGCGGCCTGACGCGTAGTATCCACTTTATTGGCATGGTGAACTTGGAGGCGACCCGCAGAGGCCGTGTGATTGTTACCTCCGGGCCACGTCCCTGTGCCACCAGCAGACATAGCAGAAGATGAAGATGAAGAAGACGACGCCGCCGACGTTGACGACAACGAAGTGGTGGTCAGCGTGGCGGACGAATTGGCCGAAGTTTGGCCGGCGGGTTTTCGGATAGGGAACTCCACATTGTCGTAAGACCCAGCATCCATTTGGTTAGGTTATTCCTCAGTCGTGGTAAATACCGGGTTTTTTTGGTTGGCAGAAGAAAAAATATCCTTCCAAGTTGTAGTATTTATAGAAACTGAATGTGTTCAGGCCAGTTGGTACCGCGAAGTTGGAACCGTAGTAGTAGTAGTAGTAATAGTGGTGATAGTAGTTGTAATAATAATGGTGGTGGTAGTAGTGGTGGTAGTAGTAGGAGTAGTAGTAGTAGTAATGGTGATAAAACCATGTGCAGACAATAGACTTAGAAATTGTGGTCGGTATGATGCTTTCTATTTCCTCCCCCCACCCACTTCTTTTCTTTTCTTTCTTTTCTTCCTTCCTTTTTCCTTCCTGTTCCCTTTCCTCTCTTTCTCTCTCACTCCCTCTCTTTCTTCCTCTCTCTTTTCCCTGTCTCTTTTCTTTCTTTCTTTCTTTCTTTCTTTCTTTCTTTCTTTCTTTCACTCCTTTTCGTTTTTCGTTTTGACTTTCTTTTTTATTTTCTCGTTACGTGTTATTTTGCTTTTTTTTCTTGCTTTTTTCCCTTTCTTTTTACCTTTCTCTCTCTTCTCCCTCTCCCTCTCCTCTCTCTCTCTCTCTCTCTCTCTCTCTCTCTCTTCCCTCTCTTTTCTTTCTTTCTTTCTTTCTTTCTTTCTTTCACCCCGTTTCATTTTTCTTCGTTTTTTACTTTCTTTTCATTTTATTTCTACATGTATTTTTCTTCTTTTTCTTTCTCTTTTTTCATTTCTTCTTTTTACCCCCTTCTCTCCCCCCCTCTCTCTCTCTCCCTTTCTCTCCCCTCTTTCTCCTCTTCTTTCTTATCTTTCTCTCTCTTTTTTCTTTCTTTCGTTTTTGTTCATTTTTACTTTCTTTTTTTATTTTCTTTCATATTTTTCTTATTTCTTTCTTCTTTCTTTTTTCTTTCTTTCTTTTTATTTTCTCTCATCAACTTTTCGTTTCTTTTCTTTTTCGTTTCTTTCTTTTTTTTTCCTTTCTCTTTCATTTCTCTCTCTTCTTTACCTTTTGCTTTCTTTCTTTCTCTGTTTTTTTTTATTCATTTTCTCTTTCTCTCTTTTTTCTGTCTTTTTTCTTTGCCTTTCTTTTTCTTTCTCCGTTTTTTTTTTCTTCCTTTCTTTCCTCTTTTCTTTCTCTCTTTCTCTTCTTTTGTTATTTTTCGCTTTTCTTTTCTTTTTTCCTTTTTTTCTTTTCCTTTTTCTTTCTTTTTCTTCTTTTTCTTCTTTCTCTTTCCTACCTTTTTTCTTTTCTACCCTTTCTTTATTTCTTTCTTTCTTTCTTTATTTTTTTCACCTTTATCTTTCTTCCTTTTTCTTTCTTCTCACATTTCTCTTCTTTCCTTTTTTTCGTTTTTTTCTCCCTATTTCTTACCCTCTCTCTCTCTCTCTCTCTCTCTCTCTCTCTCTCTCTCTCTCTCTCTCTCTCTCTCTCTCTCTCCTTTCCTTTTCTTTCCTTTCGATTCCTTTCTTTTCTCTCTTTCTTTCCTCTCTTCTTTCTTCTTTCTTTTTCTTTTTCCCCTTTTCTTTCCCACTCTCTCTTTCTCTTCTCTCTTCTTTTCTTTTCTATTTCTTTCCCTCTCTTTCTCTTATTTAATTTAAACAACCCAACGTGAGAATATCATTTTTTTTGGGGCCCCGAACAGAATAAAATCAATTAGCTAAACAGATAATAAAACATTCACCCCCAAATCTACCAAAATAATAAACTAAACCGAATATTCTTTGTTTTGGAGAACACCGAAGATCGGGAGTGGGGGTGGAAGGGCTATAAACAGGTTCGACCATAATTCCACCTTCAAATTAGTAATAGATAAACAAAACAAAACAAAAAACAGTGTTAGACAATCGTTATTGTTAATCGTGGTTTCATTTCTTTTTCTTTTTCTTTTTTGGATGTTACAGTCGAAGAATATTCGACAATCACTAAAACTTCCAAACTTTTACTCCAAGAAAAAAGAAAGTTTGATTATTTCCGAAACTTTTAAATCTACGTACCTACAAAGTGGAATTTTTGCACGGAAAGTAAATTAAAAAAGATATATGTGATATATATATTCTTGTCCCCACCCTCTCTCTCTCTCTTTCTCTCTTTTCTCTCTCTCTCTCTCTCTCTCTCTCTATCTATCTATCTATCTATCTATCTCTCTGCTCTATCTATCTATCTATCTATCTATCTATCTATCTATCTATCTATCTCAGGCTTAATATCTATTATCAATCTCAGTCTGAATATCTATCTATCTATCTATCTATCTGTCTGTCTGTCTGTTTTACTACATCTCTCTCTCTCTCTCTCTCTCTCTCTCTCTCTCTCTCTCTCTCTCTCTCTCTCTATCTATCTATCTATCTATCTATCTATCTGCTCTTATCTATCTATCTGCTCTTATCTATCTATCTATCTATCTATCTATCGCAGGCTTAATATCTATTTATTAATCTCAGTCTGAATATCTACCCATCTATCTATCTATCTATCTATCTATCTATCTATCTGTCTGTCTGTCTGTCTGTATAATTTGGGTCCTCTCACTATTTTTACTTTTTATTTTATTTTCTCTCTAATTATTCTCCGTTTTCTACCGTCTTTCTTATAATTATAACTTTTTACTACCCCCCCTCTCTCTCTCTCTCTCTCTCTCTCTCTCTCTCTCTCTCTCTCTCTCTCTCTCTCTCTCTCTCTCTTCATATAACCAACAGATAGGTAAGTGTTATCCGAAGATATAAAAGTGATTTATTGTTCATTTTCTTAAGAAATACCACAAACTGATGATCGAAGTCGATGAGTGCGGAGGTGATCCCCTTTTTTTGGAATTTAAAAACAAAACCCCTTCGCAAGTGTCCGCTGTTGAATAAATAAATAAATAAATAAGAAGGTCCCGTCATGTGAAGGGCACGCTGACAGTTGTTTATCAAAAGTGCACACGTCGAGGGTGTGGTGCTTATTTAATTCTCCGGTTGGTTTGGAGTAAAAAACAGATATAAACAAACAAAACAAAAATTAAAATAAAATACCCCCCCCCCAAAAAAAAATATATATATATATATATATATATATACTTATTCATTTCCGTAAAAATCGTCTGTTGAGCTTATAATTCTGAGAATGCGGCAAAAAATTGGAAAAGAAGAGAATAAACAGTTTCTTTAGGGAAGCGTTTTTACAAAACTGCAAATACTGAAGAGAGAGAGAGAGAGAGAGAGAGAGAGAGAGAGAGAGAGAGAGAGAGAGAGAGAGCATTTTACGGGAAGAGAAAGAAAAGAGGCATATCTTCCTGTCACCCATTTTTATAACTACTACTCCTCATATTTTACCCCTCTCTCTTTCTCTCTGTCTCTCTCTCTCTCTCTGTCTCTGTCTCTGTCTCTCTCTCTCTCTGTCTCTCTCATTCTGTTTCTCTCTTTCTCTCACTATTTCTCCTTTTTTCTTTCTCTCTCTCTCTCTCTCATTTTTTCTTTCTCTCTCACTCTTTCTCTCTCTTTTTTTCTTCTCTCTCTCTCTCTCTCTCACTCTTTCTTCTCTCCCACTATTTCTCTCTCTCTCTCTCTCTCTTTCTCTCCCTCTCTCTCCTCCCTATATATATATATATATATATATATATATATATATGAGGTGATGACAGGGCCTGACACACGTAAGTAGATCCTAGCGTATTGATATATTAATATTAGTGTGTCTCGCCTTGCCAACCTTCTGAGACCGTCAAAATTGTCCAAGAAAAAAATCAGAAATGTAAATTCTAATCTAATTTTATTTGGTGTTGCTTATCCGCCGAATTCTCAATTCTTATGAGTGTCGTCACCTCAGCTAAATAATGGAACATTCCGTTTTTATTCATAAAGAAAGAAAAGAAGAAAAAGGACATGCTATACAAAAAATATAATAAGAAAGAAAGAAAGAAAGAATGGGGGAAAGATAGAGAGAGGGTGAACCCATGGAAGCAATAACGCTAATCTGGTTCAATCGAACAAAATGAAAAGATGAAAAGAAGGAAAGAAAGAAAAGCGAGTGAGAGAGAGAGAGAGAGAGAGAGAGAGAAAGAGAGAGAGAGAGAGAGAGTTAAATCAAGATGATACTTTTTAAATATTGAAGTATTTTACAATAGCTCTTATGCAAAAATATCAAATGTTGTGATAATTAAATTATCATACTGTGGTTTATCCACAGATTCTGCTAGTATATATATATATATATATATATATAGAGAGAGAGAGAGAGAGAGAGAGATCCATAGACACGTGTTTCGACTTATCAAGTCTCTTCAGTGTGGCTAGACATTTGTAAGCTACCTACAGCCGGGACTGAAATCCGATCGATTCAGCATCAGTCGGACAGCTTAACCGCTCGGCCATCGTCACCAACAGAATGCGAAGGCGATTTTAACTGTTTTTAATATACACGTCTGTATGTATGTAAAGGCCGCCATAGAGTGCTCGTATATATATATATATATATATATGTGTGTGTTGTGTGTGTGTGTGTGTGTGTGTGTGTGTGTGTGTGTAGAATTAAACAAAAGGCACATCTCCTGTTTAACAATTTTATTTTTGATCTTTTCTAATTGTCTGGCCAACCTTTTAATATTAGGGTGGAATTCGTGGATAAGTCCACCAAAGTTCAGTTCCCGAGTACTTTTGGCACTTCGAAGTGCCATCATCAGGGGTGATGTATTCCAGTATCATCAGGGGTGATGTTTATACATAAAACAATACAAACCATCCTTAAACAAAATTAATTTCCAATACAGTACACACATTCTAAAATGCCTATAACACCTTTCTCACCAATTCTTCTGCTTCCAGCCTCCACATTAATATAATTTAACAAAAAAATTAAAAAAATGGAATACATCACCCCTGATGATGGCACGTCGAAGTGCCGAAAGTACTCGGGAACTGAACTTTGGTGGACTTATTCCACCAATTCCACCCAAACATTAAAAAGTTGGCCAGAAAATTAGAAAAGATCAAAAATAAAATTGTTAAACAGGAGATATGCCTTTTGTTTAATTCTACACAAGAATGAATGCTGCCCAAATACACACACACATATATATATATATATATATATATATATCTTATTATAATGGAGATTGTGGGTTTGTCTGTCTGTAACCGAAACTATATTACTATACAAGTCACAATTCCCTTTGTTATTTACATCACATTCTCCATGATTTTATTTTTCATTTAAACCTCAATTATTAGTAAAATTGTTTTACATCATTAAGACTGTTAACAATATCAACATACTAATAACATGCAATTATATTTATATATTCAACGAAATAGCGGTTTACAGTATGAATGGGAAGGCTAATTTGCATATTGATCTTAAAAAAATTGATTTTAATAAATATATGCTTAGTATTATTGATTTCTAATTGTTTGGTTTTATCTTAATAAATATGAGCAAAAATCTCGGGGATAAATCTTAACAGAAATCTATTAACATAAAGAAATAACTGTAATTTTATTCTTTTCTTCCTATTTTAACTAAATAGTTAAATTAGGGAAATTTACCATTGAAAGACGGGAGTAAGGGAAAATGGTGGAACAGTTAGTTTCAAAGTTGTTCTATTTTCCGATTATACCCCCTTTGTTCAAAATATTTTTATCTGAATTCTTATTCAGTTTCATTAGCCTTTCTAATTTAACATGATATTTTATTATATTAAAACTTAAATACTTGCACCCGGAGGGTGCATATATTTGCTAGTATATATAATATGATGTCGAGAATAAAATCCCGATACTACAATTTGTAAGTACAAAATACAAATTTGTGATTGGATAAAAATACATAGAAAAATACAAAAGACCAAATCATCTGCACCACGTGAAAATAATCAACCGGCATTAGTGTAATAGACAAAAGAAGAAAAATACCGAAAGGTTTGCCAAAGTTAAATATACTAAAGTGGTCAATACACTATGTAGAGCAAATAATTATCAAAATAGGTAGGTAGTTTAGGTTTACTATTTTATATATATATATATATATATATATATATATATATATATATATATATATATATATATATATAATTTTTTTACACTTCCTTATATCAAAAAAAGCCCAGATCTACTTAACAGATCGAAACACTGCAGCGTCGGCTAATAAGTTTACCATTCATTTTATTTAAACCTGTGTTTTTTTCAAATTTCTCACTATACTACATATGTGTGTGTGTGTGTGTGTGTGTGTGTGCGTGCGTGTGAGTGAGAGAGAGAGTTTCTTCGTATATTATATATATATATATATATATATATATATATATATATAGGTAAAAAAGTAAAGTCGTCGGGATGGCCTAAAGTCGGTATCAGCCAATCAGCTAGAGAGTCTATCCCCTTTTCACTAGCGCTAGACCAAAGAGATTGTTTTAGCGTCTGATATGGAGTGCCACACCTACCATCAGCTCCTTACTTTACACCACAGATCCCTGCGCTACTCATACGCTATTGCTTCTGTGTGTGCAAAGCCATTTAAAAGTATTCCAAAAACTTGAATAAGACAATGGTCACTGTTAGGGACTGGATGGGTGGGTGGTGGTAAGCAGAGGCGGAAGATGAAGTGGATGTGGAAGAGTGAGAGAGGGGGGTGAGAGAGAAAGAGGGGGGAGGAAGCGAGAGGGAGAGGGGGGAGTGAGCAATAAAACGTACAAATGAGTAATGAGTGAGTCGAATCATTTTTATTTAACAACATCAAGAATACAAAGAGAAGACAATTGTCCGAACGACATTTAAAACAAGTTGGAAAATTATTTAAAGAGAGACAGACTAACAGACAGACAGACAGACAGACAGACAGACAAAGGCAAATATAAAAGAGAAATGAAAATGGAAAGAAACGGCGAGTGCTAGATATTGAAGATAGATAGATAGATATGAACAGATTGAGATAAATAGATAGGTAATATTGACAAATGAATATATATTTACATATATATATATATATATATATATATATATATATGTGTGTATATTAATATATCGGCACAAAGGGTTCAAGTCACACGCTAGGCGGTCTTCGTATCTATAACTCTGCTGATGAGACCTAATAGGTCGAAATATATATTCAGAGATTGATTTTTCTCGATTTGTTTAGCCTCACATTTAAGTAGTTTAAATCCCGCCTAATTAAACATAAATGAATTAACTTTCAAAAAATTAGGTCTGACTAAAATTAAAAAGCATATATTCTCCCAAATATACTGTCGGCTGAAAATAGCTAAAAGTTGTTTACATATATATATATATATATATATATATATATATATATATATATATATATATATATGTATGTGTGTGTGTGTGTGTGTGTGTGTGGTGTGTATGTATGTGTGTGTTCATATACACACGTGTGTGTATATATATAGAGAGAGAGAGATAGATATGAAGAAACATATATATATATATATTTGGAGGATATGTGCTTAATTGAAGTCATACCTAATTTTGAAAATTAATTAGTTAATAATTAATGAATTTAGGCGGGCATATATGTTCAAATGTAAGGCTAAACATATATGCCCGCTTAAATTCATTAATTATTAACTAATTAATTTTCAAAATTAGGTATGACTTCAATTAAGCACATATCCTCCAAAAATTGTCGGCTTAAAGCCATATAAAAAATAAACACATTTGTATATCGAGTGAGAGAGAGAGAGAGAGAGAGAGAAAAGAGAGATAGGTGGGTAGTTAGATATATATATATAGAGAGAGAGAGATAGTTGGGTAGATAGATATATACATATATATATATATTATATTATATATATATATATAGAGAGAGAGAGAGAGAGAGAGAGAGAGAGATGAACAAGCTGTCAAATTATTTCTTAACTTCAATCCTCAAAATCTCTGATTTGAAAAAGTTGATATCCATTATGGTTAGAATATCTCTCTCTCTCTCTCTCTCTCTCTCTCTCTCTCTCTCTCTCTCTCTCTCTCTCTCTCTCTCTCGCACACACACTCTCTCTCTCTCTCTCTCTCTCGCACACACACTCTCTCTCTCTCCACCTGTCTGCCTCTCTGTCTCTCTCTCTCACACACACACACACATGCACCCCCCCTCTCTCTCTCTCTCTCTCTCTCTCTCTCTCTCTCACACACACACACACACACACACACTCTCTCTCTCTCTCCACCTCTGTCTGCCTCTCTGTCTCTCTGTCTCTCTCTCTCACACACACACACACATGCACCCCCCCTCTCTCTCTCTCTCTCTCTCTCTCTCTCTCTCTCTCTCTCTGTTGTTCCAAAAGTTATGTTGCGTGTTCTTTTGCTTTCTTTTTCTTGCTTTTTTATTTTCTTCTTTTTCCTTTTTTAACCTTTCTCTCTCTTCTTACCCCCTCCCCCTCTCTCCCCCCCTCTCTCTCTCTCCTTCTTTATCTTCTTCTTTCTTATCTTCTTCTTTTTCTTTCTTTCGTTTTTGTTCATTTTTACTTTCTTTTTTATTTTCTTTCAAATTTCTCCTTATTTCTTTCTTCTTTCTCTCTCTCTCTCTCTCCCTCTCTCTCTCTTTCTCTCTCCTCCTCTCTCTCTCTTTCTCTCTATCTCTCTGTCTCTTTCACACACACACACATGCACCTTGTCCTCTCTCTCTCTCTCTCTCTCTCACACACATACACACACACACACACTCACACTCTCTCTCACACACACACATGCACCCCCCTCTCTCTCTCTCTCTCTCTCTCTCTCTCTCTCTCTCTCTCTCTCTCTCTCTCTTACACACACACACACTCTCTCTCTCTCCACCTCTGTCTGTTTCTCTGTTTCTCTTACACACACACACACCACACATGCATCCCCCCCTCTCTCTCTCTCTCTCTCTCTCTCTCTCTCTCTTACACACACACACACTCTCTCTCTCTCCACCTCTGTCTGTTTCTGTTTCTCTTACACACACACACACACCATGCATCCCCCCCCTCTCTCTCTCTCTCTCTCTCTCTCTCTCTCTCTCTCTCTCTGTTGTCCCAAAAGTTATGTTGGGCTTGAGAAATTGAATTACGTTCGCCTTTCAGTTTGTTAATTATTTTTGATTATTTTTGGACTAAAAGAAAAAAAAATTACAAACGAGCAATCAATTAGCTTTAATTAAGAAAAAAATTGCATTTTTCAGTTTCGTGGAGAATTCATTTCTAAATTCCAAGGTGACTTTTGGGACATCCAATAAAATTGAAGTCAATTCAAGAAAAATCTCAGATTCCTTAGAGCACCTGCTGTTATGAAAACGACATGAAACCGAAAAAGGCCATTAACAAAAAGAAGGATAAAAAAAGATTTGTTAAAACGAACCTTTTCTGTGGGAGTTAATGACTTCTGCATGAATAGATCTGCATATATATATATATATATATATATATATATATATATATATATATATATATATATGCAAAAAGGCCAGATGAGTTGAGGGCGAGATTGATTCTATTCGGGACCTTCTTTTTCCTCAACACACACACACACACACACACACACACACACACACACACAATAATATATATAATATATATATATATATATATATATATGTGTGTGTTAATGTATGAGTAGTGGCTTACCAGTGGGTAGGAGAACGATCGTTGGAAGCGCACAGTATCCAGTGGTTAAGACCGAGAAAAAAACAAATACAAAGTGCTCAATACAATGTAGAGCAAACCATTTTATATATATATATATATATATATATATATATATATATATATATAATATATATATATATATAAGTGTTTTTAGGCAGCATTTTTTCTTTTATACAGGTTTCGTTGAATTGAATAGACAATTCCTGTCTGTCAAGTCTTTCGTTGATCCGTTCTAATCTTCGGGCCATCCTTCTGGTGTCAGGGTGGAACTGGTATAACAGTCCACCGACTGTTTCGTCACTAGCGCTTTCGGCAATACACTTTGCCATCCTCAGGTGGGAAAACGATGGAATAAAACCTCCCACTACCAATTGATATTACCTTCCACTAATTCCTTGCTTCTACTCGTTCTCGTTAAAAACGAGACATGAAAACTATTCCATCGTTTCCCACCTGAGGATGGCAAAGTGTATTGCCGAAAGCGCTAGTGACGAAACATTCGGTGGACTGGTATACCAGTTCCACCCTGACACCAGAAGGATGGCCCGAAGATTAGAACGGATCAATGAAAGACTTGTTAGACAAGAATTGTCTGTTCAATTCAACGAAACCTGTATATATATATATATATCAACTAATTAATTTTCGAAATTAGGTATGACTTCAATTAAGCACATATTCTCCCAAAAATTGTCGACTAAGGCCATATCAAACACATTGTTTGTTTGTTTACTTTCATACTGTCGTGTAGCAAATCACCAAAAGTGAAATATAGCTGAGTTCAAAACAAATGAAAAATCTGGAAAACCAGCTAATGTAATGGTTAGAATCCCCGCCTAGCAGTTTGACAGTTAAGGTTCGAATCACACACAGAGCAGTCTTCCTGTCCATAACTCTGTTGATGAGGCATAATATGCCGAAATATATATATATATATATATATATATATATTATATATATATATATATATATTATATATATAAAGTTTTCGCATGTGCTTCTAAATTATTTAGTTAAGAATTAATGGGAAAATGAATGAAATAAAAATGAATGAGATGAGTGGAATAAATTTAAAAGATCCTTTCCAAGGGAACTCTCTCAAAAGTAAAAAAAAAAAAACAATAGTTAAAAATACTAAAAAATCAAAAATATATAATAACATTTTTTTGAGAGAGAGAAGTCCCTAATGGAAAGTTTTCCTCATCTACTATTGGACTCTTTTGATGTATTAAATTAATATAATTATATATATTATATATATATATATATATATATATATATATATATATATATATATATATATCAATAAGGAAGAACTCAATACAGTAATCCCATAATAAATTTATTTCGACAAAAATTGGGGCCCATATAAATCTAAGTTGATTTAAACCGGCTCCCCAAATTTTTGTCTCATCAGATGGGTCTCAATTCACTTATGAACAAGCATATCACAAAAAAACCCAAAGAGCTGAATATATATAAATTCAAACAAAAACAAAAAAATACAATAAAAAATTATATATATTTTTTAACAGTGTGGGAGTGTAACCAGAGAAACAGGAAGTGAATGAAAAAAAGAGATACATCTCAAAGTTGATTTCTAGGGTGTCCAGACAGACAAAAAGGTGACATGACAGAAAAAACAGAATAGTATATTAAGATATAAATAGACAAGTAAAATAAAGGATTTTAAATTTAAACATTAGAGTATAATGATGTATAAAAGAAAATACTAGTTAAGATATAAATAATAAAATAAATTAATAGAAGATAATAAAATTAAAAAAAAAAAAAAATAATAATAGAAAACAAAATAAAAATTAATTAAAAATAATAATACAAATAAAAAATAAAAAATAATACTCAGAAGAGTCCGGGAGACCTGAGGAGACTTGCTGTCACTCGGACTCCAGTGAAAGACCATCAGCTAACACTGATGTGAAAACTTATTATTATCTTTACTTCATCTCAATTTTATTATTATTAATGATATTTTTAATATTATTATTATTATTATTTTTATAAATATTGCTCTGTATATAATCTAAAAGGTTATTTTACATTGAGCTCTCTTTAGTGATTTAATGATTCACTGTATTTATACATACTGGATCATCAATATTAGTACAGTGGATCATGAAATCACATATAGAATCATCCCTTACTACCAAGTTTTGGATAAATCTTATATATATATATATATATATATATATATATATATATATATATATATATATATATATTTATTTATTTATTTATATAGATAAAAGGTGGGTTACTGGTGAATATGGGCACGATCGTTGGAGGTGCACAAAATCCAGGGGCTAAGTCAGCTATATAACAAATACAATGTGCTCAATACAAAGAGCAAATGGATACAATAGAAACCTACTCGAGTTTCACCATTAGGATCTTCAGGGTTAAATCCACTGAATTAATCGAGGTACCGATTAATTGCAGCCGATTACACGCGTGTTCATTGAATAAGATGTTACGTTATATATATATATATATATATATATATATATATATAAAGAGAGAGAGAGAGAGAGAGAAGAAGAGAGAGAGAGAGAGAGAGAGAATAGTTATACACATAGGCATATAGGAAGATTCTTTCTGTTGTTACTAAAACGACACGAAACAATAAATCCATTGACAATAAGAAAAATAGTTAAAACGAACATTTCCTGTGGGATTTAATGACTTCTGCACACACACACACACACACACACACACACATATATATATATATATATATATAGAACAATATTTCTCTCCATGAAAATGGATAACAAATGACAATCAACAAACACTACAATCTCTCATATTTCCCCTCTAACATAACTTAGCTACACATCAACATATACTCACATAAATTAATATATGCCTACACCCGGACAAAACCTACCATACCAATTGACCCATCAACCACTGTCATCGCCCCCGCACTTCAAACAAATATCCCCTACCCCTCCCCACAACTGACCCAGCGACCCCATCCTACCCAAAATTCCCCGCTCCTCCTTATCTCACATCACTAAACACTCACCCCCTTGACCTCCCCGGCGCCACCGCCGCCATCTGTACTTAAACGTATGCTTTGCTTTAATAGAGTTACAATGACTGAAGACGTCTGTGAACACGGACGAAACTGTTTCACCCTGTGACTTGTTTTGAGTTGTTCATTTCTTGACCACTTTTTTTCTATCTACAGCATATCGTCGGATCCTAAACCCATCCACCCTTCCTTCATATATATATATATATATATATATATATATATATATAATATATATATATATATATATAAGATTTTTCGATGTTTGTTTATTTAGAAACGTTGCTGAATAAAGTATATATTAAATTTTTACTTGAAGGCACTTACAACGCATGTATCGCATAAAATTCGATACTTTTTCTTATAAGAAAAAAGTATCGAATTTTATGCGATACATGCGTTGTAAGTGCCTTCAAGTAAAAATTTAATATATACTTTATTCAGCAACGTTTCTAAATAAACAAACATCCAAAAATCTTATTCACTTCGCCGAAGGGCATACGGTCTGTTTGTTGTTATTATTCTCTCAATAACGCCCCCTTACCTATTATGGTAGAGGCGTGTAGTAGTATCATTTGACAAGCTTAATTTCGCTAGGATGGTCAGCTGTGTACTGTGGCCGAGGCGATAAAAGTGTTTCACTAGTGTTTCACTGTGTCTGCTGAAGTCCCGGTTTCGATTTCTGTCGGAGGGAAATCGTTAGTATATACCGCTGATGAGACTTAATAAAGTCGAAACAGTCTGTACGGTATTCTACACATCGAGCCATCCTTTGCTGGGATTACACTTGTCAAGTTCATTTTCTATAAGAAAAAGTATCGAATTTTATGCGATACATGCGTTGTAAGTGCCTTCAAGTAAAAATTTAATATATATATATATGATTTCTCAGAACCTAATGCCTATATCATGCGAGTTTTTTTATATGTTAATAAACACAAAAAAAAGAATTAAATACTCAATTTTCAGACCAATAAGTTGGATGCAACAAATTTGATAGCTGAATGATTCAAAATTGGAAAAGACAAAATTATTCGTACAGTAGAAAATATTGTTTTAAATTTATTTGTTCATGTGAGTATGAGTAATTTACATATTCATTTTATTAGCGAAGCTTTCTAGACTATTTATTCAGTAAAATATTTGTGATAATTCCAGTAAAGAATATCACATGGGACATAAAGTTTCACTATTGTTATTCTTACGTTAACATTTTATTTACCTCGTACCCCACTTGTACGGGTTAGGCACAAGGCCCTATTAACGTGGGACCACCCACAAACCGAAGCTCATGGGTGGCGGGTGAAAAATTGCGTCGATCCCGTCGGCATTCCCCCTCAAGGGACGCCTCAGGCGCTGGGCAATAAACCCGGCCCTGTCCCTTTAAATCAAGGGGGCAGGTGTTGCCTGGGGGGATGGCCCCCTGGGATCGACGTCGTTAATTATAGCAATTCCCACCCGTTGGGCGGAAACATCATGAGGAAGACAAAGTGTTCACATGAGACAATTATTAACTTCAACAAGTCGGGAAATAGTTAAAGCACTATTTCAAACCGGTTAACTATCCCTAGATCTACAGTACAGTCCGTTATAAGGAAGTTTAAACAGTTCTGTTTGAAAATGTCAACATGGAGGATATTCTCTCTTTTTTAGGAAATAAAGATACAATCTCTC
>CM042172.1:7086498-7139669 GCA_023376005.1 Doryteuthis pealeii | reverse complement strand
AGAGAGATTTTCTTTTCCTTCCTCGGCTCTCTTCTCTCTTCTTTCTTTTTTTCTTATCCATTCTTCTTGCTTTTGCTTCCCTTTCCTTCCTTCTTCCTTCCTCACTCTCTTCCTTTCCTTTCTTTCCTTTTTGCTTTCCTTTTGCTTTCGATTTTTTTCGCCTTCCATCCTTCCTATCTTTTCACTTTTTTCCTATCTTTCCTTCCTTCCTTCCGCTCCCTCACCTCCTTGCCCTTTCTTTCTTTCTTTCTTATCTTTTCTTATTCTTCTTTCTTAATCCTTTTTTTCCTTCCATCCTTTTCTTTTCTTCCTTCTTCATTCCTTCGCTTCCTTCATGTCTTTCTACCTTCACAAACTTTCTTTTTTTCCTTTCCTTTCTTTCAATAATTTCTCCTTTCCTTTCTTTCTTTCCTCGCTTTCTTATCTTCCTTAACTTCTCTCTCTCCTTCCTTTCTTTCTTTCTTTCTTCTTTCCTTCTTTCTTCCTTCTTTCATTCCTTCCTTACTCACTCCTTCCTTCCTTTCTTTCTTTCTTTCTTTCTTTCTATCTTTCCTTCTTTTCTTCCTTCTTTCATTCCTTCCTTACTCACTCTCTTCCTTCCTTTCTTTTTCTTCTTTCCATCCTTCCTTCTTTTCTTTTCTTCCTTCTTTCCTTCCTCCCTTCCTTCATGCTTTCTACCTTCCAAAACCTTTCTTTTTTTCCTTCTTTCTTTTCATATTTTCTTCTTTGCCTTTCCTTCCTTTCTTCATTCCACCATTTCTTTTCTTTCCATTCTTGTATTCCATCCTTCCTCTTCCCTTCCTTTCTTCCTTTCTTTTTTCATTAACATCTTTCTTTCTTCTTCCCTTCCTTCTATCTTTCCTCTCTTCCTTCCTCCCTCCTCCCTCTCTCCATTCCTTCCTTCCTTCCTCTTCATTTTACTTCTACCTTTCCTTTTATCCTTTTGCTGTCCTTCCTTTATGTTCTATCTTTCTTCCTTCCGTCCTTTCTTCCCCCCCCCTCTCTCTCTCTCTCTCTCCCTTTCCTTCTTTCTGTCCTTCATTCCTTCCTTCCTTCCTTCCTTCCTTCCTTTCTTGTCTTCTTCCCCCCTCTCTCTCTCTCCTCTCCTTTCCTTCTTTCTGTCCTTCCTTCCTTCCTTCCTTCCTTTCTTCTTTCTTCCCCCTCCCTCCTTTTCCCTTCCCTCCCTTTCTTTTTTCCCTTCCTTCCTTCCATCTTCCTTCTTCTTCCTTCCTTCGTTTCTCTCTCTCTCTCCTCGCCCTCTCTCACTTTTTCCCTTCCTTCCTTCCTTCCTTTCTTTCTTTTTCTTTCTTTGCCTCCCTCCATCCTTCCCCTCTCTCCCTTCCTCCCATCCTTTCTTTCTTTCTTTCCTCCCCCCATTCTTTTCTGTCCTTCCTTCCATCCTTCCTCTCTTCCTTTTTTCCTTCTTTTCTTTGTTTAAATCTTTCCATCCTTCCTTCCTTTCTTTCCTCCCCCCTCCTTTCCTTCCCCTCCTTTCCTTCCCTTCCTTCCTTCTTTCCTTCTTCTTCCTTTCCCTTCCTTTTTTTCGTTTCCATCTTTCTCATTCCTTTCTATCTTATTCCCTTCTCTTCTATCCTTCCTCCCCTCCTCTCTCACCCTCTCCCCTTCCTTCCATTCTTTCTTTCTTTCCTAACCCCATTCTTTCCTGTCCTTCCTTCCTTCCCATCTTTCTTCTTCTTCCCTTCTTCCATCCTTCCTCTCTTCCTTTTTTCCTTCCTTTCTTTATTTCTTTCCTTTCTTCCTTCCTCCCTCCCTCCTTTCCTTCCTTTCCTTCCTTCCTTCCTTCCTTCTTTGTTTCTTCCCTTCCTTTCTATCTTTTTCTTCCCTTCCTTCTATCCTTCCTTCCATCCATGATCTATCCCTCCCTTCCTTCCCATCTTTCTTCTTCCCTTCCTTCCATCCTTCCTCTCTTCCCTTTTTCCTCCCTTTCTTTATTTCCATCCTTCCTCCCTCCCTCCTTTCCTTCCCTTCCTTCCTCTTTTCCCTTTTTTCCTTCCTTTCTTATTTCCATCCTTCCTTCCTTCCTTCCTCCCTCCCTCTCCTTCCTTCCCTTCCTTCCTTCCTTCTTTGTTTCTTTCCTTCCTTTTATCTTCTTCTTCCTTTCCTTCTATCCTTCCTTTCTTCCTCTCTCACTCCCTTCCTTCTTTCCTCCCCTCCTCTCTCCCCTCTTTCCCTTCCTTCCTCCCTTCCTTCCTTCCTCCCTTCCTCCTCCCATCCTTTCTTTCTTTCATCCCTCCGTTCTTTCCTGTCCTTCTTCCTTCCTATCTTTCTTCTTCCCTTCCTTCCATCCTTCCTCTCTTCCTTTTTTCCCTTCATTTCTTTCTTTCCATCCTTCCTTTCTTCCTCCCTCCCTCCGCCCTTCCCTCCCTCCCTTCCTTCCCTTCCTTCCTTCCTTTTTTGTTTCTTTCCTTCCTTTCTATCTTCTTCTTCCCTTCCTTCTATCCTTCCTTTCTTCCTCTCACTCCCTTCCTTCTTCATCCCCTCCTCTCTCCTCCTTCCTTCCTTCCTTCCTACCTTCCATCCTTTCTTTCTTTCCTCACCCATTATTTTCTTTCCTTCCTTCCTTCCTTCCCATCTTTCTTCTTCCCTCTTTCCATCCTTCCTATCTTCTTTTTTTTTCCTTCCTTTCTTTCTTTCCATCCTTTCCTTTCTTCCTCCCTCCCGCCGTGCTTTCCTCCCTCCTTTCCTTCCCTTCCTTCCCTTCCTTCCCTCCCTTCCTTCCTTCTTTGTTTCTTTCCTTCCTTTCTATCTTCTTCCCTTCCTTCTATCCTCCTTTCCATCCACCCATCCATTCTTCCCTTTCCTTCCCAATCTTTCTATCTGACATATTTCTCTCAACATCCATGCTTGGCAATATTTACAATCATGGATTCAAAATCTACCGGAATTAAAAACATTGCAGACAATTTTGCTGATGCAAAAAAAAAAAAAAAAAAAGGCAGCCATGTTCTTTTCCTTATTTTTATTATCATTATTTTGTCAGTTCTGAACATTGGGAAACACCCTTTAAGGAATCCCATTTGTAAGCAGATTTCACATTCTTGGGCCGTGTATCAACAAAATATCAGACTCGTCTCCAAAATGCACGCACGCGCAATTCGTATTCATTTTCTGATAAAAACAATGATAACAACGGAATAAATGATACACTAAGGGTTCGGGGGGTCATCAGCATAAAAAACTGGAACACCAGGAACTGTAAATGAACGATACTTGGTGGACTACCGCCTCCTCGTAAGGAACAAATGTAAGAAAAATTAATGATGAAGAATACAGATATGACACCGCCCTGTCGTCTGGGGCGTTAGAATGCACCGACATGCACCTCTGCAGAGGGGTAAGACTCCCCCAATGGGGCCACCTGTTGGCCGTGGGTGGCGACCCGTGATGCTTAAGGATAGAACCCAGGTGGATGAGCAGTCCATGACTTGCAATACTCCACTTTGGCCCTATCTTGGGCTAGACGGGCGGTCGGAGAGGCCCCCTCCGATCAATCGGTTGGTCATGTCAAGCCCTAGCACCTATATGATTTTCCCAACCCTATTGCACTTATGGCAAGCCCCAACCTCTTTTTATCATATGGGTGCTAGAAGGCGGTGGCTGCGGTCTACATGTCCTGGGAATGGCGTGGTAGTACCTGTTAGGGTCCCATCTATGGGTTAAATAGAAAAATGTATTTGTAAAAAAATTGTATTATCCATTAAGAATTGATTTATTTCAAAACTTTATCGGTATTAAATGACCCACTGAGGTTGATATGCCGTAAAACAAAACAAACCAAACTGATATGACAGGAGATACAAAGTTTGCTTTGGTTTGTTTTACGGCATTGGAAATCTTGGTGGATCATTTAATGCCGACTAAGTTTTGAAATAAATCCATTCCAAATGATACTCAATTTTTTTTATGAAACTCATGTTTTTTCTATTTAACCCATAGATGGGACCCTAACAGGTACTACCACTCCCGATCAGAGTGGACCAGGGAGCAATGGTGATGAAGGGGTGCTCCACATTCCCCAAACCTCCAAAACTGCAACCTCACCCTCATATAGTGTTTAACATCATTCCCAGTACATGAAGACCCTCAGCAACCACCTTCTAGCACCCATATGATAAAAAGGGGCTGGGGCTTATCATAAGGGCAATAGGGTTGGGGCAATCATATAGGTGCTAGGGCTTGACGTGACCAGTCGATTGATCAAAGGGGGCCTCTCCGACCGTCCGTCTAGCCTAAGTAAGAGTCAAAGTGGAGTATTGCATGTCATGAACTGCTCAGTCACCAAGGTTCCATCCTTAAGCCTCACAGGTCACCACCCACGGTCAACAGGTGGCCCCATTTGGGGAGACTTACTCCTCTTCAAGGGGATACGAGGTATATCAGAAAAGTTCCAGATTGATCACATTCGTTGATGTGAGGGGCATTATCCACTGCGAGTCCTTGCCACAGGCCCAGACGATCAACCAGCATGTCTACAAAGAAATACTGTGGCGTTTGCTTCGTTCGGTGCGCGAGAAGAGGCGAGAGATGTGACAGAACGCCTCGTGGGCGCTTCACCATGACATCGCACCTGCTCTGAGTATCCGAGAGTTCTTGGCCCTGAAGAACATCACTGTGCTGGAGCAACCTCCCTACTCGCCTGACCTGGCTCCATGTGATTTTTCCTCTTCTCCAAGCTCAAGGAGATCATCAAGGGAACCTGTGAACATGTGCTCGATATCAAAAGGCCGTGACGACAGAGCTACGGAGAATCCCGGAAGAATCCTTCTAGTAGTGCATGCAAGCGTGGCAGCCATGGGGATTACTTTAAGGGGATAACTTGTAGTTGGGTAATTCCATGCCAAATCATCAGGCCATGTCACCCACCCCCTTCAATTTTTCTGAAATTGTGTACAGGTGTGAACTGTGTTAAAGTTAGACATTCCCCAAAATTTGAGCTTCCAATTCCAAAAATTGGCGTGACCCCCTCAAATTTGGAGAACTAAAAATCGACATAACTCCGCCAATTTTTGGAATTGGAAGCTCAAATTTTGGGGATTGTTTAACTTTAACATAGTCTACACTTGTAAAAAAAAGTCAGAACAATTGAAGTGGGGTGGGTGACATGGCCTGGATGATTTTAACATGGAATTACCCAGTTTGTAGTTTGGATTTGAAATATAATTTTTTGTGATACCAGTCCTGGAACTTTTTTGACATACCTCGTATAATCAGTGAGGTAATTCTACTCCTCCACTAACAGGTCGTCAAACAAATCCTTGGTTCAAATCGTACCAATGACATAGTTAATTGTTTAATCATCTTCAACTCTTCCCAGGTTTCCAGAAAAACTTTATCCTTCAAAAGTTCCAAGATATATAATTGTATGGTTTTAAGTATTCCTATAGACAAATATTTTAAAATTCCTATAGTCAAATATAGTTCCAAGCAGAGATGCTGATAGGTACGCGTCCTATGTCACTGATGCACAAAAATCTAAAAGGACGCAGTAAAATCGTATCCATGCGTCCCTGTGTTTTTCGTTTTTCCTCCCTCACCATTTCAATCTAACTATAAATACATTTCAATAGTTTCTGTTAAACGAATTACACAGGATAGGTAGGAGTTAAAGGAGTTTAGTTGGGACCCTTAGATTTTCCCGGGGACTCATTCAAAGCAAATATGTGCATCCCAGGACACACTAAATCAAAAAGCTATGAGTATCACTATTTCAAGTATATCCTATATTCCTAGTCAAGCCCTAGCACCTATATGATTGTCCCGATCCTATTATGCTTATGGAAAAACACTTTTTATCATATATATTCTAGAAGGCGGTGGTTGAGGGTCTTAATGCCCTGAGTATGACGTTAAACTGCATCTAATATTGGGGTTACCATTCTGGGGTTCTGTGGAGTGTGGAGTACTCTTATGTTGCCATTCCTCCCAAGTTCAGGGGAGCGGAAATGTCTGTTGGGCTCCCAACTATAAGTCAAATAGAACCGTCTGAAAATTATTAGTATTAGATAGGAATACTTGATACCATATCTCTAAATGATTTGCATTACGAATAGTTACTTGAAGTTCGAATTGTTTATAAACAATCATTATTAGTTACTTAAAACCATATAAATGTATACAAAGAGATAAGACATAGATATATGAAAGAAGAAGAAGAAGAAGAAGAAGAAGAAGAAGAAGAAGAAAGAAAGAAGAAGAAGAAAAGAAGAAAGAAGAAAAGAAGAAAAAAGTTACCTGAAGGGAAAGAAAATAAAAACAAAAGTGTTCTTAGAAAAGGGTTTTGAAGAAGAAGAAGAGAAGAAGAAGAAGAAGAAGAGAGAAGAAGAAAGAAGAAGACAGCAAAGAAGAAGAAAGAAGAAGAAGAAGAAAGAAGAAGAAGAAGAAAGAAGAAGGAAGGTTCAAAGAAATGGTTGCTTGAAGGGAAATAAAATAAAAACAAAAAGAGTTCTTAGAAAGGGTTTGAAGAATGAGAAGAAGAAGAAGAAGAAGAGAAGAAGAAGAAGAAGAAGAGAAGAAGAAGGAAAGAAGGAAAGAAGAGAAAGAAAGGTTCAGGAAAGTTGCTTGAAGGAAGGAAAAAATAAAAAAACAAAAGAGTTCTTAGAAAAGGGTTTGAAGAATGACGTGGAAGAAGAAGAAGAAGAAGAAGGAAGAAGAAGAAGAAGAAGAAGAAGAAGAAGAAGTTTGGCGCCACCTGTGTTAAAAATAAGGTGCCAACCACCGCAAATGTTTTCAGGGTCCCATATTTCAAAGTGTAAATTGATCTGGGTAGCTTGATTCTCATCAGTTAGACAATTAGGGTTAAGGTAAGGTCTATTAGGGAAATTGATAGCAGAAGGAAAGAAAGAAGAAAGAAATGAATGAATGAACGAATGAAATAAAAAGAAAGAAGAAGAAGAAAAAGGCGAGATTAGAAGTAGATAACGAAAAGAACAAAAGAGAAAACTGAGAAATGACTGAAGGTTTAAGTTGAGGTGACGTCACAGAAGAAGAAGAAGAAGAAGAAGAAGAAGGGGGAGGAGGAGGTAAGATGGGTTGAACGAAGTTACGTGAAAGATGAAGACGAAGAAATAGGGGAAGAGGAGGAGAAAGAGAAGGAAAAGTAAATGCTGAAGTAGGAAGAAGCAAGATGGGTTGGAGGTGACACTCGAAAGATGAAAATGAAGAAATAGAAGATGAGAAGAAAGGAGGGGGAAAAGCAAAATATGGAGTAGGAGGCTAGATTAGTTGGGGGGGGAGATTCGCACGAAATGAGAAGGGGAGGAGGAAAAGCTAATACTAAAGGAGAAGGAGGCAAGATAGTTTGAAAGAGGTTACGGTAAAGATGAAGAAGAAATAGAGAAGGAAAAGAGGAGAAAAGACGAATGCTGAAGAAGAAGAAGAAGAAGAAGAAGAAGAAGAAGAAGACTACAATTTAAAAAGAAGAGGCGAAAATAACAATGTGAAGAAGAAGACGAAGAAAGAGAAGAAGAGAAAACAATGAGAAAGAAGAAGAAGAAGAAGAAGAAGAAGAAGAAGAAGAAGAAGGGAAGGAAAAAAGATATAAAAAGAAGAAGAAGAAGAAGGGAAGGAAGAAAGATATAAGAAAGATAGAAAAAGAAGAATAAAAAGAAGAAGAAGGGAAGGAAAAAAGATATAAAAAGAAGAAGAAGAAGAAAAAGAAGAAGAAGAAGAAAAAGAAGGGAAGGAAAAAAGATATAAAAAGAGAAGAAAAACAACAACAACACAACTATAAAGAAGAAGAAGAAAGAGGGGAATTTAGAGAAAAGAAGAAGAAGAAGAAGAAGAAGAAGAAGAAGAAGAAGAAGAAGAAGAAGAAAGAGGTAAGAATGCTGAGGATGCAGAGAGAGAGAGAGAGAGAGAGAGAGAAGAAGAAGAAGAAGAAGAAGAAGAAGACAAATGCAGAATGAGGGGGGTGAAAGAAAGAGAAGAGGATGAGATGGGGGTAGGGGTGGGGTATCAGAACAGATTGAAATAGTTTGGTAGGTAGGTAGAAACACAGTCGAGGAAACAAATACCAGTTTTGAATTGTTCTTTTGCGAAAATTGCCGAAGTTCCTGATTATGAAGCATACCAACGTTACGGAGCAAGAATCACAGAGAAGAAAGAAAGGAAAATGTTTAGTCGATAAAATACGAACTAACAGAAGCAAATATTTAAAACCCTAGAAGAGACTTAAGAAATAAAAAAAAGGTCTTATAATAAAACTAGCAAAAGTACACGGTCAATGACCAGACTGGAACGATTTTAAGAATACCATGGAGTCAGAAAGAACGGGGGAAGCAATGAGTAAGAGAGGGAGTAAGATTTGATTATTAGGGTTTGTTTTTTTAGATATTGTTGGATCTTCAATTTTTAGACACATTTTTAAAGGTATATTTAACCCATAGATTGATTGATTGGTTGGCTGGATTTTACGGTATGTTAATACTTGTTGGGTTATTTTATACCGAAGACGTTTTATTCTATTTATTCTTGATGGGTATTCAATTTTTTTAATTTAAACTCAATTTTCAACACATATTCAAAACTCTTTTAACCCATAGATGAGACTCTAACAGGTACTACCACAACGATTTTAAGAATACCAGGGAGTAAGAAAAAACGAGGGAAGCAATGAGTAAGAGAGGGAGTAAGATTGGTTTATTAGGGTTTGTTTTTAATATTGTTGGATATTCAATTTTAGACACATTTTACAGGGTATATTAACCCATAGGTTAGTTGGTTGGTTGGTTGGTTGGATTTTACGGTATGTCAATCATTGTTGGTTATTTTATACCGAAGACGTTTTGTTCTATTTATTCTTGATGGGTATTCAATTTTTTAAATTTAAACTCAATTTTCAACACTTTCAAAACTCTTTTTTTTTCTATTTAACCCATAGATGAGACCCTAACAGGTACTACCACTCCGGGTCAGGTGAATCTAGAAGTAATTGCGATGAACGGGTTACTCCACACACCAGATCTCCAAAATTGGAACTTCACCATTAGATGCAGTTTAACGTCATACATAGAACATTGGAGACGAAAGAAAGAAAGATGCTTAGTCGATACAAAATGAACCAACAGAAAAAAAAAATAAAATACCTACAAGAGATTAAGAAATAAAAAGGTCTTATAATAAAACAAACAGAAGTAATCGGTAAAAAAAAAGATTTTAGGAACACCAAGGAATGTGAGAGAAAGGGGAAGCGAGGAGTAAGAGAAAGGGTAAGAAGAAAATAATTTTGAAAATTTATTTTCGCCTAACCAAGGTTAAAGAGCCCACTCTGCCCTACTATTTATCCATAGCTGGAGGGAGAGTAGAATTCATACCTTTCCCAAGAGTATTAGCGCAAAGTGAAATGCAATTACCACATCCAGGATTTGAACTCGGGGCGACGAGTCCATTTCCCATGACTTTAACCATTACACCACACGCTTTTTTGTTTAAACTATAAGATGTTAAAAGTCTTATAATACGTTAGAAAACGTTAGTGAAAAGATTCACAGTGAAGTCCGAACGAAGCAATTAGAAGATAATACATATAGACTTTATTGTTTGAACATACATGGAGGAATACACATACTCATAACAAGGTACAGTAAGATATAGAAAACAGATACATAAAGATACACAAAGGATGTAGGACTAAGTCCTAAAGAAGTGATAAGGAGTTCCTGAAGGAATGTCACTTACTGCTGGTTTGTTGGGGGAGATCCCCCCACACACACTTAATGGACATTGACACCACGTCTTTATGTCATGTATAGCCGTTGCTGAACCGAGAGAAAGAGAGTGAGAATTTCCCGGGCTACTGCTTAAATACCCCAGCTACCTATTGGCGAAAACCTAATGACAAGGGGAGATAACTCTTTTGGACTCATGTCCATCCCAGCATAATGAGACTGTTCAAAATGAAATACAAAAATGTAAATCCTGATTATCTGGTGTTGCTTATCTGCTGAATTCTTATGAGTGTTGTCACCTCAGATAGATAATGGACCTTTTGAGTGTTCTTCACCATATGTAGAAGATCCAGCTGGCGTATTCTAAGCCCCACCCCCAGGGTCATCCTGTCAAAATAATGCAAATTATGCTAATATAGAAATAAGTCTTGTACTTAATTCTACTAGCAAGAATATGCGCCCACTGGGCATAAGTATTAAATTTTTAATCTAATGATATATATCAAATTAGAAAGACAAACAAACTTAAATAAGAATGCATATAAAAAGATTACACTAATTTTAATTATATTTTAATTGGTTTCTATATAAAATCATTCAAAGGATTAATTTCAATACGTTGGAGAATAAAACAATAATATTAGAAATCAATAACACCAACTAATTATTTATTAAACCCATTTTTTTAAAAACCAGCATACAAATTAACCATACCATATATTATGTAAACCTTTATTTCTTAGTGATATATAAGACACATTACAGAATTTTAAATGCACTAATACCATGGGCTATTTTGAGACAAATCTAATTTATATTTTCATAGAGACATTGTTAATAAGATCGCTACAAAACTATGGTACATTTCTAAACATTTAATGAAAATATCCTAAGAGATTCTAAGCAATTTAAAAAAAAATTATTGAGTATAGACTAATTTATATATAATATATAATAATATATAATATATATATATATATATATACTTAAGAAAACTTTTTTCAAATCAATATCTAAATTTTTAATGATCAAACAGACCATAATTAACTCTTTGCCTGCCAAATTTCCCCGTGGCTCTTCCAAATTTTCTTAGTATTTTTTACCTATCTTAATCCATTCACCTTAGAACAAAAAATGGCAGAGGTATTCACGTAGTGATTTTTCAGCTTAAACAAGTGACATGTGCGAGAGCCACTGTCAGCGTCTTACGGTAGGATCAGTTCTTTGATAATGATTATATTTTCACGTAATTACTCTTAACTCTTTGCCTACCAAATTTCTCCAACGTCTGTACCAAATTGTCTTGCCATTTTTTTACCTGTATGATGGGATAATTTAAAGTTCACTATCTTTTCACCTTAGAACTCATTCTATTTAAATAAAGTCTGTAAATTACTGTAATCTGAGTCCTTCTGCTCAATAATAATGAACTAACCAACATTTTTTGTACTTTGCTTGGGTGTGGTATGTGTAGAATCGCAGTGGTGGGAGATCCGCCGTGAGCAGTTTAAAGTAGGCTAATATTTAATACAAATAATTTGCTTATATGGTTTAGTTTAATCTAAGCTATAATCTAATTAAAAATTTATAATTTTGAATAATTTCTTTCGACTACACTCGGCGTCATATTTTAGCTTAGCTTAGCGTTCGGCTAGAAACCACAAGGTTCCTAGTTCGATACCGTCCCTCGCCAACTCAGCGTATGAGTAGCACAGGGATCTGTGCGGTAAAGTAAGGAGCTGGTAGTAGGTCTGGCGCATCACCTCAGACACAAATACAATCTCTTTGGTCTAGCGCCAGTGAAAGGGGGATATACTCCCTCGCTGATTGGCTGATACCGACTTTAGGCCACCCCGATGACTTTACTTATATATATATATATATATATATATATATATATACCAATCCCTCCGCACGAGCAGGATGTGACACAAGGTTAATTTCTTAAACGGAGTTCAGCAGGTTTAAATTAAGAGTTTTCCTTCTCCTAGACCGGTTGCCTAACCAAGGTTAAAGAACCCAGTCTGCCCTACTATTTACCCATAGCTGGAGGGAGAGTAGGATTCATACCTTTTCCAAGGGTATTAGCGCTAAATGAAATGCAATTACCACGTCCTGGATTTGAACTCAGGGCAACGAATCCATTTCCCATGACTTTAACCATTACACCATGCGCTTCCTACTTTATTTTACTTATATAGAAGTCCATCGCAGACGACGATGACCTCACTCGATGACCTCACATAGAGTGAAACTTGTGCGCGAGATATTTTAAGTGAAAAGAGGTTGCACAGACCTTAGTCCACTGTCTTTGCAGTCCGGCAGTTAGTCCCGTGGCAGGGGAAAGTATGAGACGAGTGGACTACCGAGCTGTTGCAGGGTGTTGTCTCAGATAGTATCGTGTCACTTCACGAGAGGCGAGCCTCCCCGGAAGCCCCAGTGCTTGCACCCTAGCGCCAGGTTGTATTGGGAATTTATATGAGTAGTGAGTATCCCAATCTTACTACTATCGGCGATGATAAGAGTATTTACGGGATTCGAAGGAGCTCTTATTTCTCCGTAGTTGTAGGCAAATTGTCGGACAAAGAAGACAAACACACAATGAATATTTAATACATGTATTGACAAATAATACAAGAACTTTTACAAATTTTATTGGTATTTGCTACCAGACTTATCTGAGTCAAGTAATGTTCTTGGAGTAGTGGTGATAACAGGGGTATTCTGTTGCTTGTTGGAAAGTAGATAGGACGTTTCTTCGGACGCTTCTCGTTCTTCCTCGTAACCGGTTCTGTGATAAGTGATGGGGGATGCTATTTTAGAAGCTTCTCGCCCTGGTAACAGTTCTTTTAAATAACGGTGAATGGGCCCTTTTCAAGTAGACTATTTGGTCTTCAGACTTCTATAGTGTGCTTTTGTGCCTTCGAAAGTGTACTGTGAAAAATGCCTCCGTCCATGTCAACGGTCCGTAGATAAGTAAACCCTGTTTTTGGTCTAAGTGATGAATGAAGTTTAGGGACCGCTATTTACGCGACTACCCTCAGTGGGTGCTCCGTGATAAGTAAAGTTTTTGGTTTTGGCGCCAACATATGATGTTGGCGATTCGCCCCCTAGCGGCAGGGGGAGATAATTAACTATGGAATTTCCAATAATGATGGCCCCTGGCTCCGCTGGAGCTCATCCGCCCTCTGACAGTTCTTGTTTTAGTGATGCTGGATGTCCATTCACCCACCTCACCAGACAAGCCGAGTATGTATAGTTCTCTTTTTTTCTCATTTTCCTTCTTTTATTATAAGTATAGCATTTTTTTCAACTCAAAATTCCATTCCTATTCCTTTGTTGAATATTCTAATAATTTGTATTAGTATTAATAATTACTTTTCATTTTTAGCAACCATTTTTTAAACTTTAAAACATTAAACCTCCTCCCACCCCATATATTTTCTAATCATCTTTTTTTTAAATTAATTCTTCAATATATCATTGATTTACACCCCTATTACATTCATATTTAGCTTTTCATATCGAAAATGAGGGGTAAAAATATTTTAATCCCGTCTCTGACAAAAACGGGGTGTGGATTCTATTGAACTTTGGCCTTTGCTGGACTCCACCAAACTTGTAAATCTCCTGTCTATGTTTTTAGTATATTATATAATTCAATCCCGTCCTAATCCGAGTAAATATATTTTCCTTGATTTTCTAATGATACACCATATAGTGATATTTTTTTAGATAGTGATGCGGTTCAAGTGGTGTGATTATTAATGGCACTGCCTTCATCTACATTATGTTTAGTTTTCTTATTTTCCATGAATGGTCTTGATATTTTATCAATCTTCTTTCATCTTCACACTGTTATTCTTCTGGTCCACCTAAACAACTTGGAAGTTTTTGTTTTTATTTTTTATCTCTATTTTTTAAAGACTAACACATACGACCTTCCCGTCAGGTTAGTGTGATCCTTTTTTTTCTATCTAAATTATAGAATATAATATTTTTTATTCTAATTTAGTCATATTTTTATTGAAGTCAGTTAGTCTACTGTTGGTTTGAATAATAGCAATTAGCTAAGCACAACTGAAGCAGTGTCCAAGACATTTGGTATTTATAGAAATCAAGAATAGTCCATTCATGCATTTGGGTGATTCCATTCCCTGAGTTCTGATTGGCTGCTTGGTTTCTATGATATTGTGGAGTTTTGTAAATACCCTGTCAATCTGCAGTATAATTGCGACAAGACGGAATTGTATTGAGTTACAACCGCTTGTTGCCGTGTCTTACCAATTCGACGGTAATTGGAACTTAGCTTGATTATTCTTCAATTCTAAATTCATAAAAAGATTTCGAATACTTTCATGACGTCATCACATTTTTAAAAAGTGGGGAAGCTGTTGATAATGAATTAAATTTGTCACATTTTCGTTTTAGCAAACAAATAAACACACCCTCTGAACATTATCATTTTAAAAACAAATATTTATTTATGAACATCATCGTTCAAACATTTCGGTTTATACATATTAGATATATTAACCATGATCAGGGCAATATCTATGAACTTAAATACGTCTAATCTAACGTGTAAAATTTACCCCCTCCCATGTTTAACACAATGAAATTTGAATAAAGGTTAATATTATCTTCAACATTTTTGGACCATTCAAAAGAAGAAACATTTGAAAAAACTCCAGATGATTTTTTTTTTAAATTTTCAGCCCAGAAATAATAAAAATTATGAACGAAAACAATGTTTACATTTTCGCACCATTCTAGTTTTACCTCCCTTAGAACTATGTTCTATATATATTTGTTGCCTCTTTTTGGCTTGGTGTTCTTTTTTAACGTGGCATTAAATCAATTGAAATTTAATGTAGCCAAAAACAAGTTACGACTGGAGGCTTTTTTTTTATTCTATGAAAATTCAATTAAGAGTCAAATTTTCACGAAAAAAAATCCGCTACTTATTCCCCTGTTGATGAAATTAGGTTTAAAATAGGTTTGTTTGTTTTTTTCTAAAATATATTAACGGAAATATTTTTTACGGAGTCTCTCCACCCTCTTTCATTCTATGAAATCTATACAAAAAGGAAGGGATGAAAAACGACTTTAAAATTTTTTTTTTTTAAAGATAAGAGTCTGAATAATTATATCAGGAGATTTTTTATGAGTTTCTATATGTGATTTATTTTAGTAAAAAAAAGAAAAAAAACATGAATTCTGCGAAAAAATTTCAAACTTTTACTTGCTTTTTTTTTTTATTTAATTGACAAGAAAAAAAATTTTTTTCAAAGAAATCTTGTGTTTTACAAATGTGTCTAAAAGATTAAATATCCAATAAGAATAAACAAAACAAAAATGCCTAGGGCATAAAATAACCCAACAAGGGTTGACATGCCGTAAAAATCCAACCAGGCTACGAACCAAACCAAACATGGGTGGCGATCCGTGATGCTTAATGATGGAACCTAGGTGGCTGAGCAGTTCATAACATGCAACACTCCACTTTGGACCTTACTTAGGCTAGACGGGCGGTCGAAAGACCTCCTCCGGTCAATCGGCTGGTCACATCAAGCCCTAGCACCAATATGATTTCCCAACCCTATTGCCCTTCTGACAAGCTCAACCCTTTTTATCATATGCGTACTAGAAGGCGGTGACTGAGGGTCTTCATGTCCTGGGAATGACTTTAAACTCTATCTGATGGTGAGGTCCCAGTTTTGGAGGTTTGGGGAATGTGGAGTACCCCTTCATCACCATTGTTCCCAAGTCCACTCTGGCCCGGAGTGGTAGTACCTGTTAGGTTTTCATCTATGGGTTAAATAGAAAATGTGTTTATAAAAAATTGTGTATCCAATAAAATGAATATATTTCAAAACTTTGTCGGCATTAAATGACCCAGTGAGATTGATATGCCGTAAAACAAACCAAACCGCCCGAAAGAAATTGAACAAAGAATATTTATCAGATCTCGCATTCAGCCTTTCCAATCCCTTTAAGGACAAAAAAAAATAAAAATAAAAAGAATGTCTTCCTGGACTTTAGGAAAACTTTCATACTAAAATCAAATTCTTAATATCAATATGCAAATCAGTTTTCGCATTCACACTGTAAACCGCTACTTTTTTGTATATATAAATACAATTGTATACTATTTAGTATGTAGATATGGTCAATTGTATTAATAACGTTAAATTAATTTTATTAATAAATGAGGTTTCGATAAAAAATGAAATCATGGAGAATGTGACATAAATAACTAAGGGAATTGTAACTTGAGTAGTAATATAGCTTAGGTTACAGACAGAAAGAACACACAATCTCCATTATAAGTAAGTAAAGTAAAGTCGTCGGGGCGGCCTAAAGTCGGTATCAGCCAGTCAGCGAGGGAGTCTATCCCCTTTCCAATAGCGCTAGACCAAGGAGATTGTTTTTAGCATCTGAGGTGGAGCACCACACCTACCATCAGCTCCTTACTTTACCGCACAGATCCCTGTGCTACTCATACTAGGAACTAGGAACCTTGTGGTTTCTAGCCGAACGCTCTACCGACTGTGCTAACCCGGCCCCTAATAAGGTCAAAATTATCAATATCATATATTATGATATTATTATTATTATTATTATTATTGTTATTATTTTAGGAAATTGACCCGGCAACCTGAGTTCACTTCCTAGAAAAAAAAACTGTTTAAGTTTCACTTTTAATTCAGAGTTTTCCTTCTCCTAGACCGGTTGCCTTACCAAGGTTAAAGAGCCCAGTCTGCCCTACTATTTACCAACAGCTGGAGGGAGAATAGTTGGATTTGTACTTTTCGCAAGGATATTAGTGCTATGTGAAATGTAAACAACTGTATCCAGGATTTGAACTCGTCTCACCATGTTCATTTAGTATGATCGTAACCACTGCACCATACATCAGGGCAATATCAAGAAGTCTCTTCAATAAATGTGTTTTACTAAGGCGTCTAAAAAATTGAATATCCAACAAGAATGAATAAAACAAAAATGTTTAGGGCCTAAAATAACACAACAAGGGTTGACGTCCCATAAAATCCAACCAACCAACCAAACAAACAAACAAACAAACAAAAACCGACCGAAATAAACTCAGCCTTTCCAATCCCTTTAAGGACAAAGAAGAAAAAAAGAATGTATTCCTGTACTTTAGGAAAAATTTCATACTAAAATCAAATTCTTAATATCAATATGCAAATTAGCCTTCCCGTTCACACTGTAAACCGCTACTTTTTTGTATATATAAATACAATTGTATACTATTTAGTATGTAGATATGGTCAATAGTATTAATAATGTAAAATAATTTTATTAATATATGAGGTTTCGATAAAAAATAAAATCATGGAGAATGTGACATAAATAACTAAGGGAATTGTAACTTGAGTAGTAATATACTTTCGGTTACAGACAAACAAACACACAATTTCCATTATAATAAAGTAAAGGCAATATCAAGAAACTTCTTCAAAAAAAGTGTTTTACAAATGTGTCTAAAAAAATTGAATATCCAACAAGAATGAATAAAACAAAAATGTTTAAGGCATAAAATAACCCAACAAGGGTTGACGTCCCATAAAAACAACCAACCAACCAACCAACCAACCAAACCAAACCGAAATAAATTAAATAAAGCAGACGTGAATATTTATCAGATCTCGCATTCAGCCTTTTCAATCCCTTTAAGGAAAAAAAAAATTAAAAAAATAAGAAAATATAAAAAAATGTCTTCCTGTACTTTAGGAAAAATGAAGTTCTTTGTTTTGTTAAAATGGGTTTAGTGTTAATTTAATAACGCTGCACCCTTGCCAGGAAAAATGACTCACTGTGAATGGCTGGGGCTTTTTTTCTTTAAAAAAAGGAAAAAGGGAGGATCGGATGTCGAAAAGTCGCGGGTTTCGCTCAAGTGTTCTAAAAACAAAACCCGTCAATGTAGGCATGTGGGGTGACAAGGAGTTTTAATGTTTTGGGTTTAACAGAGATGCTGATGGGTACACGTCCCGTATCCCTGACGCATAAAAATCTAAAAGGATGCAGTAAAATCATATCCATTCGTCCCAGTGTTTTTCTTTTTTCTTCACTTTCCATTTCCAGCTAACTGTAAATACATTTCAATAGTTTCTTAGAAACGAATTACACAGGATAGGTTACAAGGTAGGAGTTAGACAGTCTTAGTTGTTTCACCAATCGATCAGGTTTCTATCCCGGCTGTATGTAGCTTACAAATGTCTGGCCACACAGAAGAGACATGATACGTCGAAACACGGTATCTGTGGATATATATATATATATATATATATATATATATATATATACAGATACAGATGGGTATGCTAACACATAACAATCTAAAAGGATGCAGTAAAAAATCATATCCATGCATCCCAGTGTTTTTCTTTTTTCTTCACTCTCCATTTCCAGCTAACTGTAAATACATTTCAATAGTTTCTTAGAAACGAATTACACAGGATACATTACAAGGTAGGGGTTAGACGGCTTTAGTTGGAACCCATACATTTTCCGGGGACTTATTCAAAGCAAATATGTGCGTCCCAAGTATGGACTAAAATAAAAAAAAAAAAGCTATCAGTATAAGTGGATTAAAACTGATTATTCCTGGTACGTGTTCACTGGGTCTTCTTTTAACTCCATCTTATTTGATGGTCTCGTTGAAAAGGGATTCAAGGAAAGAAAGGGAAGAGACAAAGACAAAAGTTTTGCGTCCTGCGTCTAAAAGGATGCAGTAAAATCATATCCATTCGTCCCAGTGTTTTTCTTTTTTCTTCCCTCTCCATTTCCAGCTAACTGTAAATACATTTCAATAGTTTCTTAGAAACAAATTACACAGGATACATTACAAGGTAGGAGTTAGACGGCTTTAGTTGAGACCCCAAAGTTTTCCCGGGAACTTATTCAAAGCAAATATGTGCGTCCCAGGACGCACTAAAATAAAAAAAGCTATCAGCGTCACTGGATTAAAACTGGTTATTCCTGGTGCGTGTTCAATGTGTTTTCCTTTTAACCCCATCTTATTTGGTGGTCTCGTTGAAAAGGAATTCAAGGAACGAAACGGAAGAGACAAAGACAAAAGTTTTGCGTCCTGCGTCTAAAAGGATGCAGTAAAATCATATCCTTTTAACTTAAAATGTTTTAATAATGATGATAATAATTTATTTTAATAATTTATAATTAAATTTAATTAAATTTTATTATATAAAATTATTATGTTATTATTATTATTATTATTATTATTATTATTATAAATTATTATTGTTACTATTATAAATTATATGTTATATGTAATACATATTTTTAAAAACATCATTTTAAAAATTTTGATTTTTATATGTAATATATAATTATGAAAAGTTATTTATTATATAATTCATGTAATATAAATTATTATGTTATTATTATAAAATTAAATTTATAATTAAATTTAAGAACATATATTAATATATATAATAATATATATATATAATATATATCAAATATATATATATCAAATATATATATCAAATAATATATATATCAAATATATATATCAAATATATATATATAATAATTTATTTTAATAATAAAACATCAATTTAAATGATGTTTTTTATGATTAAAATTCAGGTTTTATTCACGAGTCATAGCCACTACGTGATAAGGAAATTTCTTCCTGACCAGTAGTAGTGTCTCTTCCCAATTAAGGCCTAAGTTAGAATGACCGAGAGATTATCTTGGTAGGTTGGAAGTGGGTCCCTTGTCCTGCACATGCTCGGAGGGTACTTCCTGTCTGAAGGTTCACGTGAGTTTGTTATCTTTTGTTAAAATTGTATATTTATCCTCACATGTATTCACACAACCCGTTCACCACGGGTAGGGTAGGATGTGATACAAGGTCGACAGTATAGGGCATCTAACTCGCTATTCATTAGTAAAATATCTGCGAGACTAACTTGTAAACAATTACACCACGATGGAACGCCCTTTATTTACCCAACCCGTTCACCAGATGTAGGATGAAACACAATGTCGTAGTATGGGGCATCCAGCAAGGATCGAATTCGCTCTTCAGTAGTAATGAATCTGCGAGAATAGCTTGTTAACCATTACACCCCTTTGTACCCAATCCGTTCGCCACGGGTATGATGTGACACAAAGTCGCAAATAGCGGACATTCATCGAGGATCAAACTCGCTGTTTACTAGTAATTGATCTGTGAGACTAGCTTGTTATGCATCACACTACAATCGGACGCCTTGTATTTATGTTACATAATCTATGCGGTTGCATAAGATTATTGTCAATTCCCTGTAATTCTGAGGGGATGACCCCTTTCATACCATGGCCGGGTCCTTCTATGGAAAATTACAGAAGCCCGCCAAATATGTGAAGTTACGTGGGACCTTTTTCAGAGTCCCCAGTTTGCAGTTAGACGTCAGGCAGAGCGGTCGGCCATTTTAGGTCCTGCCTAAAACTGGAACTCACGCGCGCTGTGTTAGTTAGAGGATTATGTATAGTTAAGGAAATAAAAGTTTGGATAATTAATATGTTCTTGTGGTTGATGAATGTCTTGGTAACAAGACTAAGAAATGAATCCAGGACGACCAGCCAACAGGAACATAGCAACAGAAGACCTTAGAAGATATACCAAGTCAAGATGATAGAAGAACCAATGAATAGACGACTAGAAGTAAAGAAGTAAGATAGAGTATACAACATTATATCGATTTGGTACTGTGAAAACCTTCAGTACGTAACATTTACCCAACCCGTTCGTTATGGTTAGGATATGACACAAGGCCACTAGTATGGAGCATCCAACGAGGATCAAACCTGCTATTAGTAGCACTAGATCTGCGAGACTAGCTTGCTAACCCATTACATCACGGTGGGACGCCCTTTATACCGAACCTATTTACCATGCTTATATTTAACCGTCATCATGGACAATACAATAGAATGGGAAAAAGTGGTGGATGTTTCTTTTAATTTTTTAAAACATCCATCACTGTTCAGACAACCATTTTTTCCTACTCTATTATGTTGTCCTGATGAAGGTTTGATATAAACCGAAACGTTTTAATGTCGACTTCACCATCAAGTTTGTTTGTTTTGTTTTACGGCATATTAACCACGATAGGTCATTTAATGCCGGAAAAATTTTGAAAGATTCGTTGCGATAGTTTGGAAGAATTTTTTTAAAAATTCAATGGTTTTTTGTTTTTTTTTGGTGGGGGAGTTGTAAACAAATTTTCCATTTAACTCATAGATGGGACCCTAACAGGTAGCACCACTCCGGATCAGAGTGGACTTGGGAGCAATGGTGATGAAAGGGTGCTCCACATTTACCAGAGCTCTAGAACTGGAACCTCACCATCAGTTAAGGTTTAACGTCATACCCAAGACTTCAACTCCCTCAGCCACCGCCGTCTAGCACATATATATAAAGGGTTTTGGGGTTTTCCATAAGGACATTAGGGTTGGAACAATCATATAGGTGCTAAGGATTGATCGGAGGGAGCCTCTCCAATCAAGCCTAAGTAAAGACCAAATGTCATGGACTGCTCGACCATCTGTGTTTCATTCTTAAACATCACGGGTCACCACCCAAGGACAACAGGTGGCCGCATTGGGGGAGTCTTACCCCTTTGCAGAGGTTCAGACGACAGGTCTAATGGATCTGTGAGACTAGCTTGCTAACCAAAAGACAAATGTATACACTTAAGGCGCTAGGGCTAAACCGACTGATCGGAGGGGGCCTCAGCCTAATTAAGAGCTAAATCACCATCAAGAATAAATTCGTCTTTCTCTTAAAAATAGAAATAACTTTTTTTAATAAATTGAAATAGATCACTAAGTAGGCCTGAACCTATTCTAGTAGTGACCACCCCAAGCGGATATTTTTAAGAATTCAGAGTTTTCCTTCTCCTAGACTGGTTGCCTAACCAAGATTAAAGAGCCCATTCTGCCGTACTATTTACCCATAGCTGGAAGGAGAATAGATGGGTTCATACCTTTCCCATGGGTATTAGCGATATGTGAACTGTGGCTTCGCCCAGAATTTGAACTCGGGTCGATGAGTCCATTTCCTACGTCTCTAACCAGTTCACCACGAGCCTCTCTTTTTTCTGGGGGGGGGGTATTTTGTTTGTTCTATTTTTTACGTATTTTCTTATTCATTTCCATATTTTACCGCCAAAGTTGGATATGTGAATTAGTACAAAAGTTAAGAGGGCAACTTTTCCGTTTTTAATTTTTCTTAATTCCGTTTCCACTTTTGGTAAATTCCGTTTTTTTCCGTTTTCCCCTTTAATACATTCCGGCTTTTTTTTTTTTTTTTTTTTTTTTTAATTTTATTTTATTTCATGTTTTATTAAATTTCATATTATTCAACAAAGCAATCTCAAACATTTTCTATGATTTTCTATTTGTGCGTGTTGTCTGTCATCTCAGGTACACCTTCCCCATGCTTGTATATACATATTTACCAACCGCTCCACACCTCACTAAGAGGGGGAAAAAAGAAGAAAATAAGAGTATTACCACGCAAAAAAACTTAAGCACGTTCATTTCTGATATTCGTCTCTGAAGATAAAGTTTTCTTTGAAATCGATAAGACAAAAATAACATCTTTTTGTTTTTATCTTTTATATGCATTGTAATTGCCTTCAAATCATTAATATATTATAACATACTTAACAATGCTTCAAGCAAATTACCAATTACTTTTATAATTTCTATTTATTTAATAATCCGCTCTCAAACATTTTCTATGATTCTCTATTTGTGCGTGTTGTCTGTCATCTCAGGTACACCTATAGGAAGCGCGTGGTGTAATGGTTAAAGTCATGGGAAATGGACTCGTCACCCCGAGTTCAAATCCTGGACGTGGTAAATGCATTTCACTTAGCGCTAATACCCTTGGGAAAGGTATGAATCCTACTCTCCCTCCAGCTATGGATAAATAGTAGGACAGACTGGACTCTTTAACCTTGGTTAGGCAACCAGCCTAGGAGAAGGAAAACTCTGATTTCAAACCTGTTGAACTTCGCTTAAGAAATTGACCTTGTGTCACATCCTGCTCGTGCAGAGGGGTTGGTAAATATATATATGTGTGTACTGCTGTCATCTCAGGTACACCTTCCCCATGCTTGTATATACTTGTATACTTGTATTTACCAACCCCTCCACACCTCACTAAATTGACATAATTTCTATTTATTTAATAATCCGCTCTCAAACATTTTCTATGATTCTCTATATGTGTGTGTTGCTGTCATCTCAGGTACACCTTCCCCATGCCAATATGTGTCGGCTAATCTATTTCTTCTAACTTAGATTCTTTACATAGTCTTGTTTTTAAGTTGTTTATTTTTATTCTTATTCTTGTTTGTATTTTTTCTTTTATTTGTTTTTATTTTCTCATGATGTTTTATCCTTTTTTTAATTTTTTTTTAATCATTTCATAAATTAATTCTTTAATATCTCATTGATTTATACCCTTAGCACAGGGATCTGTACGATAAAGTAAGGAGTTGATGGTAGATGTGGCGCTCCACCTCATACGCAAAAACTATCTCCTTGGTCTAGCGCTAGTGAAAACGGGATAGACTCCCTCGTTGTCTGGCTGATACCGACTTTAGGCCACCCCAACGACTTTACTTACTTTTAAGCGTATGAGTAGCACAGGGATCTGTGAGGTAAAGGAGCTGATGGTAGGTGTGGCGCTCCACCTCAGACGCAAAGACAATCTCCTTTGTCTAGCGCTAGTGAAAACGGGATAGACTCCCTCGCTGACTGGCTGATACCGACTTTAGGCAACCCCAACGACTTTACTTACTTTTATACCCTTATTACATTCATATTCAGCTTCTATTGAAAATGAGGGGTAAAAATATTTTAACCCCTCACTAACAAAAACAGGGTGTGAATCTTATTTAACTCTAGTCTTCGCTGGTCTCCACTAAACTGCCTTTATAAAAGGACATGTGCTTGGTTGTTGTACAAACAAAAATACAGACACACAGACATAATCTTTCTTTTATATACTAATAGTAGCGTACTTACCGTTATAAAAGATACTACATTAAACTGGAAATCGTAACCATTACTCCCAGACCCACTCAGGTCCAGAAATGTAATACCTGTTAGGGCTTCATCAAAGTGTCAAATACATCTGACTTAGATAATATCTAAGATTATTTTGAACAATATTAATATAAGTAAAGTTATCAGGGTGACCTATAGTTGGTATCAGCCAGACAGCGAGGAAGTCTATCCCCTTTTTACTAGCGCTAGACCTAGGAGATTGTTTTTTGACATCTGAAGTGGGGTGCCACACCTACCATAAGATCAACACTTTACTGCACAGATCTTTGAGCTACTCATACACTGAGGCCCAGTATCAAACCAGGCACCTAAAACATTTATATGGTAAATAAGTATGAAGTGTTTACCTCTTTTAAATACTTACAAATTAATTATTTGTATTAGATAGGAATACTTATATGGTTTCAAGTATTCCTATCAAATCCAAATAATTTGTACACAGTTGAATGGTTTCAAGTATTCCTATCAAATCCAAATAATTTGTACACAATTATATGGTTTAAAGTATTCCTATCTAATAAAAATAAAGAAGGAAAGAAATTGACCATTGGTCATGTCCTACTTGGGCAAAGAGGTTGGTAGATATATCATCATCATCATCATGTCGCACATGCAGCATGGGTATCCATGACAATCTCTCGCCAACCTTCCCTATCATTCATTGCACCTGGAAGCTCCTCTGCGGAGCAGCCAGCATCTTCACATAACTGGTCAATGGGCGCCCCACACTTGCATATCCATGTGTTGGCTTCCACAGGAGAACGTCACTTATGAGCTCATCCTTGCTTCTCCAGCAGTGTCCTGCATGTCTTGTCCGTCTCACTCGGATAGTTTGTGAGATGGGGGGCAGGTGACTGTACAGCTGTTTCCTTGTGGGGTGCTGTTTCCACGACTTATTCAAGACTGCACGCAGCATTCTTGTGCAGCTCCCATCTAGCTTATTCTCAAGACGCTTTGTTTGGGTCCAGGTGGTGCAGCCATACAGCAGCACCGACACAACCACAGCTTGGAAGAACTGTCGCTTCAGCTTGCCAGGGAGATCGGACCTCCATATGACTGATAAACTATTTGTGGCCGACCATGCTTTTCCTATTCATGTATTTACATCGGTTTCTGTGGAGGAGATATTACCACCTAGGTATGTGAATTGTTCTACTGGCTTAAGAGGCTTGCCGTTGTGTGTGGAGATGTTTCCTTTATTTTTGAAACTCATGAAATCTGTTTTACCGGAGTTCACAAAAGTAAAGTCATCGGGGTGGCCTAAAGTTGGTATCAGCAAAACAGCGAGGGAGTCTATCCCGTTTTCACTAGCGCTAGACCAACAAGATTGTTTTTAGCGTCTGAGGTGGAGCGCCACACCTACCATCAGCTCCTCACTTTACTGCACAGATTCCTGTGCTACTCATATGCTGAGTTGGCGAGGGCCAGTATCGAACCAGGAACCTTGTGGTTCCTAGTCGGACGCTCTACCGACTGAGAGGCGATTCAGTAGTGTATTTTAAGCCCAGCCAACAGGGTTGTGCCACAATAGAGACAAGAGTCCAGTATAATTTAGAGAGTGAATGCAAGAGAAGATGAAATTGGGGTCTGTAGTGTCCCTAATAAAGGGTGGGGCTTCGAGATCTGGGGACGGTCTGGTTATAACAATGAAAAAGCAGGAAATTAAGAAAGGGTTGGGGGCAGGGGATTCTGATATTTTAAGTGCCTGTGTAATTTTTCTTCTTTTTTTTTTGGTGTGAGGGGGGGGTGTTATAATAAAGTGTTGGAGCCTGACATCCATCCTGCCAAACATTGTGAATGTTGTTTGCGGCATTATTTAAAAAACAGATCTTGTATTGTTTGACTTCCTTGAAACCGATAAGCCGTTGAAGGAGCGGACAGAGAAAAAGCAACTGCACGCACTTGCCCCCAAAAGTTACATGCTGGGGAAAATACGATAAGAAAACACCCACACAATGCATACTTACAAGCTATATCAGGCACAAGGCCAAAAAAAGAGAGCAAAAAGATTGTGTTGCACTAATACACCAAATTGAAGACAATCTTCATGCTTTGAAAATGAGCAATAAAATTTTGGCTTGCCCTGGCGGAAAGTAAGAGCCCCCCTCCCTCAAAAAAGGGAGGGTTCCTGAGTATGATATTAAACTGCATCTTTTGGTGAGGCTCCAGTTCTGGTTGGTTGCTTGGTGGTTGGATTTTATGGCATGTCAAACCTTGTTGGGTCATTTTATGCCGGAGACGTTTGGTTTTATTCATTCTTGATGGGTACTCAACTTTTTTAACACATTCTTTTTAAGCTCATATTTTTCCTACTTAACCTAGAGATGGGACCCTAACAGGTACTACCACTCCAGGTTAGAGTGGACCTGGGAGTAATAGTGATGAAGTGGTATTCCACATGGTTATTTCCTAGTTGAGTAACATGATATTACAGGGTGACCTAGAAAAAAAAGAACCCAAATTATTTATTTTCCCATTAAACTAACCCTAAACCCCAACCCTAACTCTAAACCCTAATATTTTAGGGTTTAAACCTTTGGCTTATATTTTTTTAAATTAAAATTAACAGTTTTATTACAAAATTTGTGGGTTCTGTTTTTTCTGGGTCACCGTGTAATATCATGTTACTCAACTAGGGTTAGGGTTTGGGTTTAGAGTTAGGGTTAAAGTTTAAGATTAGGGTTGGGGTTTAGGGTTAGTTTAATGGGAAAATAAATAAATAATTTGGGTTCTGTTTTTTCTGGGTCACTCAGATATACAGGGTGACCCAGAAAAAACAGAAACCAAATTATTTATTTATTTTTCCCATTAAACTAACCCTAAACCCCAACCCTAAACCCCCTACTTAAAATTAACAGATTTATTACAAAATTTGTGGGTTCTGTTTTTTGGGGGTCACCCTAATTTTCTAACCGATTTGCAAGTTTAGCCGAATTTAGATAAAAAGATTATTTAATAAGAAGAATACAAATATTATTTACTAGCAGGACCTTTAACTTTGCTTTATGAAATAATTTAGATAAAAAGATTATTTAATAAGAAGAATACAAATATCATTTACTAGCAGGACCTTTAAATTTGATTCATGTAATAATTTATTTCAACTGCAATATATCTTAGAAATTCTAAAGAATCTGTACTGACCACGTTTTTGCTCTATATCTGAAGATGCTGTTACAAATTTTAGTGTCCGAGGCACCTTTTATTTGCCAACTATTAAATCGTTTCCAGTAGTTAATGGTAAGCTAGCAGGGCCTGTGGATATACCACAGTATGATAACTTAATTATAACATCTGATATGTTTACTTAAGAGCTATTGCAAAAATACTCCAATATGTAAAAAGTATAATAATTTTGATTTAACTCTCTCTCACTCTTTTTTTTTTCTTTACTTCTGTTCATATTTTCGTTTTATTTCTCTGAATGTTTGAGATGAGGCTTGGTGATTAGTATTATCTGCATTATTCGGACTATTGTTCCCATCTTCATTGTTATTTGTACGTTTCGGCTAATATGCCCTCTGGCCTTCTTCAGGTATTTCTTGTCGGACTCGGGAACCTTCTTTTCGGACTCGAGAAACTTCTTTTCGAACTCGGGAACTTTCTTGTCATAAGCACGGAACTTCGAACTTAACCCTTTATTCAGTCCACCCCAGCTATAGTTAGCAGAAGGAGAACAGGATACCCCCGTGGACTAAATAAAGGCCTAAGTTCGAAGTTCCGTGATGGCTCCCGATTACGACAAGAAAGTTCCCGAGTTCGAAAAGAAGGTTCCCCAGTCTGAAAAGAAGGTTCCCAAGTCCAAGTAGGTTCCCGAGTCTGACAAGAAATACCTGAAGAAGGCCGGAGGGCATATCGGCCGAAACATGGTACAAATAACAATGAAGATGGGGACAATAGTCCGAATAACGCAGATAATATTTTCATTTTGTTTGATTGAAACAGATTAGCATTATTGCTTCGGCACACTCATCCCCTCGATCTGTTCCCTACACTCTTTCTTTCTTTCTTACATTTTTTCTTTGTAGTTTATCCTTTTTTTCTTTATAATAAAATAATGGTCCATTATTTTAGCTGAAATGCAAAAAATCTAAATCCTGAATTATCTGGTGTTGCTTATCTGCTGAATTTATATTTTCCTAATGAGTTTTGTCATCTCAGCTAATAAGGACATTAATTTTTATTATAAAGAAAAAAAGGATAAACTACAAAGAAAAATGTAACGAACAAGAAAGTATATAGAGTGGTAGGGAACAGATCGGGTGGATGATGGGTGGAAGCAATAATGCTAATCTGTTTCAAATCAAAACAAAATGAAAATATTATCTGCGTTATTCGGACTATTGTCCCCATCTTCACTCTGTTATTTGTACATGTTCTGGCGATAAATGCCCTCGGCCTTTTCAGTATCTTGTCAGACTCGGGAACCTACTTGGACTTGGGAACCTTCTTTTCAGACTGGGAACCTTCTTTTCGAACTCGGGAACTTTCTTTGTTCCGTAATCGGGACCTCCTGGAACTTCGAACTTAGGCCTTTATTTAGTCCACGGGGGTAATCCTGTTCTCTTCTGCTAACCTATAGCCTGGGGTGGACTGATAAAAGGGTTTAAGTTCGAAGTTCCGTGCTTTAATGACAAGAAAGTTCCTAAAGAAACAAGGAAGGGCGGAGTTCGAAAAGAAGTATTCTCATCCGAAAAAGAGGTTCCCGAGTCCGAACCAGAAATACCTGAAAGAAGGCCAGGGGCATATTAAGCCGAAACGTACAAATAACAACTGAAGATGGGAACAATGTCCGATGATTGCAGATATATAATCACCAAAGCCTCATCTCAAACATTGCAGAGAAATAAAACGAAATATGAACAGAAGTAAAAGAAAAAAAAGAAGTGAGAGAGAGTTTAAATCAAAATTATTATACTTTTACATATTGGAGTATTTTTGCAATAGCTCTTAAAGTAAACAATATCAGTATGTTATAATTACAGTTATCATACTGTTGGTTATCCACAGGCCCTGCTAGCTTACCATTAACCTACTGGAAACGTTTAATAGTTGAAATAAAAGGTGCCGTCGGACACTAAAATTTGTAACAGCATCTTCAGACTATAGAGCAAAACGTGGTCAGTACAGATTCTTTAGAATTCTAAGATATTTGCAGTTGAAATAAATTTTACCATGAATCAAATTTAAAGGTCCTGTAGTAAATGCATTTGTATTCTTCCTTTTAAATAATCTTTTTATCTAAATTATTTCATAAAGCAAAGTTAAAGGTCCTGCTAGTAAATTATATTGTATTCTTCTTATTAAATAATTTTTTATCTAAATTTGGGCTAAACTTGCAAATCGGTTAGAAATTAGGGTGACCCCCAAAAAACAGAACCCACAATTTTGTTAATAAATCTGTTTAATTTTAAGTAGGCGGGGTTTAGGGTTGGGGGTTTAGGGTTAGTTTAATGGGAAAAATAAATTAAATATTGGTTTCTCTGTTTTTTCCTGGGTCACCTGTATATCTGAGTGACCAGAAAAAACAGAACCCAAATTATTTATTTATTTCCCCATTAAATAACCTAACCCCAACCCTAATCTTAAACTTTAACCCAACTCTAAACCCAACCCTAACCCTAGTTGAGTAACATGATACTTACACGGTGACCCAGAAAAAACAGAACCACAAATTTTGTAATAAAACTGTTTAATTTTAATTTAAATAAAATATAAAGCCCAAAGGTTTAAACCCTAAATATTAGGGTTTTAGAGTTAGGGTTGGGGTTAGGTTAGTTTAATGGGAAAATAAATAATTTGGGTTCTTTTTTTTCTAGGTCACCCTGTAATATCTGTTAANAAAGAAGAGATTTTCCAAACCCGAACTACGGCGAATCCGCAGCTTCGGCCACTACCTCGTACCGACTCTCGCCGCCGACTACTGACCCCGATCACCTCACCTCTCTTCGGCTGACTGCGCCCGGGGTCTGACTGACGCTGGAACCTGTCTCGAGCCCTCGGTCTTTTATATTCATAACTACTTCCCAAGTATGTTTAGTCTCTTGATCATGATAACGGCTTTCTTGTGTTTAATAAACCAGAAATTCATATTTCCGTTTGTACAATATATAAGCAACACAGACCTTAGTCCACTGTCTTGAGGCAGTCCGGCAGTTAGTTTCGCGTGGCAGGGGAAATATGAGACGAGAGGACTCGGGAGGCTGTTGCAAAGTGGTTGTCTCAGATAGTATTGTAGTCACTGTCACGAGAGGCGAGCCTCCGGAAGCCCCAGTGCTTGCACCCTATCGCCAGGTTGTATTGGGAAATTTATATGAGGTAGTAAGATCCAATCCTACTATTATCGGCGATGATAAGAGTAATTTACGGGATGAGAAGGAGCTCTTATTTCCCGTAGTTGTAGGCAAATTGTCGACAAAGAAGACAAACACACAAATGGATATTTAATACATGTATTGACCAATAATACAAGACTTTGTTCGCAAATTTTAATTGGTAAATTGCTACCAGACTTATCTGAGTTTAAGTAATGTTTCTTGGAGTAGTGGTGATAACAGGGGTATTCTGTTGCTTGTTGGGTTGATAGGACGTTTCTTCGGACGTTTCTCGTTCTTCCTCGTAACCGTTCTGTGGATAAGTAATGGGGATGCTATTTTAGAAGCTTCTCGCCCTAGTAACAGTTCTTTAAATAACGGTGAATGGGTCCTTTTCAAAGTAGACTATTTGGTCTTCAGCCTTCTATAGTGTGATTTTTGTGCCTTCGAAAGTGTGCTGTGAAAAGCTCGTCCAGGTCAACGGTCCGTAGAAGTTAGTCCTGTTTTTGGCTAAGTGATGAATGAAGTGTAGGGACCGCTAATTACGCGACTACCCTCAGTGGATGCTCCGTGATAAAGTAAAGTTTTTGGTTTTGGCGCCAATATACGATGTTGGCGATTCTCCCCCTAGCGGCAGGGGGGAGATAATCAACTATGGAATTCCAATAATGATGGCCCCTGTCTCCACTGGATCTCATGCCGCCTTTTGACAGTTCTTGTTTTTAGTGATGCTGGGTGTCCATTCACTTTTTAAAGGGGGGTGTAATGTTGATGAATTGAAATTTGTTCACATTATGTCGTTTAGCAAACAAATGAAACACATCCTCTGAATATTTATATATAATAAAATATTTATTTATGAACATCTTCGTTCGAACATTTCCGGTTTATACATATTTGATAATATTAACGATTAATCAGCGGCAAATCAATGAACTTAAATACGTCTAATCTAACGTGTAAAAATTTACCCCCTCCATGTTTAACATTGAAATTTGAAAAAAGGTTTAATATTATGCTTCAACATTGTTGGATGCCATTCAACAGAAGAAACATTTGAAAAAACTCCAGATTTTTTTTTTTAATTTTCAGAACCGACGGAAATAAATGTAAAATTATGACGAAAACAATGTTACATTTCGCACCATTCTAGTTTTACGCTCCCTTAAGCAACTATGGTGCTCTATCATATTTTTTGCCCTCTTTTTTGACTTGGTATTCTTTTTTACACGTGGCATTAAATCAATTGAAATTTAACGTAGCCAAACAAGTTACGGACTGGAAGGCTTTTTTTTTATTCTATGAAAATTCAAATTAAGAGTCAAATTTTTCACGAAAAAAAATCCGTCTACTGTGTATTCCCCTGTAGATGAAATTAGGTTTTAAATAGGTTTGTTTGTTTTTTTCTAAAAATATTTAACGGAAATATTTTTACGGAGTCTCTCCACCCTCTTTCATTCTATGAAATCTATAAAAAAAATTTTTTTTTTTTTTAAAGATAAGAGTCCTGAAATATTATGATCAGAAGATGTTATGAGTTTCTATATGTGATTTATTTTATTAAAAAAAAAAAAAAAAAATAATTCTGCTGAAAAAATTTCAAACTTTTACTTGCTTTTTTTGATTTCAATTGAAAGAAAATAATTTATTTTACAAATGTGGTCTAAAAAATTGAATATGCCAATAAGAAGTAAACAAAACAAAATGCTAAGGTATAAAATAACCCAAAGTTGACAGTGCCGCAAAATCCAGCCAGGCTAGAACCAAACCAAAAACCAAACATGGTGGCGACCGCCGTGATGCTTAAGGAGGGAACCCAGGTGGCTGAGCAAGTTCGTAACATGCAACACTCCAATTGGACCTTACTTTTAGGCTAGACGGTCGGGTCGGAAGACTCCCGATCACTTGGCTGGTCACATCAAGCCCTAGTACGCTATGCGATTGTCCGCACCCTATTGCCGCTTCTGGCAAGCCCCAACCCCTTTTTATCATATGCGTGCTAGATAGGTTCGGTGACTGAGGGTCTAATGGTCCTGGGAATTGACGTTAAAACTGCTCCGATGGTGGAGGTTCCAGTTCATGGAGGTTTGGGGACATGTGGAGCAGCCCTTCATACACCATTGTTCCCAAGTCCACTCTGAACGCCGGAGTGGTAGTACCTGTTGGGTCTGACCTATGGGTTAAATAGAAAAAAGTGTCTATAAAAAAAATGTGTGTATCAATAAGAAGGATTTAATTTTCAAAACTTTGTCGGCAATTGAAGTGACCCAGTGAGGATTGATATGCCGTAACACAAACCAAACCGCCCGAAAGAAACTGAATAAAGAACATCTTATCAGATCTCGTATTCAGCCTTTCCAATCCCTTTAAGGACAAAGAAAAATAAAATAAAAGAATGTCTGTTCTAGACTTTAGGAAAAATTTCATACTAAAATCAAATTCTTAATATCAATTGCAAATCAAGTTTTTCGCATTCACCACGACTGTAAACGCTATTTTGTTGTAATATATGAAATAACAATTGTATAACTTTAGTATGTAGAATATGGTCATAGTATTAATAATGTAAAATTAATTTTACAATAAATGAGGTTTCGATAAGAAAATAAAATCAATGGAGAATGCGACATAAATAACCTAAGGGAATTGCACTTGAGTAGTAATATAGCCTTTTCGGTTAACAGACAGAAGAACACACAAGTCTCCATTATAATAAGGTCAAAATTATGCAATAGGGGCCCGGGTTAGCTCTCAGTCGGTGAGCGTTCGCTAGACAACCACAAGGTTCCTAGTTCGAATACGGTCCCCCGCTAACCTTAGCGTATGAGTAGCAGGGATCTGTGCGGTAAAGTAAGGAGCTTGATGGTAGGTGTGGCGCTCCATCTCAGATGCTAAAAACTAATCTCCTTGGTCTAGCGCTAATGAAAAGGGGATAGACTCCCTCGTGACTGGCTATTGCACTGACTTTAGGCCGCCCCGTCGACCTTTTATATTGATTTATGATATTATTATTATTGAATATTTTAGGAAATGGAGTCCCGGCGCATACCTGTGTTGCACGTGTCCTAGAAGGGTTGATGAATAGAATATAGCTGTGTGTTAAGTGGTTTGCATTTTAATGTTCGAGAGTTTTTTTCCGTTCGTTCCTGAGATCCGGTTGCCGTTACGTCAAGGTTAAGAGCCCAGTGTCCTGTCGCCCTAGTGTCTGATACCGTAAGCACTGGAGGGTGAAAGTAGTGTGTGGATGTTGTACTGGTTTGCGGAGCAAGGAGTATTTTAGCGCGTGTATGTGAAATGTAACGAAGCTGTATCGCGCAGGGATTTGAACTCGTCTGCATGACCAGTGTGCGATTTTGTAGTATGATCCGTATTAAAGCCTCTGCGATCCATACATGCAGAGGGGTAATATAAGAAGCGCTGCTTCAATGTGTAGAAGTTTGTGTTACTAGAGGCCTGTAAAGTTGAATATCCAACAAGGAATGAATATAAACAAAAATATTTAGGGCATAAAATAAACCGCGAACTAAAGGGTTTGAACTGTCCCATAAAATCCAAACCAACCAACCAAACAACAAACAAACAAAACCGCTCGAAATAAATTCAGCCTTTCCAATCCTTTTAAGGACAAAGAGAAGAAAAGAAGTGTATTCTTGTACTGTTAGGAAAAATTTCAATACTAAAATCAAATTCTTAATATCAATGGCAAATTAGCCTCCCGTTCAGCACTGTTAAACCGCTACTTTTTTGTATATATAAATACAATTGTATCTATTTAGTAATGTAGATTATGGTCAATAGTATTAATAATGTAAATAATTTTATAATAAATGGAGGTTTGATAAAAAATAAAAATCATGGAGAATGTAAGTAAATAAACTAAGGAATTGTACACTTGATTAGTAATTAGTTTCGGTTACAGACAAAGCAAACACACAATTTCCATTTAATAAAAGTAAAGGCAATATCAAGAAACTTCTTCAAAAAAAGTGTTTTACAAATGTGTCTAAAAAAATTGAATATCCACAAGAATGAATAAAACAAAAATGTTTAAGGCATAAATAACCCAACAAGGGTTGACGTCCGCGTAAAATCCAACCAAACGAGCCACGCAAAACCAAAACCGAAATAAATTAATAAAGCAGACGTGAAATATTTATGCAGATCTCCGCATGGTTCAGCCTTTCATCCCTTTAAGGAAAAAATTTTTTTAAAAAATAAGAAAATATAAAAAAATGTCTTCCTGTACTTTAGGAAAATGAAGTTTTTTGTTTTGTTAAAATGGTTTAGTGTTAATTAATAACGCTGCACCTTTGCCGGAAAAATGACTCACTGGGATGGCTGGGCGCCTTTTTTTGCTTTAAAAAAAGGAAAAGGGAAGGATCGGATGTCGAAAAGTCGCGGGTTTCGGCTCAAGTGTTCTAAAAACAAACCCGTCAATGTGGTATTGGGGTGACCAGGAGTTTTATATGTTTTGGGTTTAACAGAGATGCTGATAGGTACGCGTCCTGCTCTCCCTGACGCATAAAAATCTAAAAGGATGGCAGTAAAATCATTATCCATGCATCCCAGTGTTTTTCTTTTTTGCTTTCACTCTCCATTTCCAGCTAACTGTAAATACATTTCAATAGTTTCTTAGAAACGAATTACAACAGGGATAGGTTACAAGGTAGGAGTTAGAGCAGTCTTAGTTGTTCACCAATCGATGCAGGTTTCTATCCCCGGCTGTATGTAGCTTACAATGTCTAGCCACACAGAAAGACATGCATACGTCGAAACACGTAATCGTGGATATATATATATATATATAATATATTAATATACTATATAAGTACAGGATACAGATGGGTAACTAAATCATAACATGCTAAAAAGGATGCAGTAAAAAATCATATCCATGGGCATCCGAGTGTTTTTTCTTTTTTCTTCATCTCCAATTTCCAGCTAACTGTAAATACATTTCAATAGTTTTCTCAGAAACGAATTACACAGGATACATACAAGGTAGGAGTTAGACGGCTGAGTTGGAACCATACATTTTCCGGGGATTATTCAAAGCAAATATGTACGTCAAGTACGGACTAAAATAAAAAGGCTATCGTTCACTGGATTAAAACCTGATATTCCTGGTACGTGATCACTGGTCTTCTTTTAACTCCATCTTATTTTGGGGTCTCGCGTTGAAAAGGAATTCAAGGAAAGAAAGGGGAAGAGACAAAAGACAAAAGTTTTTGCGTCCTGCGTCTAAAAAGGAATGCAGTAAAATCATATCCATTGTCCAGTGTTTTTTCTTTTTTCTTCACTTTCCATTTCCGCTAAACCTGTAAGATACATTTTCAATAGTTTCTTAGAAAGAATTACACAGGATACATTACAAGGTAGGAGTTAGACGGCTTTAGTTGGGGACCCCAGAAGTTTTCCCGGGGACTCATTCAAAGCAAATATTGCGTCCAGGACGCACTAAAAAATAAAAAAAAAAGCTATCAGGCATCACTGATTAAAACTGGTTAATTCTGGTGCGTGTTCCTCTGGGTTTTCCTTTTAACTCCATCTTATTTGGTGGGTCGCGTTGAAAAGGAATTCAAGAACGAAACGGAAGAGACAAAAGACAAAAGTAAGTTTTTTGTATTCAGGTTTTTATTCACGCGTCATGAGCCACTACGTGATAAGGAAGACTTCTTCGCGGTCCAGTAGTTGTTGTCTCTTCCCCAACTAAGGCCTAAGTTAGAATGGCGCGGAGAGATTATCTTTGGAGGTTTGGAAGTGGGTCCTTGTCCTGCACATGCTCGGAGGGGTACCTTCTGTTCCTGAAGGTTCACGTGAGTTTGTTACTTTGTTTAAAATTTTATATTTTATCCTCATGCATGTATCACACAACCCGTTCACTACACGGGTAGGGTAGGATGTGATACAGGTCGAAGTTATAGGCAATGCTAACTCGCTATTCATTAGTAAGAATATGCTGGCGAGGAGGCGTAACTTAGTAAACATTTTTAACACCGCGATGGAACGCCCTTCTATTTACCAACAGTCAACGCCGTTCACCAGATGTAGGATGAGACACAACTGGTTCGTAGTATGGGGCATCCAGGCAGGAAATGAATTCGCTTCTTCAGTAGTGAATGGAATGCTGCGAAGAATAGCTTGTTAACCAATTAACGACCTTTTAGTACCGCAATCCGTTGCGCCGATCGGGTATTGTTACACAAAAGCGCAATGCGGGCATTCATCGAAGTCAAATTCGCTTTGTAGTAGTAATGGATCATGTGAGAATAGCTTGTTAGTCCATCAACGACTTACTAGATCGACGCCTTGGTTTTATGTTACATTAATCTATGCGGTGTGCATAAGATTATGTCAATCCCGCTGTAATTCTGAGGGGATGACCCCTTTCATATTCCAATGCGGGGTCCTTCTAGGAAAATTACAGAAGCCGCGCCAAATATGGTGAAGTCGGACGTGGGACCTTTTTCGAGGTCGCGCATTTGCAGTTAACGTCCGGCAGAGCGTCGGACGCGATCTTTAGGTCCTGCCTAAAACTGGAACTACGCGCTTGTAGTTAGAGGATTAGTATACGTTCAGGAAATAAAAGTTTTGGTATATATTAATATGTTCTTGTGGTTGATGAATGTCTTGGTAACAAGTAAGAAATATCCAGAGACGACCAGCCAGCAAGTAACATGCGAACAGAAGAGCGCTTAGAAGATATACCTAAGTCAAGAATGATAGAAGAAGAACCAAGCCGGCCAGAAGAGAACGACTAGAAGTAAGAAGTAAAGAATAAGAAAGGGTATACGAACTATTATACGATTTTGTACTGTGAAAACCCTCAGTAACGTACATTTACCCAACCAGTTCGTGTATGGTTAGGATGTGACACAAGGCCACTGAGTATGGAGATCCGAACGAGGATCAAACTACTATTGATAGCACTCAGAATCTGCGAGACTAGCTTGCTAACCCATACATCACGGTGAGACGCCTTTATACCGAACCCGTTTACATGTTTAATATTTTAACGTCATCATGGACAAATACAATAGAATGGGAAAAAGTGGTGATGTTCTTTCTGAATTATTTTTAAAACATCGCATCACTGTTCAGACAACCATTTATTTTTCCTCATCTTTGTGTTGTGCCGTGATGAAGGTTTGATATAAACGAACGTGTTTTTTAATGTCGATCTTCACCATCCAAGTTTTGTTTGTTTTTGTTTATCGGCATATTAACCACGATAGGTGCATGTATGCCGGAAAAATTGAAAGATTCGTTTGCGATAGTTTCGAAGAATTTTTTAAAAATTCAATTGTTTTTTGTTTTTTTTTGGTGGGGGAGTTGTAAACAAATTTTCCATTTAACTCATAGATGGGAACCCTAACAGGTAGCACCACTCGGATCAGAGTGGACTTGGGAGCATGGTGATGAAAGGGTGCTCCAACATTTACCAGAGCTCTAGAACTGGAACCTCACCATCAGTTAAGGTTTAACGTCATACCCAAGCTTCAACTCCCTCAGCCACCGCCGTCTAGGCACATATATATAAAGGGTTTTGGGGTTTTCCATAAGGACATTAGGGTTGGAACATCATATAGGTGCTTAAGGATTGATCGGAGGGAGCCCTCCAATCATCAAGCCTAAGTAAAGACCAATGTGGAGTGTCACATGTCATGGACTGCTCGACCATCTGGTTTTTCATTCTTAAACATCACGGGTCACCACCCAAGGCCAACAGGCCGCATTGGGGGAGTCTTACCCCTCTGCAGAGGTTCAGACGACAGGTCTAATGGATCTGTGAGACTAGCTTGCTAACCAAAAGACAAATGTATACACTTAAGGCGCTAGGGCTAAACCGACTGATCGGAGGGGGGCCTCAGCCTAATTAAAAGCTAAATCACCATCAAGAATAAATTCGTCTTTCTCTTAAAAATAGAAATAACTTTTTTTAATAAATTGAAATAGATCACTAAGTAGGCCTGAACCTATTCTAGTAGTGACCACCCCAAGCGGATATTTTTAAGAATTCAGAGTTTTCCTTCTCCTAGACTGGTTGCCTAACCAAGATTAAAGAGCCCATTCTGCCGTACTATTTACCCATAGCTGGAAGGAGAATAGTTGGGTCCATACCTTTCCCATGGGTATTAGCGCTATGTGAACTGTGGCTTCGCCCAGAATTTGAACTCGGGTCGATGAGTCCATTTCCTACGACTCTAACCATTACACCACGCGCCTCTCTTTTTTCGGGGGGGGGGGTATTTTGTTTGTTCTATTTTTTACGTATTTTCTTATTCATTTCCATATTTTACCGCCAAAGTTGGATATGTGAATTAGTACAAAAGTTAAGAGGGCAACTTTTCCGTTTTTAATTTTACTTAATTCCGTTTCCACTTTGGGTAATTCCGTTTTTTTCCGTTTTCCCCTTTAAGACATTCCGGCTTTTTTTTTTTTTTTTTTTTGGTTTTGTTTTTTTGGTTTTTGTGTTTTTTTTTTTAAATTTATTGTATTTCACGTTTTTATTAAATTTCATATTATTCAACAAAGCAATCTCAAACATTTTCTATGATTTCTATTACGTGTGTGTTGTCTGTCATCTCAGGTACACCTTCCCCATGCTTGTATATACATATTTACCAACACCTCACTTAGAGGGGAAAAAAAAGAAGAAAAAAAGTATAACCACGCAAAAAAAACTTAAGCACGTTCATTTCTGATATTCGTCTCTGAAGATAAAGTTTTCTTTGAAATCGATAAGACAAAAATAACATCTTTTTGTTTTTATTTTTTATATGCATTGTAATTGCCTTCAAATTATTAATATATTATAACATACTTAACAATGTTTCAAGCAAATTACCAATTACTTTTATAATTTCTATTTATCTAATAATCCGCTCTCAAACATGTTCTATGATTCTCTCAATGTGTGTGTTGTCTGTCATCTCAGGTACACCTTCCCCATGCCAATATGTGTCGGCAAATCTATTTCTTCTAACTTAGATTCTTTACATAGTCTTGTTTTTAAGTTGTTTATTTTTATTTTTATTCTTGTTTGTATTTTTTCTTTTATTTGGTTTTATTTACTCATGATGTTTTATCCTTTTTTCAATTTTCTTTTTTTAATCATTTCATAAATTAATTCTTTGATATCTCATTGATTTATACCCTTAGCGCAGGGATCTGTGCGATAAAGTAAGGAGCTGATGGTAGGTGAGTCGCTCCACATCAGATACCAAAAAGAATCTCCTTGGTCTAGCGCTAGTGAAAACGGGATAGATTCCCTCGCTGTCTGGCTGACACCGACTTTAGGCCACCCCAACGACTTTACTTACTTTTAAGCGTATGAGTAGCACAGGGATCTGTGAGGTAAAGGAGCTGATGGTAGGTGTGGCGCTCCACCTCAGACGCAAAGACAATCTCCTTTGTCTAGCGCTAGTGAAAACGGGATAGACTCCCTCGCTGACTGGCTGATACCGACTTTAGGCAACCCCAACGACTTTACTTACTTTTATACCCTTATTACATTCATATTCAGCTTCTATTGAAAATGAGGGGTAAAAATATTTTAACCCCCTCACTAACAAAAACAGGGTGTGAATCTTATTGAACTCTAGTCTTCACTGGTCTCCACTAAACTGCCTTTATAAAAGGACATGTGCTTGGTTGTTGTACAAACAAAAATACAGACATACAGACACAATCTTTCTTTTACATATCAATAGTAGCGTACTTCCTGTTATAAAAGATAGTACATTAAACTGGAAATCTAGGGAGAGTGAAGTCACTCTTCGTTACCATTACTCCCAGACCCACTTAGGTCCAGAAATGTAATACCTGTTAGGGCTTCATCAAAGTGTCAAATACATCTGACTTAGATAATATCTAAGATTATTTTGAACAATATTAATATAAGTAAAGTTATCAGGGTGACCTATAGTTGGTATCAGCCAGACAGCGAGGAAGTCTATCCCCTTTTTACTAGCGCTAGACCAAGGAGATTGTTTTTTGACATCTGAAGTGGGGTGCCACACCTACCATAAGATCAACACTTTACCGCACAGATCTCTGAGCTACTCATACACTGAGGGCCAGTATCGAACCAGGCACCTAAAACATTTATATGGTAAATGAGTATGTAGTGTTTACGTCTTTTAAATACTTACAAATTAATTATTTGTATTAGATAGGAATACTTATATGGTTTGAAGTATTCCTATCAAATACAAATAATTTGTACACGGTTGAATGGTTTCAAGTATTCCTATCTAATAAAAAATATAGAAGGAAAGAAATTGACCATTGGTCATGTCCTACTTGGGCAAAGAGGTTGGTAAATATATATATATATATATATATATATATAAAGATAAATCTAATGAGTCAGACGAACCTACTAAAAGTTTCGCTTAATGCTCTTAGAGTCAGATCTTAGCCCTGAAGAGCATTAAGCGAAACTTTTAGTAGGTTCGTCTGACTCATTAGATTTATCTTTATTATTTGCTCTACTTTGGTATTGAGCACTTTTTACTCATTAGCTTTAGTCTCCTGGCGGTTTTGTATGAATATATATATATATATATATATATATATATGCATATAAATTGTTTTTTCTTTTGGCCAAAATATTGTACTAATAGATTATTTTTTGTTAGTACGATTATCTTGGTCTTTTCTTTTTTACAAAAATTTTTTTCTTCCCGGTTGATGTTTGGTAGTATATTTTTACAATCAAACTATTTGCTGTTTTTTTTCTCACAACAAGTTTAGTATATTAAATTATATATATATATATATATATATAATATATATATATATATATTCACTAGGGCCAGACCAACGAGATCGTTTTTGGTGTCTGAGGTGGAGAGCCACACCTACCATCAGCTCCTTACTTTACTGCACAGATTCCTGTGCTACTCATATGCTGAATTGGCGAGGGCTGGTATTGAACCAGGAACCTTGGGGTTCCTAGTCGGACGCTCTACCGATTGAGAGGCGATTCAGTAGTGTATTTTAAGCCCAGCCAACAGGGCTGTGTCACCATAGAGACAAGAGTCCAGTATAATTTAGAGAGTGAATGCAAGAGAAGATGAAATTGGGGTCTGTAGTGTCCCTAATAAAGGGTGGGGCTTCGAGATCTAGGGACGGTCTGGTTATAACAATGAAAAAGCAGGAAATTAAGAAAGGGTTGGGGGCGGGATGCTAATATTTTAAGTGCCTTTTTTCTTTTTTTTTTTTTGGTGTGAGGGGGGGTGTTATAATAAGTGTTGGAGCCTGACATCCATCGTGCCAAACATTGTGAATGTTGTTTGCGGCATTATTTAAAAAACAGATCTTGTATTGTTTGACTTCCTTGAAACCGATAAGCCGTTGAAGGAGCGGACAGAGAAAAAGCAACTGCACGCACTTGCCCCCAAAAGTTACATGCTGGGGAAAATACGATAAGAAAACACCCACACAATGCATACTTACAAGCTATGTCAGGCACAAGGCCAAAAAAGAGAGCAAAAAAAAATGTGCTGCAATAATACACCAAATTGAAGACAATCTTCATGCTTGGAAAATGAGCAATAACATTTTGGCTTGCCCTGGCGGCAAGTAAGAGCTCCCACACCTCAAAAAAGGGAGGGTGCCCGGATATGGCATTAAACTGCATCTTTTGGGTAGGCTCCAGTTCTGGTTGGCTGGTTGCTTGGTGGTGGGATTTTACTGCGTGTCAACCCTTGTTGGGTTATTTTATAACAAAGATGTCTTGTTTTATTCATTCTTGATGGATACTCAATTTTTTTTAACACATTCTTTTTAAGCTCATATTTTTCCTACTTAACCTAGAGATGGGACCCTAACAGGTACTACCACTCCAGGTTAGAGTAGACCTGGGAGTAATAGTGATGAAGGGGTATTCCACATGGTTATTTCCTAGTTGAGTAACATGATATTACAGGGTGCCCCAGAAAAAAAACCCAAATTATTTATTTATTTTCCCATTAAACTAACCCTAAACCCCAACCCTAACTCTAACCCTAACCCTCACCTCTTGGTTTAATTCTAAAAATAAATAATTTGGGTTCTGTTTTTTTCTGGGTCACCCTGTAATATCAAATTTTTGTATTTCATCTTGGATGATTTGGACGGTCTCATTTTTAACCAAAGGGTGTTGCAACATGATAATTGTTGGAAAATTAAGGAACAAGAATATTAATATATAGATATGTATAGATTAAAAAATGAATGAAAAATTTTAAGGAATTAGATTAAAATTAAAGAATAGATTTAATATTTAATATTTAATATTTTTTTTTTTTTTTTTTTTTTCGCTTCGAAATATAATATTGATTGATTGAATTAATTGTCTCATTTTTTTTTTTAAATTTAAATTATTGAATTAAAATTTCTTACTATATTTTTATATGTGATGTCGTTCCCTTTAGCCAGGTGAAAAACATCCCTAACATCCCACCAGGTCTTTTTCGCGTCGGGACTTTTATGGGGCATCCAGCGGGAATCAAATTCATTATAAGTAATAATGGATCTGCGAGACTAACTTTTTTTAAAAATCCCCTCCTCTAACCAGGCAATGCCGGGTTACCACTTCTAATTATTAATTTTTTTAAAAATCCCGCCCAGACTGAAGAGATCCGGTTCTTCACTTGTTAAGTCAATTTCAGTATTACCAGGTGTTTGTTGGTGTGGTTATTATTATGATGCAATGATACTGAGAGCTTTTTGATTTAGTGCATCCTGGGAAAGCACATATTTGCTTTGATGGGTCCCAACTAAAGTTTCTTATTAAATAGTAGGGTTTTTATTTATTTTTTAATAAGTTAATTTAAGTTATTTCAAGCTAACTGTAAATACATTTCAATAGTTTCTTAGCAACGAATTACACAGGATAGGTTACAAGGTAGGAGTTAGACTGCTTTAGTTCTTTCCCCCAGATCATGAATAAAAGCCCTACATTTTTTCAAGAAACTTTAGTTGGGACCCATTAAATTTCTCAGTGACTCATTCAAAGCATATACATATCCATGCATCCCAGTGTTTTTCTTTTTTCTTCCCTCACCATTTCAAACTAACTGTAAATACATTTCAATAGTTTCTTAGAAACGAATTACACAGGATAGGCTACAAGGTAAGAGTTAGACGGCTTTAGTTGTTTCCCCACATCGTAAATAAAAATCCTACAATTTATTAAGAAATTTTAGTTGGGACCCTTAAATTTTCCCGGGCACTCATTCAAAACAAATATGTGCATTCCCTTGACGTACAAAATCAAAAAGCTATCATAGCATCACTGTAAGGAATTATCTTGTGGTAAAAATCTGTTTTTTTTCCTAAAAACAAATTGTCAGCGTGTGAGATTACAGTAATCTATTTTACATTATTGTTGCGTTCCCTCTAAGTGGTCTTGAGGACATATTTTATATCAGATTCATAATTTTCGATAAGGTTGGTTGGTTGGTTTATTAATTTTAACGGCATATCAATCCGTCCAGGGTTATATCATGCCTAGCGGTTGGGGTGTTATACATATTATGTATTCATATATATACTTTTAGTAATTGGTTTTAACAATGTGTTAGCATTATTTGGAATTATATTGTATGGCATTGATTTGTTTCATGTCTATATTCTATGGTATAATTTTATTTCCCTTAAAAAGGAGAAAATATCCCCAATGTTAACATTTTCAAACAGATCTTTCATATTGTTTGCTTTAAAATAACGGTTTCTGATGTGAGCAAAAAATCTGCATTTCATCAATAAGTGTTTGACTGTCAGGGGTGTTTGACATGTTTCACATTGTGGTTGTTGTTCTTGTTTGAGTATATAAGAGTGTGTTAGTTTTGTATGACCAATGCATAATCAGGATATAATGACTTGTTCCTTTCTAGACTTCCTTAAAGTTGGTCTGCAGCCTCCCAAAGTCGGTTTGATTAGGAAGAGTTTATTTTTTCGATAAGGGTATTAGTCTAAAAGGGAACATAATAGTGTGATTGGTGTTTGAACTCACTTACTATGATATCGCTGTCCAGCACGTTAACCACTACACCACAGGGATTGCCCATTAATTTATTTGGGGGGTGAATGGAAGATAGATTTGGGTACAAGGAGTGGGGCATCAAATAAAAAGTTTGAGAAGCTCTGATCTAAATGGTTAGAATAACAAAAACTTATTCCATTGTTTTTCTGATAAAATGAAGAGAATTCTCCCAAGCTATAGCTGTAGCCAGGTCACTACTATTGTATGGTTGCACCCCTTTAACAAAAACACCTGGAGAAAGAATGAAACATGCTGTTTTCAACAAATCCTGGAAGCATGTGGAGATTAAAAAAAGTAAAAATAAATAAAACAAAAGTAAAACAAAATAAAATTAAATAAATAAATAAATAAAAAGACAGAAAAATAACAATTTCCTAGAGGGCTCAGGACAGGAAGAGGCCTCCGGGCATGCGCAGAAGAAAACCCAAGATCTTGGCATCAAAACGGTCTCTAAGATGCTTGGACTTTGGAGAGATAACACCTATCGAGTTGTTCGGGAAATATATCCCCTCAACGAAATAGTGTGAATCCGATAATAAAGCTCTTACTTAAAATTCATCCCTGTCTCTGTCCTTTCCTTCTCTTCGTTAAATACTATTTCAGCTCACCAGCCCACACGAAGTAAGTAATACTTTTATTGGGGGATAGGATACAAGATGAATGAACCAAGACTTATTCCCATAAGCAACACCCTAGAAAACAGCAGCTGTATGGCCACTTACCTCCCATCACACAAACACCACTAACAAAAACACCTGGAGAAAAAAGTTAGATGAGAACTACACAAGCTTATGTTTTTACATACGGATAAAATATCAAGCACTGAATGAAAAAGATTTTATTTAACACAAGATAGAGAAATGCTTCTATTAAGCAGAAAAAACATCGATGTATAATTTTTTCTTTTATAAGATAATAGCCAATTAAATAATTATCGAAATGAGTAAAAAAGAAATCTCCAAAAAATTAATTATTTTTTTACATTTTATTTTTCGATTTTCGGTACTTATTTTCTCATAGAAAAGCCACCGAAAAAATTTTTTTTTTTTATTTCTATTCATAACTTTGGTCTTTTATCTCTTTATTTATACTGTAATTAGAAAACTATAAGACCAATGCAAAAAAATGTTACGCCCCCCAACATAAGGGAGGTGGGGGGTCAAAATTAAGTGACCTGAGAAAACTGAGAAAGTTTTGAAATAAAATAAATAATGCATTATAAAGATCATTCTTTGATAAATAAACACTGAAAATTTCATTAAAATCCGATAATTCCCTGATTTTTGGTAAATATTTTCTGTAGGGGGGCTAAAGTCATTTTGTCAAAAACACAGTTTAGCCTCATTTTGGGTATACCTACCATACACACCAGCTCTTCAGAATAAGAACTTCACTCTTAATGGATACTCAATTTTTTTTAATAACCACATTTTTCTATTTAACCCATAGATGGACCCTAACAGGTACTACCACTCCAGGACAGAGTGGACCAGGGAGCAATGGTGATGAAGGGGTGCTCCACATTCCCAAACCTCCAGAACTTGAACCTCACCATCAAATAGAGTTTAACGTCATTTCCCAGGACATGAAGAACCTCAGTCATTACCTTCTAGCACATATATGATAAAAAGGGTTGAGACTTGCCATAAGGGCAATAGGGTTGAGGCAATCATATAGGTGATAGGGCTTGACATGACCAGCCATTGATAAGAGGAGGCCTCTGACTGCCTGTCTAGCCTAAGTAAAGGCAAAAGTAGAATGTTGCATGTTATGGACTGCTCAGCCACCAGGATTCCTTCCTTAAGCATCACAGGTCACTACCCACAATGAAAGATGGTGTACGGTGAACTATGATAGAAGAAGAGAGTAATGACTTAAGAAGAGTATACAACATTAATAAGCATGTGCAAAAGTCCCCAGCAGTTTCAAATGACTAGAAAATGAATATGAGTGAAACACTGACATGTAAATTAGCACAGAAAAGTTTTTAGCAAGGATTATCTGTTAGATGAGAATGGAAAAGTTTAAGGATGAATCCTCATAAGGACATAGCCTTGTTTCTATAGGATGAGCCGTGAGGCAAAATGGGAGAGGAGGAGGAGGAGTGAGAGGTGAGAATGTGAGATAAGTCAGATATGATGAGTTGAAAGAGTGAGATGTGCTCTTGGCTGTTGTGACTTGGGGGAAATAAAAAATCTCATGAGAAAAAGAATTGGCCTTGTGTTATTACACAAAAAATTTAAATGACAAGGCAAGGTCCTCCAGAATCCCAAGTTGGTTTCCAGACTCCAAACATCCAGGAATTGTCAGCCAATTCCATCATCGACCCACCAACCCAGATTCGAGCCTCTCCAATGTAGAACTGATCCAACTAATTATTTCTATACCAACACATCATCATTCCATTCGAAGAGCCTGAATGTAACGAACGATGACACGTCATCTCTCCATTTCTGACAATGAAAGTATAGCATAATGTAAACAAAAGGTAGGAAAAAAAAGGACCATATTACCTTTAAGTCGTCGGGGCGGCCTAATGTCGGTATCAGCCATGCAGCGAGGGAGTCTATCCCCTTTTCACTAGCGCTAGACCAAGGAGATTATTTTAGCGTCTGAGGTGGAGCGCTACACCTACCATCAGCTCCTCACTTTACTGCACAAATCCCTGTGCTACTCATAACGCTGAGTTGCCGGGGGCGGGTATCGAACTAGGAACCTTGTGGTTTCTAGCCGAACGCTCTACCGACTGAGCTAACCCAGCCCCTTTTTTTGATCTCTATTAAGAAAGGACATGTTTTTCATTTAAACCGTCAATATCCAGTTGTTTTTTTAGGGTTTAGGAGTTAGTTTTATAATTTTTTTTTAAATCTAAAAATTGTCGGTTAAAACAATCGAATATTGAAAATGAGCAATCAAAATTTTAACTGAGTATCTTCACACTTTTAAAACAACCGGATATTGATGGTGTAAATGAAAAAAATGTCCTTTCTTAAACAAATCAAAAAGGGGTGCTTAAAGGTCATATGGTAAAAAAAAAAATTTTTTATAATATATACAAAAAAAACAAAAAAAAAAACAGACTTATTTTTCTTTTATATAAATGATATTTTATTTACAAAAGAGATTTTAACTGAGTATCTTCACACTTTCGGAGCTCCAAAAGCATCTGGCATTCTTTCTATTGAGTAGCTGAAATTAGTAAATAAAATTAAAAAATAGTAGTTACAAAACAAAATGCAAATTTATTATGATAGGTGTGTTAGGCACAAGGTCAAAAAAAAAGAGGGCAAAAAGATTGTGTTTTACTAATACACCAAATGGAGACAAACTGCATACTTCTAAAATCAGCATCAAAATTTGGTTTGCCCTAGTGACGAGTGAGAGAGCCCCCCCCCCTCAAAAAAGGGAGGGTTCCTGGGTATGACATTAAACTGAACAAAATGCAAATTTATTATGATAGGTGTGTGTTGGACTATCAGGGATATAAGATGTACAAGTCACCACTTTTATTTATAGACTTTCCCAAAATTAGCAGCAGGCATTGACCAATGAAAAAAGGACATAGAATGCATTGGGTGATAGTCAATGTGTCTTCAACTGAGACTTTATATAGACTTATCATGGTACAAGATGTACAAGAAGTCACCACTTTTATTTATAGACTTTCCCAAAATCGGCAGCAGGTATTGACCAATGAAAAACAACAATGCATTTAAGGTCATTGGTAATTGATCTGAAATCAGGTGCCAACTGGGTTAATACCAGAAGGACTAAAACTGGATTCTTTGCTACCAGGAGTACACTCTTGTTCTATTTAGGATTTCAAGGAATACAACAGACTTTCTACCACTGAGACAACACCCTTTTATACCAGTTGAATTTACAAATAGGAGACCTAAACACCTAAAATCATCACCAGAATCGTAACATCGTGTGCAAAAGCTTTGAGTGAAAAATGATATTCAACTGTAAAATTCCATCTCTCATCTTATTTTGGTTTGGTGTCTGTATTTAATGGCATATCAACCTTTATGGGATATTTAATGCCAAAGCTATCCTTGTAGAAGAACAGTAATGGTACTATAGTTGAAGAAATGAGAGGGTTTATACCTTTCCCAATGGTATAGTCTGAAAGTAAGCGTACTAGCGTAACTGGAGTTCAAATTCGCTTACTATGATGTTGTCATCCAATACATTAGCCACTATGCCAGAGACTCCTCCACCCCTTTAGAAAAAACAGTAGTGGTACTATTTAACCCACAGCTAGGGGGATGAGAATGTTTATACCTTTCCCAAGGGTATTAGTTTGAACATGAATGAAGTGTTGTATACTTTTGCATATACCAAATACATTAAACCCTAATACCCTTGGGAAAGCTATGCATCTAACTATTCTCCCTCCAGCTATGGGTAAACAGTCGAGTGACTGGACTCTTTAACCTTGGTATGGCAACCAGTCCAGGAGAAGGAAAACTCTGAATTCAAATATGTTAAACTATGCTAAATAAATCGACCTTATGTCACATCCCACTTGTGCAGAGGTGTTGGTAAATAGATATACCAAGTACATTAATTATTTCTAACGAGTTTCCTTATCTTAGTTGTTTTTATAACATGGTTGAAACTGTAACACAATGGCGGGAAAAGTAGAAGGAAATCTCAACTTCAAAAATTAATGATATCATGACCATAAATTAAAAATCAACAAATACACAAGTATACATGCTATTTTATCTTATTATAATGGAGATTGTGTTTTTCTGTCTGTAACCGAAACTAAATAACTACTCAAGTCACAATTCCCTTAGTTATTTAAGTCACAATGTATCCTTATTTTAACCTCAATTATTAATAAAATTGTTCTACATTATTTATACTGTTAACCATATCTACATACTAACAACATGCAATTGTATTTATATATACAACAAAATAGTGGTTTACAGTATGAATGGGAAGGCTAATTTGCATATTGATATTAAAAATGTAATTTTAATAAATATGTGCTTAGTTTTATTGGTTTCTGTGTTTGGTTTTATTTTAATGAATATAAGCAAAAATCTCTTCAATGAATCTTAAATGAAATCCATTAACAAGAAAAGATAACTGTCATTTTTATTCTTTACTTCCTCTTTTAACTAAATACTTAAATTAGAAAAAATAACAATGAAAGACGAGTGATAGAAGAGTAAGTTTCAGTTGTTCTATCTTTCGATTATATTTCCCATCTGTTTCAAATCTTTTTAACTGCATTCTTATTTAGTTTTATTAGCCTTTTCAAATTTAATACAATATTTTATTATATTAAAACTTAATTACTTGCACCCGGAGGGTGCATATATTTGCTAGTAGTTAATAATGATGAAAAATATTTTGCATTTTAAAAATTGAAATGAAAAGATTATAGTCAAAATCATTAGAATAGAATAAATCTTATTTATTAACAATATCTCTATGAAAGTCCGAGTTAGATTTGCCTCAAAACAACCCATGTTATTAGTGCATTTAAAATTTTGCAATGTGTCTTATATATCACTAAGAAATAATGGTTTACAAAATATATGGTGGGTTTAATAAATAATCATTTGGCGTTATTGTTCTTTAATATTATTGTTTTATTCTTCAACGTATTAAAACCAATCCTATGAATCATTTTTATATAGAAACCAATTATAATATAATTAAAATAAGTAATCTTTTTATATGCGTTCTTATTTAATTTCGCTAGTTTTTCTAATTCAATGTATTTCATTACATTAAAACTTAAATATTTGTGCCCGGAAGGCGCATATTCTGGCTAGTAAATTTAAAATAAATGCCATGATTAAAGGGAGGTAATACAAATTTTCAAATACAAGGGAGATAATTTCAAATATAAGGCTTTTTTTTTTTTTTAAATTTCTAATCGCAGAGAATTCGGTAATTTCCCTAAGGCTCTTTTCATGACATCGTACGAGAACAGGCGACAAATTTCACATTTAACTAAAGGGATCCAAGCACTGCAACATTAATGGAAGAAATGTGTGGACCGAAAGAAGATCCTTCTTTCGGTCCACACATTTCTTCAAACATGCTTAAAAATAAACTTCATTTTGTCACATTCGATGATAATACTATGGTCTGCCTATGAACTTTTCATCTGACCCTTGAGTGTGTGTATATATATATATATATATATATATATATATATACAACACACACAGGTGAATAGATAGTGAACTTTTAAATATTCCAGCATACAGGTAAAAAAATACCAAGAAAATTTGGTAGGCCAAGAGTTAATTATACATATCAAATATTATAATAGTTAAACTATTATACCATGGTATATTCAGTGGTAATGATAATGACAGCGGCTCTCACAAAGAATTCAGATTACATTAATAATAGGACTTTATTTGAATAGAATGAGTTCTGTGGTGAATAGATAGGGAACTTTGAAATATCCCATCATACAGGTAAAAAAATACCAAGGAAATTTGGTACAGCTGTGAAAGAAATTTGGTAGGCAAAAAGTTAAATAAATTTTTAAAACAAACTATTTGACAATAGTAAAAAAAAGCAAAAAGAAATACTTACCCTTTCTTGCGTAGAAACATAATGGGTACACCAGGAATTTTGCGGATGCGACGTTTAAGGTCTTTATCACACGTGCCAACAATGTAACATTTATGCTGAAAAAGAAAAATTTTGAAATAATTTACTCTTTCTGACAAAATTTACATTTTACTAGCAGGACCGGTGATATACCACAGTATGATAATTTAATTATTACAACATTTGATATGTTTACTTAAGAGCTATTGCATTTAGTTCAATATGTAAAAAAAAAAAAATCTTGATTTAACTCACTTTTTTTTTCTCTTTCTTTCATTATGTTCGATTGAAACAGATTAGCCTTATTACTTCTACACACTCATTTTCTCACTCTTTCCCTTTCTTACTTTATTATTATATTTTTTTGTTTATCATGTCCTTTTACTTACCTTTCTTTCTTTATAATAAAAATGGAATGTCTGACAAAATTTGAATTTTATAAATTATGCATCATCATCGCCTGGATGGAGGATGACTGTCCTTAAAAACACACAATGCCAAAACGGTTGGTAGAGAAAATTCAACGTAGTGACTTTACGATTCTTCAACAGGCGAGAGACTTTACGATTCACCCCCTTCTGGGTCCCTAAACCAAAAACCTCTCCTTCCTCTGATGTATATCTCCTGCTTCTATTAGATTAGTTTGGTTTGTTTTACGGCATATAAACCTCAGTGGTCATTTAATACCGACAAAGTTTTGAAATAAATTCATTCTTAATGGATACTCAATTTTTTTTTTATAAACACATTTTTCTATTTAACTCATAGATGGGACCCTAACAGGTACTACCACTCCGGGTCAGAGTGGACTAGAGAGCAATGGTGATGAAGGGTGCTCCACATTCCTCAGACCTCCAGAACTGGAACCTCACCATCAGATAGAGTTTAACGTCATTCCTAGGACATGTAGACCCTCAGCCACTGCCTTCTAGCACCCATATGATAAAAAGGTTGGGGCTTGCCATAAGGGCAATAGGGTAGGGACAATCATGTAGAGTTAGAAGAAATAAACATTAAATACGGGTCAAGAGTGGAGAAGGGAATAATGGTGATGAAGGGTGCTCCACATGCCCCAAACGTCCAAAACTGGATTAAATTCTATATGATGGTGAACATCATATAGAATTTAATGTCATACCTAGGACATGAAAACCCTCGGCCACCACCTTGTAGCACATGTATAATAAAATGGGTTGGGGCTTGCAATAAGAGCAATAGGGTTGGGCCAATCATATTGAGTTAGAAGAAATAAATATATCAAATCAACTTACTTGTGTAATATGTTGTACAAGACAATCATCAGCATATGTTCCTTTATGAAGACAAGTGAGACGTTCAAATCGAGAATCTTTTATTACTCTGAAAATAAAAACAAAAAAAAAAAGTTAGATTTTATTGGCCAGTATTATACATCTATTTACCTCAGCCTGGTCATATCTATCTACCTACCTATCTTGGTCTGTTCATATCGATCTACCCTAAGTTAAATTTTATAGGCCAGTATTATGCATCTATTTACCTCAGTCTGTTCATATTTTCTCAGTCTATTCATTTGTATCTATCTCTCTATATCTGTTCATAAAAATGTTAGTAATAAATCTTAACCTTTTTTCGACTTAATTAAAATAAATAATTAAAATTATAGGAATGTTAATTAAAAAAATATAAAGAAATGGAAGTTTGAAAATCACAAATTATTGAGAATTAATTAAACATTTCAAGCTAAATGTCTGTTCACATTTAAAATCTATCTCGCTCTGTTCACATCTATCTATCTCAGTCTGTTCATCTCTCGGTCTGTTCACATCTATAATCTACATTGGTCTGTTTACATCTATAAATCTACATTGGTCTGTTTACATCTATAAATCTACATTGGTCTGTTTACATCTATAAATCTACATCTATCTATCTATCTACATCTCTGTTCACATCTATCTATAACATCTATCTATATCGCCTGTTCACATCTACAAATCTATATCGGCCTGTTCACATCTATCTAATATATCTCTGTTCTCTGTGTATATATATATAATATATTATATAGTGAGAAAGAAACACTAGTATTATTCAGTATTACTCAAACCTCGTTTTCCATCCCACCAAAACCTTAATGTTGAGCAAGATTCAAAGAAACAAAATTATAAAGATATTCATTAAACAAATAAAAGATTTAAATAAGAAAAACTCACTTGAGTGCCACTCTGTATTTAACTCCAAGTTTTTCCAATTCTCCCATAACACAATCAGTCACGTAGGGAATGCCTGAAAAGAGAAAAAAATAAAAAAAAAAATTCAATTTACAATCACAAATAAAAGGGTTGGATGGTGTTTGGATTTTACAGCATGTCAACCTTGTTGGGTTATTTTATGCCAAAGACATTTTGTTTTATTCATTCTTATTGGGTATTATTT
>CM042172.1:7058998-7083998 GCA_023376005.1 Doryteuthis pealeii | reverse complement strand
TTCTAAGTGACATTCATCTGTAGGTTGCAGGTTCAATCATGGCCAAAAAAAATAACATAGATTACTTAACATAGGCTTAACATTTGTACCTAAGTTTGGATACTTAACATAGCTTAACATTTGTTATAGTTAATGGAATGAGAAAAATCTATCCCAGTGGATTGATTGGTTTGTTTTACGGCATATCAACCTCAGTGGGTCATTTAATGCCGATAAAGTTTTGAAATAAATCAATTCTTAATGGATAATACAATTTTTTTATAAATACATTTTTCTATTCAACCCATAGATGGGACCTACGTTTTACAATTTAGGCATAAATTGGATCCTCCTTTTATGACCGTAATTTTGTTTTTTCGTCGACGATGATTAAAATCTGATGTTTTTATTTTAGAGTACCAAAGCCAAAAAGAAAAGAAATAACAACAACAAAAAGTAATATTCAACTTTTTACTCGTAAATTCCTGCCATAAAATTAGGCTTGGGCATTTTATGGTAGGAATTTGCGAGTAAAAAGTGTAAAAACGAGCCCCCACTTTAAAACTAAGCATTCTCACAAAAAAAAGCTTTTAGAATATGCACATTGAAGTGAATATTAAAATAAATAAAAATATATTTAGTATTGTAACATAACGGGTGCAAGAAAAATAAAACATTTATTGCAAAAACACGGACATAAAATGGGGGTTCAGTTTATTTTATGGTAGGAATTTACGAGCAAATAGTCCTTTTTTACCAAAGATTTTGTAGATGTAAAAAAATTTTTTTTTTGTTTAATCAAAAGACTACTAATTTAAAATATTTTTCAAAAATTCATGAGGATAGTGGAAAAAGGTTTACTAACTAAGCAAATATATAAAGTGAACAGAGTAATTTGCAATTGCTAATATATACGACATTTACAAAAAAAATGTGGTAAATCTAAAATTTAAAAGAAAAATATTTAATCAAAATCTTTTAAGATTTTTTAAAGTTATAAGTATAGGGGAAAAAGGTTTAAGCAAATATATAAGGTGAACAGAGTAGTTAACAATTGCTAATATATACGACATTTACAAAAATATGTTGCAGATTTAAATTTTTTTTAAAGTTATAAGGATAGGGGGAAGGTTTACAAAGCAAATATATAAGATGAACAGAATAATTAGCAATTGCTAATATATACGACATTTACAAAAACAAATGTTGCATATTCAAAATTTAAAAGTTATAAGGATAGGGAAAAAAGGTTTACTAAGCAAATATATAAGGTGAACAGGGTAATTAGCAATTGCTAATATATACAACATTTACAAAAACAAGTGCTGCAGATTTAAATCATTTTAAAAATTCTTAATCAAAAGGAACTTTTAAATTCAAAACATCTTTTTTAAAAAAGTTATTTTTTTTACTTACGCGTCACGAATTGTAATTTGGGTTTTGTCAATTTTCTTTGGTTTCTTCTTACGTTGTTCATGTTTTCTGAAAATAAGGGGAGATAACTCGAAAATTACAAACGTTAAAAAAAAAGATATTTTCATAGGAGCATTCGAAGAAAGATACATCATAAACGAGGACTGTGGAGTCCGAGTTATAAACAATTAAGGGGTCACTGGATTGGTCTGGTTTAGTTTGTTTTATGGCATATCAAACTTGGTGGGTCATTTAATGCCGGCAAAGTTTTGAAATAAATTCATTCTTCCTGTAGTCCGCCAACACTATACTTCATACCCCTCTGCACACACACGTATATTATTACTGTAAACTGTTCAAGTTCCTGACACTAATACATTATTCTATGTACTTGACATGAGACTTTGATGAGTTGTGGTGCACCTGAGCACTGTACACATACATGTATATTATTACTGTAAACTGTTCATGTTCCTGACACGAATACATTATTCTATGTACTAGACATGAGACTTTGAGGAGTCGTGGTGCCCCTGAGCACTGTACACATACATGTATATTATTACTGTACACTGTTCATGTTCCTGACACTAATACATTATTCTGTGTACTTGACATGAGACTTTGATGAGTTGTGGTGCACCTGAGCACTGTACACAATAAATTTCATTATCATTATTAATGGATACTCAATTTTTTTTTATAAACACATTTTACTATTTAAACCATAGATGGGACCCTAACAGGTACTACCACTCCAAGGGGTCACTGGAGTCAGAGTCGATAAAACTATACAGACTCCAGTTAAATTTACACTTCATATGGCTCTAGCTTACTCTGTAAAGTTATACAGTGCACAGTTCTTATGAATAGATGATAAAGAATTATGGTTTTATATCTATTTGTAGACCATAATCATTTACTTATATGAGGGGGTCCAGTGAGCTTTGGCCAATGGACTGATAAGTTAATTAACAGCGTTGATCCCAGTAGGTTATCCTCCCCCCCCCCCAGGCAATACCTGCCCCCTTGATTTAAAGGGGTAGGGTTGGGTTTATTGCCCAATGCCTGAGGTGCACTCCTTGAGGGGAAATGCCGACGGGATCAAGGCATTTTTTGCACCTACCACACGAGTCACGGCTTGTGGGTGGGCCCACATAAAAATGTCCTTGTGTCATACCTGTATACATGGGGTACGCAGTAAATACCTACTTACATAAAGAGGAGTTGGAGTCAGATGTTTTATACGAGGGTGAGTGAAAAAGTAACGCCATTTTCTTTATTTCATGTTAAGTTTTTTTATTTAAAAAAAGGCCTACATTGAGACCCTAACAAGGCTCAGAGCAAGAATCCAACGAGTAAGACCCAACTTGCCAATCGACAATGTCCTCTTTCTGTATGACAATGCTCGATCACACACAAGCATCAGGACAAGGGAGAAAATCACCTCATTCGCATGGACATCTTTACTGCACCCTTCATACTCACCAGATTTAGCGCCTTCAGACCATCATCTCTTCGCCCCCATAAAAGAGAGTTTGAGAGGCAAACATTATTCCAGTGATGAGGAAGTGAAATCTGTAGTGAAGAAGTGGCTCAAAGAACAGTCAACTGAATTTTACAGGGCAGGGATACATGCTCTCATTTGAAGGAACATTACTATTGAGAGAAACGGTGACTATGTGGAGAAGCAGGGATGTGATCCCCAGAGGACCAGCTTCATTTTGATGTATGATACATGTTCCTGTGTTGGTAATTATACCTGTCCTAAACAAAACGGCATTACTTTTTGACTCGTATATACCCAGTCAAACAAAATGCGGATAACTGTAGCCTGCCCTGTCAGCTGGGGCTGTAGAATATGCTGATTGCACCCCTACAGAAGGGCAAGACCACCACCTGTTGATGTAATGCCTGAGAACAGAATCCTGGTAGCTGACTGGCTGATACTGACTTTAGGCCGCCATGATGACTTACTTTTTTTACTTTTCAATAGCGCTAGACCAAGGAGATTGTTTTGGCATCTGAGGTGGAGCGCCACACCTACCACCAGCTCCTTACTTTACCGCACAGATCCCTGTGCTACTCATACACTGAGTTGGCGAGGACCGGTATCGAACTAGGAACCTTGTGGTTTCTAGCCGAACGCTCTACCGACTGAGCTAACCCGGCAATCATCAAATTTATTAAAGGAGTAAAAAAATTAAAGAATTTGAAATGGTAACTTAGTTCTGATAACTTTAGATATATATTAAAATAAAACAAACTATATAAATATATTATAGCATATTTATTAAAATTTCTTTTAAAAAAACAATGCAGATTGTCTATGGTTGCATGCTCAAAATTTAAATGTATTTATTCTGTTATGACGATTTTAGGTAATGTGACGTAAGCAGTGAGGTAGTTTTGGTTACAAACAAATAGAAAACGAATCTCCAATATAATAAGGTTAGAAAAGAATTTTGAATACTCACATCCGAGCATCTTTAAGGCTTATCATTCGTTTCATCGATGCAAACTTTTTATTGCTACTGTTTTTTGATTTCGTCTTTGCCTAAAAAAAAAAAAAAAAGAAATAATTTCATTTTTCATACAAAAATCTCAATCATCCTTTGTTTGCACACAATTATAAAGATATTAGCAAGAACTGTGGTTTGGTTTATAGCATATCAACCTCAGTGGGTCATTTAATGCTGACAAAGTTTTGAAATAAATTAATTCTTAATGGATACTCAGTTTTTTTATAAACACATTTTTCTATTCAACCCATAGATGGGACCCTAACAGATACTTCCACTCCGGGTCAGAGTGGAGCTGGGAGCAATGGTTATGAAGGGATACTAAGCACTTCCCCAAACCTCCAGAATTGGAATCTCAACATCAGATAGAGTTTAACATCATACCCGGGGCACTAAGACCCTCAGCCACCATCTTCTAAAACATATATATTATGTCAGAAAAATGGAAGCTTGTTCTTACCTGCAGTCTTTGGAAGTGAGAATAGCTCAAAGACGGCTTTAACTGGTTATTTATTACCCATTCCAGCAATCAAAAACAACTACAACAAATATAAACCCAGTTAAAGCCATCCTCGAGTTTTTCTCACTTCCAAAACCTGCAGGTAAGTACAAGCTTCCATTTTTCTGACAGATAAAAGGGTTGGGGATTGCTATAAGGGCAATAGGGTTGGGACAATCATACAGGAGCTAAGGCCTGATATGACTAGCTGATTGATCGGAGGGGGAGGGGGCTCTCTGACTGCCAGTTTAGCCTAAGTGGTGTTGCACATGATGGACTGATCAGCCTCCAGGATTCCATCCTTAAGAATCAGGTCACCACCCACAGCCAACGGGTGGACTCATGGGAGGGGGGAGGTCTTATCGCTCTGCAGGTAATCGTCAACTTGTTCCTCATCCTACTATAAAATAAACTGAACCCTCATTTTATGTCCGTGTTTTTGCAATAAATGTTTTTAAATAAAGAAAATATATTCAGTATTGTAAAATAACGGGTGCAAGAAAAATAAAACATTTATTGCAAAAAAACAGACATAAAATGAAGGTTCAGTTTATTTTATAGTAGGAATTTACGAGGAACAAGTTACGGATTACCCCTCTGCAGAGGTGCAGTTGATGTATTCTAAAACTCCAACTAACAGAGATCCTATCAAGTAGTAAATTCATTTATAAGCTTTTAAATAAATTAAATGACAGCATTAATTGATGTCATCTAGATTTAAAGTTGTTGCATAGTCATTCAGTTATACACTTTTTTTTACCTCAGAACTGCAAAAGTGGAAGTTTTTTTAAAGGTTTGTTTTATTATTATTATTATTATTATTATTGTTGTTACTCTGAAATAGTTTGGTTGGTTGGGTTTTACGGCATGTCAACCCCTTGGGTTATTTTATGCCGATACTCTGAAATAGAAATATTGTTAAACACTTGGCAGAATTCACAGCGGATAGTAATTTTCAGTTGTATAGAACTTAATAAGTTAATAATCTCAATTCTCTTAAAATAACAATGTTGGGGGTGAAAAAAGTGTATAACTGAATGACTATGCAACAACTTTAAATCTATACAACATCAATTAATGCTGTCGTTTAATTTTTTTAACTTATAAATGAATTAAAGTATTAAGCTAGGTTTTCCTTAGAGTTTGAGTTTTATTAAAAGTCTTAATCCCAGTCCAGAAATTAAAAATATATACATTGGACTTCATTTCATATTCCACTAACATCTGTCCGCTAGACTGGCCGTAGATTGCGATAACATTGAAAGATAATGAAAATGTTTGTAACATGTAAATAGTCGGTCTCTTCATAGTATTTTTCGGAATTCTGAAGTACTCAAAATATAAAGTAAAATTCAACTGTGGAGTAATCCGAGGCCACCGATCTTGAGTAATCCCTATCGAAAAAAGTACTAAACTTGGAAATCGGCCGGAAAATTAGGGTGACCCAGAAAAACAGAACCCACAAATTTTGTAATAAAACTTAATTTTTTTTCTTAGGGTTTAGTGTTAGGGTTGGGGTTTAGAGTTAGTTTAATGGGAAAATAAATAATTTGGGTTCTGTTTTTTCTGGGTCACCCTGTAATATGTTAATTTTCCGACCGATTTACAAGTTTAGCTGAAAAAGTTAGGAAAGAAAAAAATAGTTACGATTAAATGAAATAAAACATTTTTTAAATAGATTTTTTTTAATCCGGGTATAAATACGAAGATGAAGAAAGAATCAAAAAATTAAAAAAAAAAAAAACATATTTGGAAACACTTTTAAATAGTGTGTACGTACGTACATTTTTTTTTTCGCAATACTTCCAACGTGCCAACCACATGGGTTACAAAGAAAGAGTAATACCTTAAAATTGGTTTTAAAATAATACAGACGAAACCAAACGAATATAAAACAATAAAAGCATTTATTTAAAACAACAAAAAAAAAAAATTATTAACACGTTTCGTAATTTGTAAACAAAGGGGAAAAAATTAAAAGACAAACAACTTTACCATGATCGCTGATTTGTTTCGCCAGGTAAGACAACTTTTTACTCTCTAATGAAAAGAGTTCGCTTTCAAGGGCGATAACTCATAAAGATAATTTTTTTTTAAGCTTAGAAAGAGTTAAGAGTTATGTCGTTTTATTCAAATGAAATACATTTCAAATGTTTGTTATTTACTAAGCTTTGAAATGTTTTTAATCTATTTAATTTATTTGTTTTAGAAATGTTTTTAATTTATCCAAACCTTTTTACTTTGTAATAGCACTCCTTTTGCGTTTCATTTATGATTGAGTCCTTAAGGAGTATTGCAAAGTTACTTGTTAAAAAGGAGTATTACAATTACAATTTATTATTAAGGAAAAAGGCATGGGAAATTTTAGTCAAGGGAGGTAATAATTTTTTAAAACTTAAATTTTACAACAATTACCAAAAATCCGGAAATTGTCCGAGTTTAATTAAATTTTCAGCTCTTTATTCATTAATGAATTAATAGCCTATTTTATTAAAATAAATAAATAAATAAAATAAAAACTTAAAAAATGATTTTTTTACATTGTAGGCGGGGTCAACCTTTGATCATTTAAATAAAAAAAATCCAGTCTTTATTTTTATCTTTTTTATTTATTTATTTATTTTTTTTCATTCCAAGAAATATCGAGTCCTGAAAACCGCATAAAAATAAGATTTGAAAAATTAAAAATTCAGCACCTGAAAAAAGTTATTTGAAAATTTAAAAGTTATTTCAAAAAATAATATTTGTAACGTTTTTTTTGGGGGTGGGTGGGGGGTCGTAATTTCAAAAACAATGTTTTTCTTTGATGCAAAAAAAAGGTATTTTCTCTGAATAAATTGGCCTATTTTTATTCAGTTAAAAATCTAATGCTGAATTTTAAACGTCTGAAAGGTGGCATGTAGCACTCAATATTTGTACCATAAATCGAGCTTTATTCAATCTATCTAAAAATGTCAGTTTAAAAATGCGCAATTCTGCACAACATATTTTCCGAAGTTTTTATATATTCAAAAATTATTACTAACGATTGTTCGTTTTCTTACGAAAGACAAAAAGGACATAAGTTATTATTATTACTAACAATTGTTTTTTCGTTAACAGATCATCAAACGTATTGAAAAAAAGTTCTCTCTCCTTATGACCCGAATGTGGAAACTATACTAACAATATGCAGCATAATTTTACCCTATGGGCTACCATAGATTCTTACTTATTTACACGCAAAAATCTAGTACATTTTTACTTAATGCGTACGCATTTATCTCCCTTTAACCGGAATGTAAATCTGGGTGTCATTGCAGGTGCCCAGAAGCATAGCCAGGTTGTAAACTGCTCTGTCGACTGGGGCTTTAGAATACACCGACTGCACCTCTGTAGAGGAGTAAGATGGGGGCGCGTAGCATAATGGTCAGAGTTGTAGGAAATGGACTCGTCGACCCGAGTTCAAATCCTAGACCAGGCTGTTTGCATTTCACATAGCGCTAATACCATTGGGAAAGCTATATGAATCCATATATTCTCCCTCCAGCTATGGGTAAAATAGTAAGTCAAATTGGGCTCTTTAACCTTGGATAGGTAACCAGTCTAGGAGAAGGAAAAACTCTGAATTTGAAAAGCCTGTGATCAGTCGTTTATTGGGTTTGTGGCATTCCTTGTGCACCAATTATTTCCTATCGACTGTGCCAAAAAGTGCAGAATGGTCCAACACAAGCCTTCACCACTATAAACAAATCACTGTGTGGGTTGTTCATTGGATGAATCCTCATGCGTCGAAAATCGACGGGAGAGTCCATTTTCATTTCATTGATTTTTTTAGAGGGGTAAGACCCCCTATCCCAATGGGGCCACTTGTTGGCCGTGGTTGACGACCCATGATGCTTAAGGGTGTAATCCTGGTGGCTGAGCAGCCTATGGCATGTAACAAGCAACTTTTGCCCTTACTTAGGCTAGACGGCAGGTCGGAGAGGCTCCCGCCGATCAATCAGCTGGTCACGTCAAGCACTAGCACCTATATGATTGCTACAACCCTATTGCTCTCATGGCAAGTCTCAATCCTTTTCATCATATGTGCTAGAAGGCCGTGACTGAGAGTCTTCATGTCTCGGGAATAACGTTAAAATCTATCTGATGGTGACCTTCCAGTTCTGGAGCTCTGGAAATGTAGAGCACCCCTTCACCACCATTGCTCCCAGGTCCACTCTGACCCGAAGTGGTAGTGCCTGTTGGGGTCCAATCTATTGATTAAATAGAGATAAAAAATAAGTTTGAAAATGTGTTTAAAAAAGATTGAGTTTAATTGAAGAATGAATAAAACAAAAGATTTTCAACTTAAATAACCCAACAAGGGTTGAGATGCCGTAAAATCCAACCAACCAACAAGAATGAATAAAACAAAAGGTTTTCAACTTAAAATAACCCAACAAGGGTTGAGATGCCGTAAAATCCAACCAACCAACAAGAATGAATAAAACAAAAGGTCTTCAACATAAAATAACCCAACAAGGGTTGACATGCCGTAAAATCCAACCAACCAACAAGAATGAATAAAACAAAAGGTCTTCAACATAAAATAACCCAACCAGGGTTGACATGCCGTAAAATCCAACCAACCACAAGAATGAATAAACAAAATGTCTTCGACATAAAACAACCCAACCAGGGTTGACATGCCGTAAAATCCAACCAACCAACAAGAATGAATAAAACAAAAGGTTTTCAACTTAAAATAACCCAACAAGGGTTGACATGCCGTAAAATCCAACCAACCAACAAGAATGAATAAAACAAAAGGTTTTCAACTTAAAATAACCCAACAAGGGTTGAGATGCCGTAAAATCCAACCAACCAACAAGAATGAATAAAACAAAAGGTCTTCAACATAAAATAACCCAACCAGGGTTGACATGCCGTAAAATCCAACCAACAACAAGAATGAATAAAACAAAATGTCTTCGACATAAAACAACCCAACAAGAGTTGACGTGCCGGAAAATTCAACCAACCAACCAGAGAGAGCGAGGTGCGTAAAAATTCACTCTCTACATCATGGACATCTATACATATATAAAGGGCACTTTATGTGTATGTATATCCGGATGAAACTACGAAAATAAAACCATTAACGACAATGTCAGTATATATACACATTCACTATCACCAGATCTTGCTTTTCGAGCAAAAATAACGAAGAATTGATTTATATTCGTGAAGATAATTAAACAATGAAATTTGAATAATAATAGCATGGAATTCCTTTTTTTCTTTTCTTTCTTTTTTCTTTTTTTTTTTTTTTTTTTTTTTTTTGCATTTAATATTTTAAATAGGATACATTAATTTTTCTTTTACGAGTGTCCGTGCCTCTTATTTTTTCCTAACACCCTACTAAGCCGGATCAACACAAATTTGTTTGTCTTTTTTTATTTTGATGGAGCATCCTGCGAGGATCCAACTTGTAATTCAGTAAACTGCAACTAATTGTGAGGTTCTGATTCTGGAGTTCTGAGGAGCGATTACAGACAGACAGACACCGAATCTCCGTTATAATAAGATTCCTGTGTTAACTCTGAACAAATAGTTAATAATATCTTAAAGAAAAAGGAGGAATGTTACGTATAGTAATCAGGAGAGACGCGGGAAGATTATCAGAGTTCATTAAGTACACTTTAAAGTTTTAGTGATAGAGACGATTAGAAATTTGGCAAGTTCTTCGATTCTAGCACCCAGGAATTTTGTCCCTCTGCAAGAGATTCGCAGAGAAATTCTTAAGGGTCCTTTCATACGGAGATAGGGAAGAGGTCACACCATATTCATCGAGCTCGGTACATTCTATTTACTAACGCGACCAACCGTGTCGGATGGGGTTTTAGAATACACTGAGAGCAGTTCTGCAGAAGGGTAAGACCTCCCACCACCTATTGGCCGTGGGCTCCCGTGATGCTTAAGGATGGAAGCCTGGTGGCGGAGAAGTCCACAACATGCAACACTCCACTTTGGCCCTTACTTAGGCTAGACGGGCAGTCGGATAATAAATAATGGGACCATATGACCTTTAGGCACCCCTTTTGCATTGCTGATTCATAAGTACATTTTTTCATTTACACCATCAACATCCGGTGTTTGTTAACAGACGATTTTTAGAAGTTTTTTTAAATTATAAACTAACCCCTAACAAACAACCGGATGATGACGGTGTAAATGAAAAAAATGTACTTATGTATCAGCAAAGCAAAAGGGGTGCCTAAAGGTCATATGGTCCAAATAATGAATAAAGCAGTGAAAATGTTTATCAAAATCAGACAAATCTCTGAACATCCCTAATTATATATCTTATTATAATGGAGATTGTGGGTTTGTTTGTCTGTAACCGAAACTATATTACTATACATGTCACAATTCCCTTTATTATTTACATCACATTTACCATGGTTTTATTTTTATTTAAACCTCAATTATTAATAAAATTGTTTTACAATATTTATAATGTTGACCATAACTACATACTAATAACATGCAATTGTATTTATATATACAACAAAATAGAGGTTTACAGTGTGAATAGGAAGGCTAATTTACATATTGATCTTAAAAAATTGATTTTAATAAATATATGCTTAGTATTATTGATTTCTAATTTTTTGATTTTATCTTAATAAATATGATAAAAAATCTCTTCAATAAATCTTAAAAGAAATCCCTTAACAAGGAGAAATAACTAATATTATTCTTTACTTCGTATTTTAACTAAACAGTTAAATTAGGAAAATTTACCAATGAAAGACGGGAGTAACGGAAAATTATGGAAGAGTTAGTTTCAAAGTTGTTCTATTTTTCAATCATACCCCCTGTTCAAAATCTTTTTATTTGCATTCTTAATATTAAGTACTGGCACCCGGAGGGTGCATTTATTAGCTAGTATATATAAACTAGACAAAACGTGACCCATTGGGTCACCCATTGAGCTCACGGTAGATAACTGGGATTAGAGAAAAGAGAGTTTGCAAAGTGAATTAAGTTTTCAAAAAAGCATACAACCGGAGAGTTAAAAACCATTCAAATCATTTTGTAAGATTTCTAAGAAAGCGAACGTTTGACCTAATTTAAATTGAAATGGATCATGGAATTTTATTAAGCTACGGGCTCATCACTGCTACTGAATCTTAACATACAAATAAACTGAGGAGTTAAATGTCTGTCTGTCTGTCTGTCTCTCTCACACTCTCTCAATCACTCTCCCATCTCTCTTTTACTTACACAGAGAAACTAACATATATAACGAGGAGGTAATTAAGACATACATAGAGAGGTGGAAAGTGATAGACAGATTGTGGGGTGAGAGACCGGTCAGTTTTTTACTTATTGCAAATTACAATTAATTAGAACCAATTAAAATGGATTTTTCAAACATAACTCAATCCTAAAACTAAGGAATATTTTAGTATGAATTTTGTGTCATTAAACTAAGTCAGTTTTATTATAATACATATATATATATATATATATATATATATATATATGGGTAAAAAAATAACAAAAGACTTAGAATTTTTGCATTATAGTCTATTTCAGGAAGCTTAGGCAAGGTGTTTAACTCTCCCTGAAATAGACTATAATGCAAAAATTCTAAGTCTTTTGTTATATTTTTACTTATAAATTTGCTCTGTGACTCTAACAATAAGAGTACACATTGGGCTCTGCAAACTGCGACATGTTGTTAAAAAAATTTGTCGTAAGGAAGATTTCTTCTCCGGATTTATATATATATATATATTATATATATATATATATATATATATATATATATATAAGATTTTTTGGATGTTTGTTTATTTTTTAGAAGCATTGTTGAAAAAAGTATATATGTCAATATTTATATTTTTGCTTGAAGGCAATTACAATGCGCATATCGCAAAAATTCGATAATTATAGAAGATAATAATGACAAGTGAATTTCGCAAAGAATTACTCGGTGTGTAGAATATCGTACAGACTGTTTCTGCGAAATTCACTTGTCATTATTATCTTCTATAATTATCGAATTTATGCGATATTCGCATTATAATTGCCTTCAAGCAAAAATATAAATATTAATATATATATATATATATATATATATATATATATATATATATATATATTCTTTACATATTAAGTTTTTAATTTGTTTAATATCTTTATTCTTCTTGTTTGTATTTCTTCTTTTTTGTCTTTTATTTGCTTTTTTATTATGTTTTACCCTTTAATATTTTTTTTTTATTTTTTAATCATCTTTTTAATTATTTTCTTGATATATCATTGATTTGTACTCTCATTGTATCTTATTTAGGTTTTCTTGTGGAAAATGAGTGGTAAAGAGTTTTTTTTTAATTTCCTCTCGGACTAAAACAGAGTGCGGATTTTATTGAACTTCAGTCTTTTGATGGTCTTCACCAATTTTCTTTTAAAAAAGACGTGCGTTCTCACATTGTACAAACAAACATACAGACATATAGACAGACATACAAAATCTTTCTTATATATACTAGCAAATATATGCACCCTCCGGGTGCAAGTATTTAAGTTTTGATATAATAAAATATCATATTAAATTAAAAAGGCTAATGAAACTGACTAAAAATGCAGATAAAAAGATCTGCAACAGAGGGGGTATAATCGAAAAATAGAACAACTTTGAAACTAACTATTCCATCATTTTCCATTACTCCCCTCTTTCATTGGTAAATTTTCCTAATTTAACTATTTAGTTAAAATAGGAAGTAAAGGATAATATTACAGTTATTTCTTCTTGTAAATAAATTTCTTTTAAGATTTGTTTATATTTCTTAAGATAAAACCAAACAATTAGAAATCAATAATACCAAGCACATATTTATTAAAATAAAATTTTAAATATCAATATGCAAATTAGCCTTCTCCTTCAAACTGTAAACCGCTATTTTGTTGTATATATAAATACAATTGCATGTTATTTGACGTAGATATGATCAACAGTATTAATAATGTAAAACAATTTTTATTAATAACTGAAGGTTTAAAAGAATGAAATCATGGAGAATTTGACGTAAATAATTAAGGGAATTGTGACTTGAGTAGTAATATAGTTTCGGTTACAGACAGAAAAACACACAATCTCTATTATAATAATATATATATATATATATATATATATATTATATATAATCCAAAAGTTCAGAGAAGAAATCTTCCTTACGACACAAGAGTTTTATTTTTAAAAAACCTGTCGCAGTTTGAGAGCTCAATGTGTGCTCTTAATGTTAGAGTCACAGAGCAAATATATAAGTAAAGAAATAACAAAAGACTTAGAGATTTAGCGTTATAGTTTATTTCAGGGAGCTTAGACAAATAGTCTAACTCTCTCGACTCATCAGATCTCCCTGAAATAGACTATAATGCTAAATCTCTAAGTCTTTTGTTATTTCTTTACTTATATATATATATATATATATATATATATATATATATATATATTTTAGTAAATGAAGAAAAACTCTAAACTTGCTTCATTACAATAATTTATTTCAACCGTAATTACAATTTACTTCATTTACTAAATATCTTGCTCTGTCCTTTTACTCACTGGTATTAGGTACATTGAGCTCTCCTTATGGTCTACCTGCATCAGCTTGGTTAAACCACACATGGAAAGACCCTAACTACGAAAAAAACAACAAAAAAAACTATATATATATATATATATATATATATTATTATTATTATTATTATTATTATTATTTATATTTTGCTTGAAGGCAATTACAATACGTATATCGTATAAAATTCGATAATCATAGAAAATAATCATGACAAGCGAACTCGGCAAACAATGTGCGATGCTTAAAACATCGTACAGCCTGTTTCGACTTTATTAAGTCTCATCAGCGATGTATACTAACGATTTCCCTCCGACAGAAATCGAAATCGAGAGCCCAGCAGGCAGAGTCAGAGACTCTACCGCTCGGCTACCGATACGCACCGCACAATCCTTGCGAAATTAACCTGTCAATGATAATGATACGCCTCTGCGCGGACGTTGAGTGAATAACAACAAACCAGGCCTATGCCCCGGCAAAGGAAATTTTGGATGTTTGTTTTTAGAAGGTTAGACAACCGGTCTAGGAGAAGGAAACTGGTATATATATATATTTTTACGTTGAATAAATCGGAGGGAAATCGTTAGTATACATCGCTGATAAAACTTAATAAAGTCGAAACAGGCTGTACGATGCTCTACGCATCGCACATTGTTTGCCGTGTTCGCTTGTCATGATTATTTTCTATAATTAATAATTATATATTAATTAACACAGCTTAACACTTGTACCTAGTCATGGTTAACGGAATGAGAACAGTGTACCTCAGTGGATTGAATAAAGGGTACGGTTCGAAGTTCCATGAAGGCTCCCGATTACAACAAGAAGGATCTCGAGTTCAAAGAGAAGGTTCCCAAAGTTCGAGGAGGGGGTTCCCGAGTTCATGAAGATTCCTGAGTCAGGCAAGAAATACCTGAAGATGGCCAGAGGACACATCGGCCGAAACTTTGTGCAGATAACAATAAAGATGAGATCAGTAGTCCGAATAATACAAATAATACCAATTCATCGATCAAGTCCCATCTAAAAAAAATATCAGAGAAATAAGATTAAATAGATTTTCAGCAAGATAATAGCAAAACGGTGTTGTATATTTATCGCTCTATAGCCACACTTATATCTAGCGTAATCTTTAGGTACCACCAATTTGACCCTGTGAAATTTAAACCCCCCCCCCCGCCTACATTTAACATAATGAAACTTGCAGAAAAATTAATCTTTTCTTGAAAAATTTTTTCCATTCGAAAGAAAAAACATTAAACAAACTCCTGATGATTTTTTAAATTTTTATCAGCTTACGAAAATATGAAAATTATGATTGAAAAACAATGTTTTCATTTTTGCACTGTTAAATCAACTGAAATTTAACGTAGCTAAAAACAAGTTACGAAGAGGATTTTAAAAAATTCTATGAAAATAAATTAATGTTCGATTTTCACGAAAATTTCCATAAATGTTTACCATTGGATGTAAATACATCTGGAATAGTTTTTTTTTCTTAAAATATATTAGGGGAAATATTTTTTTACAACAGGGTAATAATATGTATTTTTTTTTGTCTTAATTGTGGCCTTGAAAATTACCCTTTCGCATGTAATATGGATAGGTTTGTTTATTTTTTAAAATAACGATGTAATTTTTCCCAATCGGATAATTTGATCTTTGAATTAACTATTTTTCTTTGTAACAACCCTGTACGATCTTTTTTTTTTACGAGATTTTTGATAAACAAAGTTCGGAAATATTTATTTCCGTTTATTCAAGATGCGCTAAACTGATTGGTGGTCCCTAGTAATCTTCATACAATTACTCTTAATATAGCAACCAATCAATTTCATTCCCCCCTACTCCTCTCCCTCTCACTTCCGTTCTTTCTTTTCTTTCTTTTCTTTCTCTCTCTCTCTCTCTCCTCTCTCTCTCTCTCTCTCTCTCTCACACACACCACACACTTTTTTCTTTTCCTTCTTTTCAATTTTCATCATGTTCAATTGAAACTAATTAGCGTTATCTCTTCCACGGGCTCACCCTTCTCTCTATCTTTCCCCTACTCGCTTTCTTTCTTTCTTTCTTATTATTTTTGTTTACTATGTAGCATATCATTTTTCTTCCCTTTCTTTCGTTATAACAACAACGAATCTGATCTATTATTAGCTGAGGTGACGACACTCATAGAAATAAAAATTCGGTGTATAAGAAACACTAGATAATCAGGATTTTCATTTTTGTATTTCATATTGAACGATTGGACAGTCTGATTTTAACCAGTGTGTAGTGCAAAATTATAACAGTCGGGAGATTAAGGACAAGAGTATCAATATATATATAATATATATATATTATATGTGTGTGTGTGTGTGTGTGTGTGTGTATTTGGAGGATATGTGCTTAATTGAAGTCATACCTAATTTTTGAAAATTAATTAGTTAATAATTAATGAATTTAGGCGGGCATATATGTTCAAATGTAAGGCTAAACAAATCGAGAAAAATGTCAATCCCTGAATGTACATTTTCGACCTATTAGGTCTCATCAGCAAGGTTATAGACATGGGAGACTGCTCGTGTGTGATTCGAAACCTCGACTGCCAAGCTGACAGGCGGAGATTCTAACCACTACACCAGCTGGTCAATCCCAGATTCTTCGTCTGTTTTGAACAAGTCAATAAAAAGTGGAATATAAATAAGGATACGACACAAGGTAAATTTCTTAAGCGGAGTTCAACAGGTTTGAATTCAGAGTTTTCCTTCTCCTAGACTGGTTGCCTAAACAAGGTTAAAGAGACCAGTCTGTCCTACTATTTATCCATAACTGGAGGGAGAGTATGATTCATACCTTTCCAAGGGTATTAGGCGCTACGTGAAATGCAAATTACTGCATCCAGGAATTGAACTCGGGGTGACATATCATATATGTTTTAGAAGATGGTGGCTGGGGATCTTAGTGTCCTGGGTATGATGTTAAACTCTATCTGATGTGAGATTCCAATTCTGGAGCTTCATACCTTTCCCAAGGGTATTAGCGCTAAGTGAAATGCAATTACCACATCCAGGATTTGAATATATATATATATATATATATATATATATATATTATATTTCTCTCTCTCTCTCTCTCTCTCTCCTCTCTCTCTATATATATATATATATATAATATATATTATATATATATATATATTATATTTAAATAAATAACAAAAGACTTAGAGATCCTGCATTATAGACTATTTCAGGGAGCTTAGACAGCTAAATGATAATTTACAGAAAACAGGCTGTCTTCATAGATGTATGTGTATATGTGTATTTGTATATATGTATGTATATGTGGGTTGTGTATGTGTGTATAGGTGTATTATATATTGTGTGTATATGTAATATATATATGTGTGTATGTGTATATATTGTATAAATTGTGTGTATATATATGTATGTGTGTGTGTGTATGTATATGTATGTATATGTATAAAGTTTGTATAGGTATGTAGGGGTGGGCATAGTTGAAGCGATATGAAAGAAAAAAGAAAAAATAAATTAAGTCAAACAAAAACTACTAAATAAGTGAACAGGGTGTCCCTGAATTCTGAATTAATTGAATTAACAGTAACTCCTAACAAATTACTGACAAGCGGTCAGATATCTTTGGGTTTTATTATTATTGTTTACTATTATTTGTATTTTTATTCCTATTTTTATTACTCTACAGCTGAGCAAGACAGGACAATTTAAAAGGAAGGGGAAAAAAAATAAAAATAAAAAATAAAAATCTGTTTTCAAATGCCTTAAAAATAAAAAATTCATCATTCGCATCTGATGAGTCGGGAGAATTAGACATTTTTGTCTAAGCTCCCTGAAATAGTCTATAATGCAGGATCTCTAAGTCTTTTGTTATTTATTTAAATATAAATTTGCTCTGGGACTCTAACAATAAGAGCACACATTGAGCTCTCAAACTGCGACAAGTTGTTTTTAAAAAAAACCTATGTCGTAAGGAAGATTTCTTCTCTGGACTTTTGATTATATATATATATAATAATATATATATATATATATATATATATGCACACACACTGGTATATAATATATATATATATATATTATATATGTGGTGGTGTTCACTAATATTTATCGAATAAACTATTTTTTCTTGTTCGAAATTACCCAGCGTTCACTGATACCTCGATTTACGGCATAATTCTAATAATGTTGGTCGCCATTAGACAAAATACTATATTTCTAGGTAGGCCGACCCTCTTCGTCATGTTTTGTACTGAATCCCCCAAGCAGGTGATATTTGGCTTAGTTCAGCCATTCAGCACGCATTACCGTCCATTCTGGCCTTGTGCCATACAAAATGTAATTAATATTGATGATCATACTCACGGGTTATCGCCAATAACCAGACCATTAATCGATAGCTAGGCTTAACTATGTTTGGCACAGGGCCACAAATAAAGAGCACCTTCTAAACTATTTTGCAATCGCTCTTAATTAAACATATCAAACGTTGTAATAATCAAATTATCATACTGTGGTATATCCACAGGTTCTGCTAGTTGATACATAAATGAAGCTAAATAATGGACCATTCCATTTTTATAATAAAAAAAAAGAAAGGGAAGAAAAAGGACATGCTAAACAGAAAAATATAAGATAGACAGAAAGTAAGAGTAGGTAGAGAGGGGTTGAGCACGTGGAAGCGATAACGCTAATTTGTTTCAATCGAATATAATGAAAAGATGAAAAGAAGGAAAGAAAGAAAAAAAAAGAGTTAAAACAAGATTATTATACTTTTTACATATTGAACTATTTGGCAATAGCTCTTAAGTAAACATGTCAAACGTTGTAATAATTAAATCATCATACTGTGGTATATCCACAGGTTCTGCTAGTTGATAAATAAATGAAGCTAAATAATGGACCATTCCGTTTTTATTATAAAAAAAAGAAAGGGAAAAAAAGGACATGTTAAACAGAAAAATATAAGATAAACAGAAAGTAAGAGTAGGTAGAGAGGGGTTGAGCGCGTGGAAGCGATAACGCTAATTTGTTCCAATCGAATATAATGAAAAAATGAAAAGAAGGAAAGAAAGAAAAAAAAAGAGTTAAAACAAGATTATTATACGTTTTACATATTGAACTATTTGGCAATAGCTCTTAAGTAAACATATCAAACGTTGTAATAATTAAATCATCATACTGTGGTATATCCACAGGTTCTGCTAGTTGATACATAAATGCAGCTAAATAATGGACCATTCCATTTTTATTATAAAAAAAAGAAAGGGAAGAAAAAGGACATGCTAAACAGAAAAATATAAGATAAACAGAAAGTAAGAGTAGGTAGAGAGGGGTTGAGCGCGTGGAAGCGATAACGCTAATTTGTTCCAATCGAATATAATGAAAAGTTGAAAAGCAGGAAAGAAAGAAAAAAAAAGAGTTAAAACAAGATTATTATACTTTTTATATATTGAACTATTTGGCAATAGCTCTTAATTAAACATATCAAACGTTGTAATAATTAAATTATCATACTGTTGTATATTCACAGGTCCTGCTAGTTAACACTTCAATCAATCAATCGCTCTAAATATCGTACATTATTGTCCTGGTGATGTCGACGGTAGACGAAGAAATATTACGCTGTTTTTTCCATTGTAGCTACCGACATATGTGATTGACGCTGTTGTATTTCCACATGACCTGCTAGTATTGAACTATTTAGTAATAGCTCTTAAGTAAGCATATTAAACGTTGTAATAATTAGATTATCATACTGTTGTATATCCCACAGGTCCTGCTAGTATTGAACTATTTTGGCAATAGCACTTAAGTAAACATATCAATCGTTGTAATAATTAAATTATCACACTGTGGTATATCCACAGGTCCTGCTAGTATTGAAAAGATGAAAAGAAGGAAAGAAAAAAAAAGAGTTAAAACAAGATTATTATATTATACTTTTTACATAACGAACTATTTGGCAATAGCTCTTAAGTAAACATATCAAACGTTGTAATAATTAAATTATCATACACGAGTCCTGCTAGTATATATAATTTAATTTCATGTGCGAGGTTAATCCCAAAGGAAAAGATGAAAAGAAGGAAAGAAAGAAAAAAGTGAGAGTGAGATTATTATACTTTTTACATAACGAACTATTTGGCAATAGCTCTTAAGTAAACATATCAAACGTTGTAATAATTAAATTATCATATTGTGGTATATCCATAGGCCTGCTAGTCTATATATTAATATGATACGCTTGTTCCTTAATCTTCCGATCGTTATCATTTTGCAACATCCTCTGGTTAAAAATGAGACCGTCCAAATCCTCCAAGATGAAATGCAAAAATATAAATCCTGATTATCTGGTATTCTTTATCCGCCAAATTATTATTTCTTATGAGTATCGTTACCTCAACTAAATAATAGACCATCCCGTTTTTATTCAAAAAGAAAGGGAAGAAGAAGGACACGCTACACATAAAAACCGTTAATCGATATCTAAGCTTGGCTTAGTTTGGCTCAAGGTATCGAATAAAGAGCACCCAACTAAAGTCTTTACAGTAACGGTCTGCGGCGCCCCCTCCCCCACACACATCAGAATCTTTATTTAGCTTAGTACGACACAAGGGCGTAAATTTTGGATCACCCAGTGAGTGTCAACCTCACTACTCTAGTAGTCGCTTATCAAGCGAGGTTGGGGGGGGGCTTAGAATACGCTGATTGTAATTCCCAACAGAAAAGTAAGCCCCCCCCCACAAAAAGCGGTGTCCTTGGCATAACGCTAAACTGCATCTGATGATGAGGCTCCAGTTCTGAAGATCTGCGTAATATAGTGCATCTTCATTGCCATTACTCCTTGGTCTGTTCCGACTCGGAGTGGTAGTACCTGTTAGGGTCCCATCTAGAATTCAAATAGATGATTGAAAATTATATGGAGGACTCTCCGTAGTGTAGTGGATAACGTGCTAGACTGCGACATCGTGGTGAGCGAGTTCAAACTCCAGTCGTGCTATTAAGTTCAATTTCGGACTAATACCATCGGGAAAGGTATGAAGCCCCTCATCCCACAGCTATGCGTTAAATAGTACCACTACTGTCTTCTACTAAATAACGTCCGTAAACTTTGCACCACTAGAGGCATCCTTTTTTTCTTGACTCAACTTAGCCTAGTTGTGGCACAAGACCATGAATATGGAGCGCTCAGTGAGAAACGCTTTCATGCTTTGTCATGCTAGCTCACTAACCATGACACAAGTTGAGGAGCTGTTGTGACCAAACAAAGGTTACTAAATGAGAAATAACCAAAATGGAGGTTGGAAATGAAATGGAATCTTTTTAACATTAACAAAATACAATACTCGCTAGTGGCGTGAAGAAGGGTAAACCGCTGCATTTCTATAGTAATATGTAATTTCCAATGTATTTTCATAGTAAAATAATTTCCAATGTATTTTCATAGAAATAAAATTCCCAATGCATTTTCATAGTAAAATAATTCCCAATGTATTTTCATAGTAAAATAATTCCCAATGTATTTTCATAGTAAAATAATTCCCAATGTATTTTCATAGAAATAAAATTCCCAATGCATTTTCATAGAAATAAAATTCCCTATGTATTTCCATATTAATATAATTCGTAACTCATTTTCATAGTAAAATAATTCCCAATGCATTTTCATAGAAATAAAATTCCCTATGTATTTTCATAGAAAGAAAATTTCCAATGCATTTTCATAGTAAAATAATTTCCAATGTATTTTCATAGTAAAATAATTTCCAATGCATTTTCATAGTAAAATAATTCCAATGCATTTTCATAGAAATAAAATTCCCAATGTATTTTCATAGAAATATATTGTTCTAACCAAACAAAGCTTACTAAATGAGAAATAACTAAACAGAAGCTGGAAATGAAATGGAATCTTTATGACATTAACAAAATACAATACTCGCTAGTGGCGTGAAAAAGGGTAAACCGCTGCATTTTCATAGTAAAATAATTCCCAATGCATTTTCATAGTAAAATAATTCCCAATGCATTTTCATAAAAATAAAATTCCCTCTGTATTTTCATAGTAAAATAATTCCCAATGCATTTTTATAGAAATAAAATTCATAATGCATTTTCATAGTAAAATAATTCCCAATGCATTTTCATAAAAATAAAATTCCCTATGTATTTTCATAGCAATAAAATTCCCAATACATTTTCATAGTAAAATATTTCCCAACGCATTTTCATAGTAAAATAATTCCCAGAGCATTTTCATAGTAATATATAATTCCCAATGCATTTTCATAGTAAAATAATTTCCAATGTATTTTCATAGTAAAATAATTTCCAATGCATTTTCATAGTAAAATAATTCCCAATACATTTTCATGTAAAATAATTCCCAATGAATTTTCATGGTAAAATAATTCCAATGCATTTTCATAGAAATAATATAAATAAATTCCCAATACATTTTCATAGTAAAATAATTCCCAATGCATTTTCATTGTAAAATAATCCCCAATGTATTTTCATAGTAAAATAATTCCAGTGCATTTTCATAGTAATATATTGTTCTAACCTAACAAAGGTTACAAGATGAGGAATAACCAAACGGAGGCTGAAAATGAAATGGAATCTTTATGACTTTAACAAAATACAATTCTTGCCAGCGGCGTAGAAAAAGGTAAACCACTGCTAGTGGTATCAGACTATCCAGTCAGCATAATACTCACGTATTTATGAGGATTGGGGCGTACTCATTAATGTTCATACGTAGAGTATATATTAACAGGTGCTTAACACAACTAAATTGGCACAAGGCCAGAGTATGGGTATATCAAATTCACGGATTGTGGGGGAGGCGTAGCGTAATGGATAACGTAATGACTGCGAAATCGTAGTAAGCGAGTTTGAATCCCAGTCGCGGTACTACGTTCACTTTCAGACTAATACCATTGGGAAAGGTATAAACCTCCTCACCCGCCAGAGATGTGTTAGATAGTTCCACTACTTCGACCAAGAAAGGTTTTGGCATCAAATAACCCTCAAAGGTTGATATGCCATTAAACAAAGAAATCAAACCAAACCAAATGATTAAATTCACTACTCAGTTGTAATTAGTTAGTAAGACTAGCCTGTTTCGCTGCCCTGGAAATGGATTCGTTGAAACTTCGGCGTCTGGCAACTAACCTGGTAAACGCTCATAAGGTCATTAATCATTTTAACAACAGCAACCTTGAGCACCTTTTTGGATCTCCATCTTTCTAACACACGTGGGCATGCCTACAAAGTCAGAAAACAGCACTGCTCACGTGACTTTCGGAAACATTTTTTCACACTCAGAATTGCGGAGGCATGGAATAAGCTGCCCGCGTCTGTTGTAGGCTGCCGAAACACTGAATCTTTCAAAGCCTCCATGCTTCCTGTAATCCGCAGACACTATACCTGATGACCCTCTCCACACACATATGCACACACGCGCACACATACATGCATATTACTACTGTAAACTGTTCATGTTCCTGACACTAATACATTATTCTGTGTACTTGACATGAGACTTTGATGAGTTGTGGTGCACCTGAGCACTGTACACAATAAATTTCACTATCATTATTATTATTAACCACTACTCCATGGCGAGGCACCCGCTATCTTTGTTTAAGCTAAGCTTAGTGTGGCTTAAGGCTACACGTGTTGGCACTTAAGTAAGGATCGAATTCACTATAGAACAGACGAATTACTGCTCTTAGCAGAATTCAGCAGGATTCAGCCAAATTAACAGCGTTATCCAGGGGACCATAACCCTCCACCAGGCAATAACTGCCTGCTTGTTTTAAAGGGGCAGGGCTGGGTTTATTGCTCGGTGGCTGAGTAAAACGGGAATGCCGACGGGATTTACGCATTTTTTTGACTAGCCATCACATGAGCTACGGTTTGTGCGTGGCTTTCCACTTTGTATCGCATCCTGACCTGGCTGGAGGTGGTAAATAACAATTCACTACAGTAGTAGTAGTGGTGGTGGTGGTAGTAGTAGTGTGGTGGTAGTAGTAGTGTGGTGGTGGTGGTGGTGGTGGTAGTAGTAGTAGTAGTAATAGTGGTGGTGGTGGTAGTAGTAATAGTGGTGGTGGTGGTAGTAGTAGTAGTAGTAGTGTGGTGGTGGTGGTAGTAGTAGTGGTGGTGGTGGTAGTAGTAATAGTGGTGGTGGTGGTAGTAGTAGTAATAGTGATGGTGGTGGTAGTAGTAGTAATAGTGGTGGTGGTGGTGGTAGTAGTAATAGTGGTGGTGGTGGTAGTAGTAGTGGTGGTGGTGGTGGTGGTGGTAGTAGTAGTAGTAGTAGTAGTAGTGGTGGTGGTGGTGGTAGTGATCCTTGTTAAATTCGATCCCATGTTGTTGTCTATGTATTAGTTTAGTATAAGTAAATGTAGTTCCGGCCAACGCCGGGGGTCCAGTGGCTTCGGCCCTGGATCTTTACAAGTTAATAGCGTCGATACCAGGGGCTATCCCCCCCGGCAACACTTGCCCCCTTGATTTAAAGGGGCAGGGCTGGGTTTATTGCCCAGCACCTGAGCCCCCCCCCCTTGAGGGAGAATGCCAACGGGAATTTTTCACGCAATTTTTCACACGCCACCCATGAGCTTCGGTTTGTGGGTGGTCCCACATTAATAGGGCCTTGTGCCTAACCCGTACGAGTTAAATAAAATGTATTAGTTTAGTATGGCTCAAGGCTACAAATGTTGAGTACTTAGTAAACCAATACATTATAGGCAATACTGTGGAATCGAATTTAACAAGCTTCTGATATTATTACAACTACTACTACTGTAGTGAATACATTCCTTTCTAAGTGCTCAACACATGTAGCCTTGAGCCATACTTAGTTAAAACAACATTATAGGCAACACCGCGAAATCGAATTCAATAAGCGCTACTAATGCTACTGTAGTAAATACTTTATAGTATGGTTCAAGGCTACAA
>CM042172.1:7031498-7053998 GCA_023376005.1 Doryteuthis pealeii | reverse complement strand
TAATATTTTTCTAACTTTTTTTTGGCATAAAAAAAAATATCTTAAATATTTGAGAAGTAAAATATTTTGCAATATCTTCTAAAAAAAATATGAAACCACTGCTTTTTTTTATTGCTATTTTGAATTTTTAAGGTTTTTAACTTTAATAGATCTATGTTTTAATTCTTTTTTTTATTCATTTATTTATTTATTTTTACTTATTTACGGTTTAAAAAAATGTTTGATTATATATCTATAACTTTCATTCATCCATTCATTCGTTCATATATTCATTCCTCATATATTCAAACAATATTTTTCTAACTTTTTTAACATAAAAAAAAAAAAAAAATTGTAAATCTTTGAGAAGTTAGACGTTTGCAATATTTCCTAAAAAATTATGAAACTAATATTTTTCATTGCATTGTAAAACGTTTAAGGCTTTTAGATTTAACAGATGGATTTTTCTTTCTTTTTTTTACTTATTTGCTTTTTTGTTAAACCCGTTTGCTGCCTATCATTTTAATTCATCCATTCACTTATTTATATAATCATTCTTCATACATACAAATGATATTTTGTTAAAAAGTTTTTTAGCATAAAAAAAGACATTTTTATCTCTTGCACCATTTTAAGGCTTTTAAATTTAATAGATGTATTTTTTTTCTTACTTTTTACTTATTTACTGTTTGTTTTTTGGTTTTTTTTTAAGTGCATTTGATTATCTATTCATTTATTAATTCATTCATTGTTCGAGTGTTTCTGGTTCTTCTCACGTTTTTATTTCTTTTTTTCTTTTCGCTTGAAGAATAAGATCATCATGATAACCTTTAAGAAAAATCCGAATTTCTTTTAAAGCAAAAATGTTGTTTTTTGTTTTGTTTTGTGTGTGTTTTTTGTTGTTTTTTTGGTTTTTTGTTTGTTAGCTCTTCACGCAAAGAAATACATATTGATTTCTGTATTTACAACAGTTTATTATTTCTTTCTTTCTTTCTTTTCTTTTCTTTCTCATTTTAAAGGTGTGATCCATACTTCTTTACTGTTGTTCGCAACGTTCGATCATCTGAAATCAATCTCTCACTCTCTCTCTTTTCAGCAACTACACTTGCTACTGTTATTTATCGATTTCTTTATTTATCGAACTAACAGATTAGGTACCACCAGCATCATTTATTTATATCAGTTATTAGTTTGTTTTTGCTTTTTTTTTTTGTTTTGTTCTGTGGTTTTTTTTTTCTCCACAGCTTTTATATTAATTTCCATTATATATAAGCTAAAGAACCAGATACTGTATATTTAGGTTTCAGGATAAGTCTGTCTGTCTCTGTGTCCCTCCCCCCCCTCTCTCTCTCTATATATATATGTATATATATATATATATATATATATATATATATATATATATATATATATATATACTAGCAAATATATGCACCCTTCAGGGAAGTATTTAGGTTTTGATGTAAAAAAATATTATATCAAATTAGAAACTATTTAGAAAATGATAAACTGAGGGGGATAATCGAAAAATAGAACAGCTTTAAATCTAGCTCTTCCATCATTTTCCATCACTCCCGTCTTTCATTTTTCCTAATTAATCTATTTAGTTAGATTATGAATTATTTAATAAAATTACAGTTCTTTCGTCTTGTTTATGGATTTCTTTTAAAAACACACACACAAACCAAACAATTAGAAATCAATAATAGTAAGCATATATTTATTAAAATCAAGTTCTTAATATCAATATGCAAATTAGCCTTCTTGTTCACACTGTAAACCGCTATTTTGTTGAATATATAAATATACTTGCATGTTATTAGTATGTAGATCCAACAGTATTAATAAGATATAGCAATTTTATCAATAATTGAGGTTTGAATAAAAAATAAATTCATGGTGAATGTGATGTCAATAACTAAGGGAATTGTGACTTGAGTAGTGATTTAGTTTCGGTTACAGACAGACAAACACACAATCTCCATTATAATAAGATATATATATATAAAGGTAAAATAATACGACTGGTATGTAGAGACTGATTCTATTTGGGATCATCAAAATCTCAAAGTACATCCACATCCACAATGTATGTTCATGTTGATGCAAACTTATAGACGTATTCAAGGATTTTTTAATAAATCCCTAAGAGAGTTCAATGTATAATAACTAACAAATTTATTATATACAGAGCAATATATATATATATATATATATATATATATATATATATATATCAATATATAACTATATATATATATATATATATATATTATATATATAGGGTTTTGTAATTTGCTTGGAGCATTGTGTTTATATTGGTTTGTTGGTTGGTTTTGAAGGCTGTCACAATGCAAGTGTAAAGAAAAAAGAAGGTAACTATGATTTTGTTTGTTAACCTGTTACTTTATTCTTAATATTTCGGGATAAAAAATCCCATCATCAGAAGAATACTCGAATTGAAGTTCAGTTCGAGTATTTTTTTATCCCGAAATATTAAGAATAAAGTGACAGGTTAACAAACAACATCATAGTTACCTTCTTTTTTCTTTACATTGCATTGGGATAGCCTTCAAAACCAACCAACAAACCAATATATATATATATTCACTCCTTGTGTTTTTTTACATCAGCGTTAACTGATGGTATTTCACTGGAATCTGAATGACAACAAGTCTTCTTAAGTCTCCAGGACTCTTTTGGGTATTCTAGCCGATTGCAGCAATACAGTTATCTGGATGGTTTCAATTCTTCCTCGGATTCCAGATCCTCCAGTCTTTTTTCCAAGTTTTTGGGGACTGTTCATACTACAATTGGTAACACTTTGTACCCTCATATTCCACAGCTTTTCCATTATTATTATTATTATATTATTATTATTATTATTATTATTTATTATTATTATTATTATACTAAAGCTGAGTGAATCAATGTTTGTGATCTAAAGGATTTTTTACTGTTTCGTTTAAAGACACAAAATTATATTAAATTATTCCTTAGTCCTAGAATTGAGTTATGTTTGGAAAAAATCCATTTTAATTGGTTCTAATTAGTTGTAATTTGCAATTAAGTCAAAAACTGATCAGCCTCTCACTTCACATCCTGCCTATCACTTTCTCCCTCCCTATATATGTCTTGGTTATGACATTGTTAAATATGTTAGTTTCTCAATGAGAGTAAAGAGGCAGAGACAGAGATTTGATAGTTTGAAACGGATTTGTATATTAAATTTCCCAAGCTGCTAATCCAGCCAACATGTTGACTGAATAATTTGAATTAAGTCAAAAATTCCCTTTCTTAAAATGATTCTAATATATTTTTTTAGATTCTCAGATCGTATTTTTTCACACTTTGTCTAGTATACTTCATATCGAGTCTTTTCACACTGAAAATACTCGATAATTCCAAACACGTGTCTGTGGATGTGTCTCTCTCTGTCTGTCTGTCTGTCTGTCTCTCAATATATATATATACATATATATATATATTGAGAGAGAGAGAGAGAGAGAGAGAGAGAGAGAGAGAGAGAGTCATCCACAGACACGTGTTTAGACTTGTTTATAATGGTTGTGTATATTACATTACACAACCATTATAAACAAAAATTAAGTTACAAAAACACACAAAACCTATCAAATATCAGACATATTCTGCCAAAATATAGTAATTCAATGCCTGAAGGAGATAACAGATCTGAAACACGTGTCGCATATGTAAGTTAATAATTTTTTTTTTAAAAAACATAATCATTTTTGCAAACCTTCTTATATTAATGTGGAGGCTGGAAGGAGAAGAATTGGTGAGAAAGGTGTTATAGGCATTTTAGAATGTGTGTACTGCATTGGAAATTAATTTTGTTTAAGGATGGTTTGTATTGTTTTATGTATAAGCTTCTAGTATTTGGAGTTTTTGTTTATTTTTTCTTTGTGCAGAATGTGTGTATTTTTCGTTAGAATATTTCGGTAATTAGAGTGGGGGCATGAATGTAATTTTAGGTGTTCTGAAATAGAGCTATTATCTGTTAAATGGAGGGTTAGACGACGTGACAATGTGGTTGAGGTGAATCCAATGTATGTATTATCATTTTCTGGGAGACTTCTATCTCCTATGGGGACATTTAAATCTATATACTACATTGGTCTCCTTAAGCCGACTTGTCTGGGGATAAAAATTGTTACGAATTTCCAATACAGTACACACACACACACACACATATATATATATATATGTATATATATATATATGTGTATATATTATATATATATATGTGTGTGTGTGTGTGTGTGTGTGTGTGTGTGTTGTGGAGTCCACGTATGCTTCTTTGTATATCTGATGAATCTATTTTTCAGTGTATATATTATATCTATCTATCTATCTATCTATCTATATATATATATATATATATATATATGTGTGTGTGTGTGTGTGTGTGTGTGTGTGTGTGTGTGATTTAGTGCAAAGCATGAGTAATGTGTGAAATAGATGAGAAACTGAGTTGGATGTTATGTACTAAGTTCCATTTTATTTCATCCAATATTTCGAAGGAAAAGCTCTTCTTTTATGAAGATCTTCTTTTTTTTAGACTGGCTGGCTAGACTCATCAGATATATATTCATTTGACCGGCCTTGTTCAGTGTACTGTACGTTGACGGAGTATAGGGTCAGAATAAAACCGAAAGACTCGTCGAAGCATTTTTTTTTGTACGGCTTTTGAACAAAAACATAAAAGAAAATTAAAAAAAAAAAAATAAACAATATTTTTTCGTCTCAAAACATCTGTCAATATAATTTTTATTTCACGTGTAAATGTGTAAATATGACCTTGTTTTATTATTTTTATTTTTAGCAACCAACAAGCTTCTCGTTCTAAATCTCCAACGTTTTTGAAAGAAAGAAGGAGAAAAATCCTTAATTAATCATCTAAAAATTATAGATAAACAAAAGCTATTTTTAACTGTTATTCAAGGACCGTATAGTAATATTTATTTCTTCTTATTGTAGTACACACACACACACACACACATATATATATATATATATATATATATATATATATATATATATATACATTTAGTAAAGAAAAATGCTTAAAAGTCGACTATTTTGCGGTTATATATCTATTTCAGTCCACAGGTATCTACGTATACCCATGAGTTTCATCAGACCGATAACTTTTATGAAAATGGTACACAGATAATTTGCGAGGCTATATATATATATATATATATATATATATATATATATATATATATATTCTGGTGATGTTTTAAACTTTTTCAATATATTTTCCTTCGGTTTCCTTTCCTATATATATATATATATATATATATATATATATATATATATATATATACTAGATAAAACGTGGCCAGTTGGGTCACCCATTCAGTCACCCATTCAGCTAGATAATTAAGATTAGGGAATAATAATAATAATAATAATAATAATAATAATAAAATACGGCCAGACAAAACTTTAAAATCATTTTGTAAGCTTTCTATGAAAGAGAATGTTTGACCTAATTTAAGTTACCAGTTACTGCTTGTGAAATTTATCATAGAAATACATTTCAAATTCTCTCTCTCTCTCTCTCTCTCTCTCCCCCCCCTCTCTCTCTCTCTCTCTCTCTCTCTCTCTCTCTCTCTCTCTCTCTCTCTCTCTCTCTCTCTCTCTCTCCTAGAGAAACTAACATTATATAACGTGGAGGTAATCAAGAGATACATAGAGGGGAGGAAAGTGATATGCAGAAAGTAAGGTAAAGGATTGGTCATTTTTTGACTTAATTGCAAATTACGACAAATTAGAACCAATTAAAACGGAATTATTTTCAAACATAATTCAATCCTAAAAGTAAGGAATAATTTAGTATAATTTTCGTGTCATTAAATTAAACAGTAAAAAAGCCTTTAGGGAATAAAAGTTGATTAACTCAGCTTTAGTATAATAATAATTTATATATATATATATATATATATTGATTTTACCACACACACATACACACTCACTCACATACAACATAACACTGCATCTTTCAAAACCTCCATGCTTCCTGTAATTCTATAACACTATACCTGATATCCTTCATCCATGCACGCACGCACGTGCACACACACATACATATATATTATAACTGTACGCTATTCATTTTCCTGGCATTAGTAGATTATTCTATGTACTACACATGAGCCTTTGATGAGTTGCGGTGCATCTGAGCACTGTACGCAATAATTGCATATATATATACTGCCCATCTATGATACACCCTCCCCCAATCTATGATATGTCCTCCCCCCATATATGATGCACCCTACTCCCATCTATGATACGGGACCCCCAATCTATGATACACCCTTCCTCAAACTATGATTTGCCCCCAATCTATGATACACCCTCTCCTAATCTATGATACACCCTCTCCCAATCTATGATACGGGACCCTCAATCTATGATACGCCCTTCCCCAATCTATGATATACCCTCCTTCCATCTATGATACGGGACCCCCAATCTATGATACGCCCTTCCCCAATCTATGATACACCCTCTCCTAATCTATGATACACCCTCTCCCAATCTATGATACGGGACCCCCAATCTATGATACGCCCTCCTTCCCATCTATGATGCACCTTCCCCATCTATGATACGGGACCCCAATCTATGATACGCCCTTCCAATCTATGATGATATGATACCTATGACATACCCTCCCCCCATCTATGATACACCCCCAATCTATGATATACACTTCCCCCATCTAAGATACACCCTTTCCCCATTTGTGATACGGGACCCCCAATCTATGATACACCCCTCCTATGATACCAAATCTATGATACGGGACCCTCAATCTATGATACGCCTTTCCCCAATCTATGATATACCCTCCTTCCATCTATGATACGGGACCCCCAATCTATGATATGCCCTTCCCCAATCTATGATATACCCTCCTTCCATCTATGATACGGGACCCCCAACCTATGATACGCCCTCTGCCAATCTATGACATACCCTCCCCCATCTATGATACACCCTCCCCCCATCTAAGATACATCCTTTCCCCATTTGTGATACGAGACCCCCAATCTATGATACGCCCTCTCCTAATCTATGATACGCCCCCAATCTATGATATACCCTCCTCCAGGCTCCGACATTAACTTTTTTCATGGCCGTCCCGAACAAAAATTATCAACCGTCCCGAATGGGGTTTGGACCATCCCGAAATCAAAATATTTTTGTTTAATTCATTAGCATCATCTATACTTGTCAGTCATCAGTAGCATAATAACATGTAATAAAACATTAAGAAAAGCTGAAGCAGTTGACAGAAACATTTATTTATAATCAAGAATAATAGAATAACAATTTTATAAACTAAAATTTATTCTATTTCCATCTTTATGCGGACATTTTCCAATCATAAAAATATATACTGTGAGACTGTGTCTATTTCTTCAGTGTTGTTGCCATTAGTAATTTTAAGTCTAGAACTAGACCGTTTTTTGAGGTCAGCATTCGGGCAATCACTGGACGGCCAATATTGGAATGTAGTACAAACTTTTAGGAAATTTTTTACCGTCCCCGGCAAACTGTCCCGGATGATGTATTGATCGTCCCGGATGTAATTTTTATCGGCCCCAGGACGACGGGACGGCGTTAATGTCGAGCTCTGCCCTCCTCCAATCTATGATGCACCCTTCCCCCATCTATGATACGGGACCCCCAATCTATGATACACCCCCCAATCTACGATACGGGTCCCTTAATCTACTACATGTTAATTGTCATAAAGTAGTATTCATCGAAAATATATGAAACCCACCTTCCCTGGGATTGGGCTCTCTGGTCGGGATTGGGCGGGGTAGTACGCGTCGGTCTTGAAATATACATTTAGATGTGTTGGTCATTGTTAGTGATTTCGATTCTCACTGGGCGCTCCACACTTCTGGCCTTGTGCCACATATAAGCTAACCTTAATAAATAAATATTGCTGAATTACTGCACGTGTTTGTTGCATTGTTTTTTTTTGGGGGGGGGTTGTTTTGTTTTCACACATAAATACAAAAAAAGGAGAAAAATTCAACGTTTGGTGGGGGGTAGGTTTTTTTTTGGGGGGTGCCGGGTGGGGGGTGGACATTTCTAATTATTTGAAATGATTATGCTCTGCGCCAGATGTGTACGTGTCTGGATATTCAATAATTTCATTTTAAATTTGGTTACATCTGGTGCAACTATTTGCATCTGAGGTGGAGCGCCACACCTACCACCAGCTCCTTACTTTACCGCACAAATTCTCTGTGCTACTCATATGCTGGGTTGGCGAGGGCCGGTATCGAACCAGGAACCTTGCGATTCCTAGCCGAACGCTCTACCGACTGAGCAGATGTTGGTTTGGTTTGTTTTGTTTTACGGCATATCAACCTCAGTGGGTCATTTAATGCCGATAAAGTTTTGAAATAAATCAATTCTTAATGGATAATACAATTTTTTTATAAATACATTTTTCTATTTAACCCATAGATGGGACCCTATCAGGTACTACCACTCCGGGTTGACCAGGGAGCAGTACACGTGGGTTACGTGGTAAATATTTACTTACGGGAGGCTGGTTGGTTGATTTTCTGACATCTCAATTCTAGTTGGGTTATCTAATGCCAAATTAATCTCTTTCTTTCTTTCTTTTTTTTCTTTCTTTCTTTCTGATAATATTTCTTCTGTGTAGCATATCTTTTTTCTTCCCTTTTATATAATAAAAACGGAAGGGTCCATTATTTAGCTGAGGTGACGACACTCTTTTGGACAGTCGCCTTTTTAACCAGAGGGTGTTACAAGATGATAACGGTCGTACATTTTAGGAACACGAGTATTATTATTTTATTATTATTATTATTATTATTATTATTAATAATAATAATAATATAATAATAATAATAATGGAAAAAGAGGATAGTTTGGTTTGGTTTGGTTTGGTTTTACGGCATATCAACCTCAGTGGGTCATTTAATGCCGATAAAATTTTGAAATAAATTCATTGTTAATGGATAACAAATTTTGTTTATCAACTCATGTTTTTCTATTTAACCCATAGATGGGACCCTAACAGGTACTACCACTCCGGGTCAGAGTGGACCAGGGAACAATGGTGATGAAGGGGTGCTCCACATTCCCCAAACCTCCAAAACTGGAACCTCACCATCAGATAGAGTCTAACGTCATTCCCAGGTCATGTAGACCCTCAGTCACTGCCTTCTAACACTCATATGATAAGAAGGGTTGGGGTTTGCCATAAGGGCAATAGGGTTGGGAAAATCATATAGGTGCCAAAAAAATCCATGCCGTTATTCAAATTTTATTTTTTGATTATCTTCACAAATATGAATCAAACCTTCATTATTTTTGCTCAAAAATCAAGATCTGGTGATAGTGAATTTGTATATATATTTACTTTGTCGTTAATTGTTTTATTTTTGTCGTTTCCTCCGGGCATACATACATACACATCAACTGTCCTTTATATATGCACTAGAAGCGGTTACCCGGCGTTGCCTAGGTAGAGAAGAGTATTGAAGAAGGTAGTCTCGCAGATCCATTGATTGTTTGGGTCTTTTCATAATTGATTTGTTTATGTTTTAACCACGAACATCACTAATGATTTTCCCTTCTCTTACTATTCAAAACCTAATTTTTAAATATCTTCAAGAATATAAATAAAATCTTCATTATTTTTGCTCAAAAATCAAGATCTGGTGATAGTGAATGTATATATATATTTATATTGTCGTTAATTGTTTTATTTTCGTAGTTTTCCCCCGGACTTACATACATATATACATACGTACACACCAACAGTCCTTTATATATGTACTAGCAGCAGCTACCCGGCGTCGCCTGGGTAGTTTTTTTTAAGTTAGCCCCGCAGATCCATTATTACTAAATCGTGAGTTGAATCCTCGTAGGATGCCCCATTTAAATCCCTATGTACAAAAATAGACCTTGCATTAATCCAGCTACTCTGAAAAGAAATGTTAATGTCTACTATCTAAAATATTAAATGAAAAAAAATCCGTGCTGTCATCATTTAAATTTTATCTTTTAATTATCCTCATGAATATAAATCAAATCTCTATTATTTTTGCTCAAAAACCAAGATATGATGATAGTGAATGTTTATATATATTTACTTTGTCGTTAATTGTTTTATTTTCAAAGTTTCCTCCGGACATACAGATTCCCACAACTGCCCTTTATATATGTACTCAAAGTGGCTACCCGGCCTCGCCGGGGGGATTTTTTAAAAGTTAGTCTCGCAGATCCATTATTACTTATCACAAGTTAGATCCTCACTGGATGCCCCATAAAATCCCCACGTAAATATATAACAATATAGTAAGAAATTTAAATTCAATAATTTACAATTTTAAAAAAATACAATATAAATGAGGCGATTAATTCAATCAATCAACATTATATTTCAATTACCTTCTGTTATTATACAAATTTTAATTTTTAAATATCTTCCCAAATATAAATAAAATCTTCATTATTTTTGCTCAAAAGCCAAGCCCTGGTGATAGTGAATGTATATTTATATATTTACTTTGTCGTTAATTGTTTTATTTTCAAAGTTTCCTCCGGACATACACACATACATAACTGCCCTTTATATATGTATAGATAGATAGATAGTGACCGTTACACAAAATGAATCACCCAAAAGCAGATATAGAACGTCTCTATATCAAGAATCCCATCTATGGGTTAAGTAGAAAAATGTATTTATAAAAAAAATTGTATTATCCATTAAGAATGAATTTATTTCAAAACTTTATCGGTGTTATAAACTGTATTTTTATGCAAGCGTATGGTGATGAGGAAAGGAACAAAACACAGATTTTAAGTTTAAAATTGTATTAAAAAAAACAACATGAGAACGGTGAAAGGATAGAAATGAGAATTACAGGATAAATTTGGTGATAGTTGTGGGTGAATATTAAGTTCGTAAAATGTCCAGCTTGACTGTGGTAGTGGGGTGGTGATGTAGGCAGAATATTGTGTATGTGGTGGTAGGCGCTGTGTCTTGAATAAAAGTCAGTGGGTGTCAGGTGGCCGAGTCAGTTGTAGTTAGGTAGGTGGGCAGAAGTCGAGCCTTGTGTTTTAGATTCGTTAGCGGTTGCTGAACGAAATGGAATTTCCTTGTTTCAGTCGGTATATCTGTTGTTGTTGTTGTTATTGTTGTTGTTCTAGGTAGAATATTGTGTTTTAGTAGTAGCGTTTTTTTGTATCGTCGAATGATATAGAAATGTTCGCTTGTTGACTTGACTGCCTTGTGAGGTCAGGTTTGGGTAAGTAGGTGGGGTTTGTGATCGGCGCGTTTAATGTATCCTTCGCTGTGATAGCCCTCGTTGGTGAGATGTGTTCGCTCGACGCCTGAACCCTTTCTGTCGGTGCCTTTCAAAATGTTTATTTATAGAGGACGGCGGTCCCAAATCGGATCAATTGAAGTTATTTTCACTTCACCCGGGAATCGCTTTCATTGGATGATATTCGAATTTTATTTACCAATTTTTTTTTTATTTAATGTCAGGAATTGACTATCAAAGCGGAACTCCGATCGGAGCCTATGCGCAGATATGTGTTAAAATGGTCATTCTGTTTTAGGCTCCGATAGAGGGCACTTCCGGTCTTGGGGTCTCTGCCTTATGTTTGTTTTGTTGACGAGTGTATGTATCTTTTATTAGTGAATCGGGAGATTTCTACTTTGCTTATACAACATCGGCATTAAATGACCCACTGAGGTTGATATGCCGTAAAACCAAACCAAACCAAAATCTATATCAAGAAAGAAAATGATGGAAGAGGTTCAACTAGAATTTACTTACAAAACAACGACTGTACGATTAAAGAAATACTTAGACACTACAAAATATTGAATGCTACATTTAATAAACGCACACAAAAGGCAAAAGAAGAAAAAATATTCAATAAGTAAAGAAAGTAATAAATTTGCTTAACAACTCGACTTCAAACCGAAAGAAATAGAATATGAAAGATAAAACAATTGAAGCAGCAAAAAAGAAAAACATAAAGAAGCAAAATTACAAGGACTAAATCAATTAAAAGACGCCGGGGAACCAAAAAAGAAAACCCTTCATGGACGATGCGCACAAAGACTTATATAGATCTTGAAAAAAAAAACAACAAAAAACAAACTGATCGATGACTGAAGAGTACTGGAATGAAGGCGGAGGCAGGGGTTAATAATACCAGCACGTGACCAGAGCCTCCCCCCCCCCAAAAAAGAAATTACTAGGAATACATTAAAAAAAAAAAAAACAAAAAAAAACGGACCAAACCCAATATGTAGACCAGTGGTTCTCAACCGGGGTCCGTGTGGACCCCCAGGAACCATATAACATTTTTTTGGGACCCGGGCAAGCAAAATGTATTTAACTATAAAATTACAATGGGCTTTTTAAACATCGAATGGCTATGGCAGACCAATTAAAAGACGCCGGGGAACCAAAAAAGAAAACCCTTCATGGACGATACGTACAAAGACTTATATAGATCTTGAAAAAAAAACCAAAAAAACCTAATCGATGACTGAAGAGTACTGAAATGAAGGCGGAGGCAGGGGGGGTAATAATAGCAGCACGTGACCAGAGTCCCCCCCCCCAAAAAAAAAAAAAAAATTACCAGGAAAACATTAAAAAACAAAACAAAAAAAAACCCGGACCAAACCAAGACCATCTGATATATCATGTATTAATGTATAGATCCATTTTTCGTGTAATTCTTATCTTTTGGGAACGAAAAACAGTAAACTTTGTGGCATCTATATAAATTTCATTAAAAAAAAAGTGACCACATACTTAAAAAGGCATTTTTGTTTTATAAAATAAAATTAATTAATTGAATATTTAAAAGAAAAAGTCGTTGAATATTTGAAAACAGTTCGGTGAACTCGCGGACATTTAGAAGGTAAAGAATCGACCGGCGTCTTCTCCCTCGGCCTACTCAAGACCCTTTAAGGTATCGGCCTACATATACTGACGTCACACGTTTATCGGACTTTAGTGACTAGGCCTGATGTATACGTAGGTCTCGACCAAACCCAATATGTAGACCAGTGGTTCTCAACCGGAGTCCATGTGGACCCCCGGGAACCGTTTAACATTTTTGGGACCCGGGCAAGCAAAATGTATTTAACTATAAAATTACAATGGGATTTTTAAACATCGAATGGTCCACTAGGGTTAAAAGGGGTCCATGGGTAAAAAAAAAAAGAAGGTTGAGAACCATTGATGTAGACTGTGCAAACAAAAACAAAAAACTGAATCTATTGACCACGTGGTATCTAATTTGACCAATGCCGATAGAATATAAAGAAAGGCGTTGTTGAGACACAAATTAGAATTGTCTCTCTTTTTGATATTCGAGGCGGGGCTTCCCACGCCACGTGTCCATTGGTCACGTGACAATTCAAGCCTCTAGCCTTTCCTCTTTGACCGACGCGACTCGGAACGAAAGAGACGCGAGTCTCTCGCTCCATAGCGACTAAGCACATGCGTGTCCGCTTTATTCCCAGACCACCCAAACAAATTACTTGTGTAGCAGAATTGGCGCGCCTTACCCAGGAACACCATATTTGTGGCCTTGTGCCAGACACAGAGAAACTTAATAGATGTGGTATGATTTGAAGAATCGGCCTGAAAACAAATATAAACATTCAGGCGAGCAAGAAGATAATGGAATTCTCATTATCACCCGTGAATCGGTTCGATAGCCAAGAAGTCTAGGATTTTGCTGTTAGAATTTATTTTAATCGGTTTGCCAGAAGAAAGGATGGTTGACCCGTTGACCTCTTAGGTGACACATGTAATTTGGTAAAACAGTTAGAATGGATTCATTTATCTATTTTAATCAAATACATTTTCAAAAATTAATGATTGCCTTGTGTGTTTGGGGAGGGTGACTTAGAACACGCAGTCTGTATTCCCTGCATTGGACACATGGCCTAGTGGATAAGGTAGTTAGGTTAAGACAGTTCTAAGTGACAGTTATCTCTGGATTGCAGGTTCAATCCTGATCAAGGGCAGCAGTAACATAGAATAATAATTAACACAGCTTAACGTCTCTACCCCAACTATGGTTAGCGGAATGAGAACAGGATACCCCCGTGAACTAAATAAAGGGTTAGGTTCAAAGTTCCGTGATGGCTCCCGATTACGACAAGAAAGTTCCCGAGTTCGAAAACAAGGTTCCCGAGTCCGAGAAGGTTCCCGAGTCCGACAAAAAATACCTGAAGAAGGCCGGGGGGCATATCCACCGAAACGTTGTACAGATAACAATGAAGATGGGGACAAATAATCCTAGACAGGTTCACCGTTAAAATCAATCAATTAAAAAATCAATCAAAATAAATAAATAACAATTCATTGAATTTTAATATTGGCTCAATAAAGGTATTGATTACTTAAACAATAAATAAATGAATAAATAAATAAATGATAATTAATTTGAACGTAAAAAAGAAAATTATAAAAGAAAGAAAAATCAAATAGAAGCCTAATCAATAGCGACATTTTTTATGGTTGAGTGTTTTTGTTTTATTGTTTTATTGTTTTGCTTTAAACAAAGACAATTTTTTTCCTCCCTCAAAGATCGATCGTATCACCCCCACCACCACGGCCTTCTCCAAAAGATTAAATAGAATAAAACAAAAAATGTTTAATCACATCACTTATTCAATTCAATTAACGCATGAGGTTTCTTTCTTGATATTTTTTGCACTTGAAGTGCTAAACGCAAACTTAATTTGTTGATTAAAATTCATGAAATAAAATAAAATGAACTGAACGAATAAAATAAAGAAAAGAGGAGATCTTCTAAAAGGCCTTGAAATAAGTCACGTGGTTGAATTACGTCATTATTTTTAAGCGCGAACAGGAGTAAAGCGAACGAGGAGAAAAATTCCTTAGTTTTCGTTTCTTTTTCTCTTTGCCTCATATTGCAAAATCAATTTTTTTTTTTTTTGCAAAATTTGACAGCACTGTGCTCATGTATTTATTTTTCGATCGAAGGTGTGAAAAAAAAAAAAAATAAATAAAATAAAATAAAATAAAAAATAAACACGTCTGACGAATGTCTAAAGAACCCGACACCCCCCAAACTGCCCCGCACCCCCCAAGAAGGTAGCTTAGCATCACCCTCGGATTTTTTTTCCAAGTAACTGAACACTCCTCAAACCTCATGATTAATAATACAAGTATTAAAAAAAGTGGAAGAGTGTGAATTCAGGGGTGTATTTTTTACCATAGTCTACCCGACAGACGTTAGTGGAACATGAAATTAAGTTCAATGTATATATTTTTACTTTCTCAACTGGGATTAATACTTTTAATAAAAATCAAACTCTAAAATCAATCCAATGAATGATTTGATATCGAAACCAATTAAAATATAATTTAAATATGTGTGTTCTTATTTAATTTCATCAGTCTTTTCTAATTCAATATATTTCATTTCATTAAAATTTAAATACTTACGTGCATGGAGGGCGCATATTCTAGCTAGTAAAAATAATTGCAAATCTTGTTGTATACCCTTTCTTTACTTCTATTATTCTTCTGCTCATCTTTGGTATCTTACGTTCTTCTTCTAGCGTCTGGACCTAGTCTTGGGGACTTTGTGTCTGGTCTTCTATTTCTCTGTTCTTGCTGGTTGGTCGTCCCTGATTCATTTCTTCTTTTAGATCAGTCTTGTTGCCAAAGACATTCATCAACCACAAACCATATTATTTATTTAAACCTTTATTTACTTAACTAAACATATTTCTCTAACTAACATAGCGCGCGTGTGCAGTGAGCTCCAGCTAAGACCTTATCTGCCTGACGTCCAAGCTGAAACTGAGAGCCAACCAGGTTCCACGTGGCTTCACGTATTTCGCGGGCTTTCTGTAATCTTCCATGGAAAGTCCCGCCCGTGATATGAAAAGGGGCCACCCCTTCAGAAATACAGGGGATTGACAATAATCTATGCATAGATTATGTAACACTCTGACCAAACTACATTGAAACATTATTTACATTATAGACATGATACAATCATCCAGTGATGCTGCTGCTGATTTTTTTTATTAATTCAGTGAGTTCTGGGACCCACATATTTGTTTACTCACCCTAGTATTTCTGTTCATCTAGTTCATCCAAAATCTTCCATTTGTATCACTGTACAGAGTTGGGGCTGGTTGGTTGGAACTTATGGCATGTCAACCCTTGTTGGGTTATTTTATGCCAAAGACATTTTGTTTTATTCATTCTTGGTGTGAATTCAAGTTTTTTTTCAAACTCATTTTTAAACATATTTTTTATGAACTCATTTTCTAACTGTTTAACCCATAGATGGGACTCTAACAGGTACTACCACTCCGGGGCAGAATGTCCCTGGGAGTAATGACAATGAAGGGGTACTCCACACTCCCCAAAGCCCCAAATTAAAACTTCACAATTATATGCAGTTTAACGTCATACCCAGGACACGTAAGAAGTTGTTTTTTGTTTCTTTTGGGTTTTTTTCCTTTTTTTCCTAATTCGAAATCATCAATTCTAATTCCTATTTTTCGGTCTTTCTTTTCAGATCTTCCAGAACCTTCCAGAACTTTCCAGAACTTTCCACCAAAATCACCATGAGGAATTTACATCGCTCATTCATGAAATCCTTTTTAATGCTCATTTTTGTAATCACACTTTTACTCCTGATATTCGTCTTGGGCCCAATGAGTGCTCTCTACGGCACGGGAGACATGGTGACCCACAGGCCTAATGGCAAAAAGATGCAACGCTCTAACGTCACCTTCAACTACAAGCCGAAACAAAACGCCACCTACAGGGACTTTCACAAAATAATCATAGAAGCCGTCACCCAGCAGATTGCTGTGCGGGAGACGGCCGCCAAGATGTGGGGCGGTCGATTTGACGGAAAGATCAGTCAGCTCATGGAGAGATTCGGCGACTCCATTGCCTTCGATCAGCGACTCTACAGCGAAGATCTCGAGGGCAGCGGCGCCTACGCCAAGAGCATCACACGCATAGGCCTCTTGACCCGGAAAGAGTGCCGCAACATCCTGGACGGTCTGGACAAGATAGCCGAAGAGTGGAGCAACAAGACGTTCGTCCTGAAACCGGGTGACGAAGATATCCACACTGCCAACGAACGACGACTAACAGAGTTGATTGGCCCAGCCGCCAAGAAGCTACACACGGGCCGCAGCCGAAACGACCAGGTAGCCACGGATATACGTATGTGGCTAAAGAAGGGCATTGTTCAAAACAAAGCTCATTTGTTTGAGTTTTTGGATGTGATCGTTGAAAGAGCAGAGAAGGAGAGTGACGTGTTAATTCCTGGTTATACACATTTGCAACGAGCACAGCCGGTCCGCTGGAGTCATTGGTTACTCAGTTACGGCTGGAAGATAAAAAGAGACATCGAACGGCTTACTGAGCTGTACGTGCGGGTCGACCAGCTTCCCCTCGGAAGTGGGGCGTTAGCTGGAAACCCGTTTGCCGTTGACAGAGACTTTTTAGCAAAAGAGCTTGATTTTGCGACCGTCACGCCGAACAGTATGGACGCCGTCAGCGACCGGGATTTTGTCCTAGAATATCTTTCCTGGGCCTCAATAACGGCCATGCACTTCAGTCAGCTGGCAGAGGACCTAATTCTCTATAATTCGGAAGAATTTGACTTTGTGGAGATTTCTGACGCTTTCAGTACCGGAAGCAGCCTGATGCCGCAGAAAAAGAATCCAGATAGTCTCGAGTTGATCCGTTCCAAGACTGGCCGTATTTTCGGCCACTACGCGGCGCTGATGACCAGCATGAAGGGCTTGCCCAGCACGTATAATAGAGATCTTCAAGAAGACAAAGAAGCCCTGTTTGATGCTTACGATACGCTGACACTGTCTCTTCCTATAGCCTCTGGTGTTTTATCCTCACTTAAAATCCACCGTAGCAAAATGGAGGGGCCTTGTCTGAAGACATGCTGTCCACCGATCTGGCATATTACCTCGTCCGCAAAGGTCTTCCCTTCCGAAAAGCCCACAGTGTAGTCGGGGCCTGTGTGTTGATGGCCAAGACCAAACGAGTCAACCTGTCTAAGCTGAAAGTCCCTGAACTGAAATCTCTGAGTCCGTTATTTGACCACGATGTCGATTCGGTGTGGAGCTACCAGAACAGCGTTGAACAGTACAGCAGTGCTGGAGGCACGGGTTCGCAAAGCGTTCAGGCACAAATTGATCAGCTGAATAAATGGATTGTTATGCACAGATAACAATGTTCCACGGAACTTCTAAATGATTTATAATTCATTATAGTTGGAAAACTCCCAAGAATTGTTCAGAATGTTGAATTTCCTTTGTGTCGTTGACGCTAGTCCTGCTGTGTTTCGATTTATTCCACAGTCTTCTTCAGGTATTATTTCTCTGAATTTTTGAGATGAGGCTTGATAATTTGGATTATTTAGACTATTGTCCTCATCTTTAAAAAAAAAGGAGGGGAAATGACGCAACTAAAGCAAGTTTGTATTATTTGTATTATTCAGAATATTGTCCTCGTTTTTTATTTTTTATCTACACAACGTTTCGGCCGATGTGTCCTCTGGCCTTCTTCAGGTATTTCATATCGGAATCTGGAACCTTCTCTTCAAACTCGGGAACCTTCTTGTTGAACTCGGAGTCTTCATATCGTAATCGGGAGCCTTCAAATATTTTCAGACCGAACCCTTTATTCAATCCACGGTTGTTACCCAGTCAAGGTTAACGGAATAAGGACAGTCTACCACCGAGGATTGAATAAAGGATTCGGTTTGAAGTTCCGTGAAGGATCCCGATTATGACATGAAGGCTACCGACTTTGGCAAGAAGTTTCCTGAGTTCAAAGAGAAGATTGCTGGAGGACATATCGGCCAAAACGTTGTGTAGATAAAAATTAAGATGAGGACAATAGTCCGTATAATCCGAATAATACAAATTCTTCAGGTATATCACTTTCACGATATCCATTCCATGATAGTTCATTTCATTTAGAACAGTGGGTATCAACCGGGGTCTATATGGTCCCGGGAGGGGGGGGTCCATATAAGTTATTTTTTTAGGCCAACGCAAGCAAAATAGTAAATCGGACTCTATACGGTCCGTGGGGGTCCATATAATTTTTTTTGAGGTCCACACAAACAAAATAGTAAATCGGGATGTATATGGTCTGGGGGGGGGTGTCATCTAATGTTTTTGAGGTCCACGCAAATAAAATAGTAAATCGGGATCTATATGGTCCGTGGGGGGGGGGTCATCTAATTTTTTTGAGGTCCACGCAAACAAAATAGTAAATCGGGGTCTATATGGTCCATGGGGGGGGGTCATCTAATTTTTTGAGGTCCACGCAAACAAAAAAGTTGACAAGCAAAATAGTAAATCGGGTTCTATACGGTCCCTGGACTATATAAACCCCGGGGGTCCATATAATCTTTCGTGGTCCACGCAAACAAAATAGTAAATCGGTGTCTATATGGTCTGTGTGTGTGTGGGGGGGGCTCAAATAGAATTAGTTATACACTTACAAAACACAAGAGGGGAGTAACCGTGGAGTAGTGGCTAACGTGTTGGACTGCGACATCGTAGTAAGCGAGTTCAAACCCCAGTCATGTTATTACATTCACTATCATACTAATAACCCTGGGAAAGGTATGGAACCCTTCATCCTCCCAATCAAGTTAAATAGTACCACTACTGTCCTTCTACAAGACTGGCTTTGGCATAAATAACCCACGAAGGTTGATATGCCATGAAACCAAAAGTTCCCAACCTTTTTGCCATACCCCACCTAATCACTTCTAAAATCATAATGCCCCCCCCCCCGTGTGGTAATATATAATTCTTACAATTTAAAAACTGATCTCCGTTTGAGCCGAAGAAGTTTAAAATGCCAATACTTTGGTTTTAATAAGCTTCAAAAGAACACGCCATTTATGGAAAGTAAAAATGAAATAGACAAAAGATAGAAAATAATAATTTTTAAAAAATTGAAAATTTGGCCCCTTACCTTGTTAGTATCAATTGCTGCCTTCTTAAAAAAATCACCCCACCCCCCGTGGGCCGTATGCCCCACGTTGGGAACCACTACATTAAAAAAAAAACAAATACAAAATATTTTAACAATTTAAAAAAAAATACAATTCCTAATAATATTTAATTTTGAAAATGCAATAGTATTTTTAAACATCGAATGGCTATGAGGGTTCAGCAGATTGATTAATCGATTTTAATGGCATATCAACCCGTTCAGGGTTATTTTATACCAAGCGATAGTGTCACCAATGGGGGGGGGAGCTTTTACCCTCTGCAGAGGTGCAGTCGATAGGATTGACTCTTCTTAGTTATGGGATCAATAGTTTGAGCAGTACCTAGAATTATCATGGCTCTTCACAAACTGATAGAAGGTTGGAAAATAAGCCATCCAGGGTTATTTTATACCAAGCGATAGTGGCCCCATTAGGGGGATACCCCTCTGCAGAGGTGCAGTCGACTTGTTTTAAAGCCCCAGCCGATAGGGTGGACTCTTCTTAGTTATGGGATCAATGGTTTGGGCAATTCATGGAATTATAATGACTCTTCCCAAACCAACAGAACTCTAGGGAGTCCAGGGTTTGTATTATTCGGGCTATTGTCCTCATCTTTATTGTTATCTGTACAACGTTTCAGCCGATGTGCCCTCTTGGCCGAAACGTTGTACAGATAAGAAATAAAGATTAGGACAATAGTCTGAATAATCCAAATAATACTAATTATCAAGCCTCATCTCAAAAAATGAGTGGAATACTGTCCAGGGTTATTTTATACCAAGCGATAGTTGTCCCATTGGGGGGAGGGTATCACAATGCAGAAGTGCAGTCCGCGTGTTCTATAGCCACGGCCGATTGGGTGGACTCATTAGTTATTGGTCCAATAGTTCGAGCAATTCCTATAATTATAATGGCTCTTCTCAAACTGATAGAAGGCTGGGAAATAACCCGTTCAGGGTTATTTTATACCAAGCGATAGTGGGGATTTTACCCCTCTACAGAAGAGCAGTCGGTGTGTTCTACAGCCACAGCCAATAAGGCAGACTCTCCTTAGTTCTGAGATTTAATAGTTCAAGCATTTCCTAGAATTATAATGGCTCTTCTCAAACTGATAGAAGGTTGGAAAATAAATCAGCTAAAATGTTGAAACCATATTCGTCTGGTAGATAAGAAAGTGGACCAGAAAATTTTTTTTACTAAGCTAAATTTGGTATTTTTGAAATCTTCGGATATCCTCTTTGGAAATTTTAAAAATCTTTTTGACCCCCCTGGGGAAATTTTTTTTATTGGGAGCGGGGATGCAAACCAGATCTAGTCTGGTATTAAAAAAGGTGGACCGGGAAAAATTGTTACCAAGCTAAATTTAGTATTTTTTTAAAAGCTTAGAGTATCCTCTTTTGAAATGTGAAAACTCCTCTTTTTGACCTCCTGGGGAAAATTCTTTTATTGGACGGTGTGGGGGTGGTGGGGAGTATGCAAACCAGATCTAAATCAAAAACACTAAAGAATTCAATTACCTGAACAAAGCTTGGAATGTTAATTACTCTTCACACAGGTATAAACAATGGGAAACGTATGCATCTCTCTTTTTCTTTTCCTTTTTTTTAATTTTCTTTATTTTATCATTTTTTTCTAGCCACTCATATTCAAACAATTTCCTTTCATTATTTCTTTCAGTAATTCCTCACTCTTCACCCCCCAAATTTTTTTTAATACAGTTTAACTTAAGGAAAATACGGTATTAACATGGTCCCAGTGTTGGTACGTGTTTTTTCCCGCTAAATATTGTTCTTAGATCGAATATAAGGGTTGTCCTAAAAGTAATGCCTGTTATGCCATGACTTCCTTATTAACATGAGATATATGTAATTATTAGATAAAAAATATCTTATTACAAGTATGTCCAACATAGATGTTTTCATAACTTTTTGGCCGGTGTGTTCTTAGGCCTAAAGTCAGTATCAGCCAGACAGCGAGGGAGTCTATCTCCTTTTCACTAGCACTAGATGAAGGAGATTGTTTGAGCAGAGACCATAGAACATTTTTTGGGGTCCAGGCAAGCAAAAATATCTATAAAAATACAATAGCACTAAACATCGAATGGCTATGGGTGGTACACACAAAAAAAAAAAAGAATTGAAGGGGGCCATAAAAAAAAGGTTGGGAACCACTGTTGAAGAGGCCTAATAACTGATTGTATGTTGAATTGAGCGAGTTAGTGCACTATTGGATTGAACAACAAAAACTAAGTATAACAAAATTTGTACTTAAAGCAATTGATATTGAAGTCTGGAATATTCCATACTTGCATGTTGAGTATATTCTTATGTGCTGTGCCAGGCAATACAAAATGCTGAGGGCTCACCCGGAAAGTAGGGAGCTGATGGTAGGTATGGCGCTTCC
>CM042172.1:7023998-7026498 GCA_023376005.1 Doryteuthis pealeii | reverse complement strand
GGTGTAATGGTTAGCAAGTTAGATTCACAAACCATTGTTAGTGAGTTCGATTCTCACTGGGAGCCCCACACTTCTGGCCTTGTGCCACATCTAAGCAAAGCTTAGTAAATAACTATATACCAAAAATCTGGGCACCTCATTTGGTGTAATGGTTAGCAAGTTAGATTAGCAGACCATTGTTAGCGAGTTCGATTCTTACTGGGTGCCCCATACTTCTGGCCTTGTGCCATATCTAAGCTAAGCTTAGTAAATAACTATATACCAACAATCTCAACAGCCTGCTATCACACAAACCATCCAAGTGAGAGAAACAAGACATACTGGACACTGTTAGAGAAACAAGGATGAACTCATAAGTGATGGTTTTTCTATGGACATCTACACATGGACACACCAGTGTAGGCCGAACGTTAAAAACCTACCGTAATCATCTCTGTGTGGATACTTGATGTTGTGCAGAAGACCTGCTAGGATGGTCACCTATAGGAATGGTTGGCGAGAAAGAACCATAGGTTGGTTGGATTTTATGGCATGTCAATCCTTGTTGGGTTATTTCATGCTTAAGAAGTTTTGTTTTATTCATTTTTATTAGGTATTCAATTTTTTAAATTTTAATTCAGAAGGGCCCCCATAAATAAATATACATAAAATAACCCAACAAGGGTTGACATGCCGTAAAATCCAACCAGCCAACCCAGAGTCGATAAACCTATACAGACTCCAGTTGAATTTACACTTTATATGTCCCTAGTTTACTCTGTAAAGTTATATAGTGCACACTCCTTATGAACAGATGATAATCTATATCAACCTCAGTAGGTCATTTAATACCAGCAAAGTTTTGAAATAAATTCATTCTTAATTGATACTCAACTTTTTTTTATTAACCCAGAGTGGACCAGGGAACAATGGTGATGAAGGGGTGCTCCATATTCCCCAAACCTCCAGAACTGGAACCTCACCATCTGTTAGAGTTTAATGTCATACCCAGGACATGAAGATGATTGATTGGTTTATAGATTTTAACGGCATATCAACCCGTCCGGGGTTATGTCATGCCTAACAGTTAGGGTCTAAACATAGTGTATTCATATTTATACTTTTTGTATTTGGTTTTAACAATGTGTTAGCATTATTGGGGATTAATATTGTATGTATTGGTTCTTATGCCTAATATTCCTATGGTATAATTGATTTTCCCTCTCAAAAAAGAGAAAAAATCCCCTCTGTTAACATTTTCAAACAGATCTTCATATTGTTTGCTTTAAAATAACGGTTTCTGATGTAAGCAAAAAATCTGCATTCCATGAATAAGTGTTTAACTGTTAGGGGTGTTTGACATGTTTCACATTGTGGTTGTTGTTCTTGTTTGAGTATATAAGAGTGTGTAATTTTGTATGACCTATGCATAATCGGACATAATGACTTGTTCCTTTCTAGACTTCCTTAAAGTTGGTCTGCAGCCTCCCAAAGTGGGTTGATTAGGAAGAGTTTATTGTGGATACAGTTATTCCAGTGTTGTTGCCATTTTGTATGAAGGAATCTATTAATTTTAGGTTTCAAGTCAGTATATGGTATCTGGAACTTGTCAGGGATTAAATCTAGAGCCGATTTAGCTGCAGAGTCAGCTCTTTCATTCTCCCCTCACTCCTATATGGCTTGGTATCCAGCATATAATAATCTCCTTAGAGTTAGACAGCCACTACCTTCTAGCACCCATATGATTAAAAGGGCTTGGTAGAGCCCTCGTTAATAAATTGAATGTATTAATGATTTTGACTATAAATTAAATACTCATTGATAAACTTACACAATTCCTGAGAGTATTGTGATGTAAGTAGTGACAGTTTTGGTTAGACAGACACTGAATCTCCATTATAATAAGTATTTTTGCTTAGATTATGTTTGTTTAGATTACATTCATTTGTAACCATCTTGTTTTGAGTCCTGATAAATTGATAAATAAACACATGGAAGCCAACATGCCAGTGTGGGCCATCCAACAAAGACCTACATTGACAAGCACTGTGTGAATACTGGATTCTGCACAGAGGACATCTTGAGGGCAATGAATGATAGGGATGCTTGGTGAGAGATTGTCATGGATATCCGTGCTACTAGGACACGATTATAAATAAATGACCAGCGGTGATGCTGATAGGAACGCGTCCTGCGTCACTGGTGCATAAAAATCTAAAAGGATGCAGAAATAAACAATATATCCATGTTCAGTATTTTTTCCTTTCGTCACCATTCCAAGCTAACTGTAATACATTTCATATTTTCTTGGAACATGAGATTACACTGTTATGGTGTACAATGACAGCGGGTTAACCGGCATTAGATTTTCAATCATAAAAAAAAAAACTCTGCAATTTATTAAGAAACAAATTCCTGGGAACTCATTCCAAATCAAATCAGTGTCCCAGGCACAACAAATAAAAAACTATAAGCACAGTGGACCTGTTGTTCGATTCATCTATACAAGTCAGAATCTCTC
>CM042172.1:6965809-7023898 GCA_023376005.1 Doryteuthis pealeii | reverse complement strand
GGACGATACTGATTCATGTGTGTCCCAGGCGTCGACTAGTTTGAAGTGAACAAAAACTGCTCAGCTGGAATTGAAACCCTGGCTAGCAGATTGTGTAACTAATTAGCCAACTGCACCTCCTTAACGAGATGATTGTGAGGCTCGTATGTTTGTTCTTTTAGTTAAACTCTTAAAGTAAGAACATAGGTTAAATTGGGGAAAAAATCCGTTTCAGAAATTCTCTCTTCTCTCCGACGCAAAAATCATTTGTATCATTGCCAGTTGTTTGTTTTTTGTTTTTTGTTGATCATGTCTGCCAAAGCCCCCACCCCCCATCATTACTTTCCGCTTCCCCCCCTCTGTCTCTCGGCTCTCCTAAACACACACATACACACACACGTTCTCTCTCTCTCACACACACACAAACACACACATCCTGGCTGCAGATTTCTGACATCATCACTGCAGCACAAAATTTATTGTCTGGCAAAAAAAAAAAAAAAAAATTAAAAACAAACAAAAAAATACATAGTTAAATAACATAATAAAAAAATAATAAAAAAAGATGGTGTGTAAATAGTTCATTTTCTTACATTTTTTTTTTTTTTTTCTGAATAAATTAAATAAAAAAAGACTTGTTTGTTTCTGTTTTTTATTATTATTTGCTCCTTTGAGTTTTCACATCAGCATTAACTGATGCTTTCACTTGGAGTGAGTGACAGCAAGTCTCCTCAGGTCTCCAGGACTCTTCTGAGATTCTGGCAGATTGCAGCAGTGCAGTGTTCTGAATGGTTTCAATCGTTCCTCTGATTTTCCAAACATTCCAGACCTTTTCCAATCCTTTTGGACTGGTTCCAAGTGCACTAACTACAATTGGTATCACTTGACTTTCATATTCCATAACTTTTTCATTTCTCTGGCAAGGTCCAGATATTTGTCCATTTTTTCATTTTCCTTCAGTTCACCCTGTGATCTGCTGCACTGCAATATCCACCAGTTGACAAGTTCTTCTTTTTTGTTAATCAACACTAGGTCTGGTCTTCTTGCTGGGAAAGGTGATCTGTTTTTATTTGCAAAAGTCCCAGAGAATTTTATGCGTTTCGTTCTCAAGAACAGATTCTGGTTTATGCATATACCATTTTGTTGTATGGTCAAAATTAAATTTTTGCATAATTCCCAGTGGATATTATTATTACTAGCAAATATATGCACCCTCCCGGTGCAGTATTTAAGTTTTAATGTAATAAAATATTGTATTAAATTAGAAAGGCTAATGAAACATAAATAAGGAATACAGATAAAAAGATTTGAAACAGAGGGAGTATAATAAAAAATGGAACAACTGAAACTACTCTTCATCACTCTCGTCTTCATGGTAATTTTTTCTAATTTAAGTATTTAGTTAAGAGGAAGTAAAGAATAAAATGACAGTTATTTTATCTTGTTATTGGATTTCATTTAAGATTCATTCAAGAGATTTTTGCTTATATTCATTAAAATAAAACCAAACAGTTAGAAATCAATAATATAAGCACATATTTATTAAAAAATTCGATTTTTTTTAATATTAATATGCAAATTAGCCTTCCTGTTCACACTGTAAACCGCTATTTTGTGTATATATAAATATAATTGCATTGTTGTCAGTATGTAGACATAGTTTAAACTATTAATAATGTAAGACAATTTTATTAATAATTGAGTTTAGATAAAAATAAAATCATGGAGAATGTGATGTCAATAACTAAGGAAACTGTGAATTGAGTAGGAATATAGTTTTTGGTTACAGACAGACAAACACCACAATCTCCATTATAATAAGTTATTTGGTGAGAGGGTCAAACTTTCTCCTGACCAGAGAGGCACCAAAGAAGTGATACAAAAACTGTTTAAAAAAAATCTCTTGGTGCCTTGTCACATTGACCATTGCTAATGGTCCACTCAGCCTGAGAACCATAATGCCGGCTAACTATGCTGTCTCCTGTTAGTTCTATATGTTGTTGCAATGTTTTGTTTAGTTGTTTTTCCTTGTTCTAGTTCCTTCTACATATTATTGTATGTATTCATCATTAGAGTAGTTTTCAGTGGAAACCAACAGGTGGCAAGCACTATTAGCAGCCATATTGAAATTCCTGTGATTCCTCTATGAAAAATCACCAGGTGGTCTTGAAGGAGGCAGCCATATTGGATTTGAAATAAGAGATGTAAGAGGCATTAGTCTTGACGATTGTTAGTGATGTCTGCGGGTGGACTTTTTTTCCTTTCTTTTTTTTTTTTTTTTTTTTTTTTTGTGTGTGTGTTTACTGCAGCAGCAGATTTTAGGGGGATATCATAATTCCATGAATTGCCCGAAACCATTGATCCCATAACTAAGAGGAGTCCACCCTATCAGCTGGGGCTTTAAAACACGCCGACTGCACCTCTGCAGAGGGCTATCCCCCTAATGAGGCCACTATCCTTGCGTATAAAAATAACCCTGGAGCGGCTTATTTTCCAGCTTACTATCAGTTGAGAAGACCATGATAATCTAAAGGTACTGCTCGAACTATTGATCCCATAACTAAGAAGAGTCAATCTATCGGCTGGAGCTGTAGACAATGCCGACTGCACCTCTGCAGAGGGCCGTAAAAGCTATCCCCTCCCATGAAGCCACTATGGCTGGTATAAAATAACCCTGGACAGGTTATTACTGCAGCAGATTTTAGGGAGGATAAACTTTCTTTTCTTCTTTTTTTTTTTTTTTTTTTTTTTTTTTTTTTATAGGAATTCTCCTTCTCCTAGACCGGTTGCCATATCAAGACTAAAGAGTCTAGTCAATTACTGTTTACTCACAGCTAAGAGATGGATAATGACTTTTCAAAGGGCATTAGCATGAATTGAAACGCAAGAGACTATTTCATTATTTAAATGCCAATCACCGACTCAGATTTAATTTTCTAAGACAATAAACCTAGGCCGACAAGCCTCACTAGAATAATTGAGAAGAGAATGGCGAATTAAGCATTAAAATTTTAACTCTGACCTTATAGATGAACGAACAACAGGTCCAATGATGCTTATAGCTTTTTAATTTAGTGTGTCCTGGGACTCACTGATTTGATTTGAATGAGTCCCAGGAAATTTGTTCATACATAAAAAAAAACTCTGCAATTTATTAAGAAACAAATTTCCTGGGGACTCATTCAAATCAAATCAGTGAGTCCCAGGACAACTAAATTAAAAAGCTATAAGCATCATTGGACCTGTTGTTCGTTCATCTATAAAGGTCAGAGTTAAAATTTTAATGCTTAATTCCCCATTCTTCTCAATTATTCTAGTGAGGCTTGTCGCCTAGGTTATTGTCTTAGAAAATTAAAATCTGAGTCGGTGATTGGCATTTAAATAATGAAATAGTCTCATTGCGTTTCAATTCATGCTAATGCCCTTTGAAAAGTCATTAAATCCATTCTTAGCTGTGAGTAAAACAGTATTGACTAGACTCTTAGTCTTGATATGGCAACAGGTCTAGGAGAAGGAGAATTCTATAAAAAAAAAAAAAAAAAAAAAAAAAAAAAAAAAAAGAAGAAAAGAAAAAGTTTATCCTCCCTAAAATCTGCTTGCAGTAATAAAACCTGTCCAGGGTTATTTTATACCAAGCCATAGTGGCTTCATGGGGAGGGATAGCTTTTACCCCTCTGCAGAGGTGCAGTCGGCATGTTCTACAGCTCCAGCCGATAGATTGACTCTTCTTAGTTATGGGATCAATAGTTCGAGCAGTACCTAGAATTATCAATGGCTCTTCTCAAACTGATAGTAAGCTGGAAAATAAGCCGTCCAGGGTTAGCGATAGTGGCCTCATTAGGGGGATAGCCCTCTGCAGAGGTGCAGTCGGCGTGTTTTAAAGCCCCAGCTGATAGGGTGGACTCCTCTTAGTTATGGGATCAATGGTTCGGGCAATTCATGGAATTATGACTATCCTCCCTAAAATCTGCTGCTGCAGTAAAACACACACACAAAAAAAAAAAAAAAAAAAAAAAAAAAAAAAAAAAAAGTCCACCCCAGACATCACTAACAATTGTCAAAGACTAGAATGCCTCTTACATCTCTTATTTCAAATCCAATATGGCTGCCTCCTTCAAGACCACCTGGTGATTTTTCATAGAGGAATCACAGGAATTTCAATATGGCTGCTAATAGTGCTGCCACCTGTTGGTTTCCACTGAAAACTACTCTAGATGATGACATACATACAATAATATGTAGAAGGAACTAGAACAAAGGAAAAACAAACTAAAAACAAAACATTGCAACAACATATAGAACTAACAGGAGACAGCATAGTTAGCCGGCATTATGGTTCTCAGCTAGAGTGGACCATTAGCAATGGTCAATGTGACAGGCACCAAGAGATTTTTTTAAGCAGTTTTTGTATCACTTCTTTGGTGCCTCTCTGGTCAGGAGAAAGTTTGACCCTCTCACCAAATAATCTTATTATAATGGAGATTGTGTGTTTGTCTGTCTGTAACCAAAACTATATTCCTACTCAATTCACAGTTTCCTTAGTTATTGACATCACATTCTCCATGATTTTATTTTTATCTAAACCTCAATTATTAATAAAATTGTCTTACATTATTAATAGTTAACTATGTCTACATACTGACAACATGCAATTATATTTATATATACAACAAAATAGCGGTTTACAGTGTGAACAGGAAGGCTAATTTGCATATTAATATTAAAAAAAATCGAATTTAATAAATATGTGCTTAGTATTATTGATTTCTAACTGTTTGGTTTTATTTTAATGAATATAAGCAAAAATCTCTTCAATGAATCTTAAATGAAATCCAATAACAAGATAAAATAACTGTCATTTTATTCTTTACTTCCTCTTAACTAAATACTTAAATTAGAAAAAATTACAATGAAAGACGAGAGTGATGGAAGAGTAAGTTTCAGTTGTTCCATTTTTTATTATACTCCCTCTGTTTCAAATCTTTTTATCTGTATTCTTATTTAGTTTCATTAGCCTTTCTAATTTAATACAATATTTTATTACATTAAAACTTAAATACTTGCACCCGGAGGGTGCATATATTTGCTAGTAATAATAATATCCACTGGGAATTATGCAAAAAATTTAATTTTGACCATACAACAAAATGGTATATGCATAAACCAGAATCTGTTCTTGAGAACGAAACGCATAAAATTCTCTGGGACTTTGAAATAAAAACAGATCACCTTATCCCAGCAAGAAGACCAGACCTAGTGTTGATTAACAAAAAAGAAAGAACTTGTCAACTGGTGGATATTGCAGTGCCAGCAGATCACAGGGTGAAGCTGAAGGAAAATGAAAAAAATGGACAAATATCTGGACCTTGCCAGAGAAATGAAAAAGTTATGGAATATGAAAGTCAAAGTGATACCAATTGTAGTTAGTGCACTTGGAACAGTCCCAAAAGGATTGGAAAAGGGTCTGGAATGTTTGGAAATCAGAGGAACGATTGAAACCATTCAGAACACTGCACTGCTGCAATCTGCCAGAATACTCAGAAGAGTCCTGGAGACCTGAGGAGACTTGCTGTCACTCACTCCAGTGAAAGACCATCAGTTAATGCTGATGTGAAAACTCAAAAGGAGCAAATAATAATAAAAAACAGAACAAAACAAGTCTTTTTTTAATTTAAATTTATTCAGAAAAAAAAAAAAAATGTAAGAAATGAAATATTTACACACCATTCTTTTTTTATTATTTTATTATGTTATTTACTATGTATTTTTTTGTTTGTTTTTAATAATTTTTTTTTTTTTTTTTTTGCCAGACAATAAATTTTGTGCTGCAGTGATGATGTCAGAAATCTGCAGCCAGGATGTGTGTGTTTGTGTGTGTGTGAGAGAGAGAGAACGTGTGTGTGTATGTGTGTGTTTAGGAGAGAGAGAGACAGAGGGGGGGGGGAAGGGAAAGTAATGATGGGGGGTGGGGGCTTTGGAGACATGATCAACAAAAAAAACAAAAAACAAACAACTGGCAATGATACAAAATGATTTTTGCGTCGGAGGAAAGAGAGAATTTCTGAAACGGATTTTTTCCCCAATTTAACCTATGTCTCTTACTTTAAGAGTTTTAACTAAAAAGAACAAAACATAACGAGCCTCACCAATCATCTCGTTAAGGAGGTGCAGTTGGCTAATTAGTTAACAATCCTGCAGCCAGGGTTCAATTTCCAGCTGAGCCAGTTTTTGTTCACTTCAAACTAGTCGACCCTGGGACAACAGCATGAATCAGTATCTCCTACTGCTAACTATGGGTTGGTTTGTTTTATGGCATAAGTCATTTTGAGAAATGATTTAACTTTGTGTGTATTTGCTTTGATATAGCACACAGGCCCCCAGGTTGATTACAGTACTTGCTATTGCTCAAGTGGTGACCCAACTAAGCATTGGATAGGCCCATTGCTGCTTAAGATAGCTAGGGGTAAAAAATAGTAGGGTAAACTTGGTTGGCAACCAGTCTAGGAAATGAACAACTGTATTCAAAGCCCATGTAAGCATGAAGCTATCAACCTCAAACCCAATGAAATTGAAGCATAACAGTGGCAGTGAACAAGATAGTGTGGGAAGGTTAATAGATTGGTTGTATTCTATGGCATGTCAACCCTTGTTGGGTTATTTTATGCCAAATACATTTTTGTTTTATTCATTTTCTTGATGGTATTCAAATTTTTTCTTCTTTCAAACTAAATTTTTTCTATTTAACCCATAGATGGAACCCTAGCAGGTAGTACCACTCTACAGGAAGGTTAGCTTGGGCTGCCACCAACCAGGATTGAACTCATTACTGTAATTGCTGTTTACCTATACTTTATGATAAAGTACGCTTAAAGCATTGTTATCTTTTGGTTCTAAAAATAAAATTATTCGAATTCCAGGCAAACCTTTGCCAGTCCTCACTACCATTGAAATACACACACGTGTGAATAGTGAAAATACAGAGTCAACAGTGCTTGCCGACTTTCAGTTTCTTGCCTATGTCTGATAGGTGTGAAACTGACTGTCACCAAGCATTGTTGACAATATTTAAATCTAGATCTACATATATTCCATCACCAATATTGAGCACTCTTTATAAATATAGCAAATAATATATATATATATATATATATATATATATATATATATATATAGGTAGGTAGTATGGCCATGGATTTTTGGTCTGAAGATCGCATAGGCAAAACCTGTCAGTAACCAAGTGCTGTTAACTCCATGTCCCGCTATCTTAAAAATATATGCTCTATCAATGATATTGAGCATGTTACTAATAAATATAGTGCCCATTATTATATATATATATATATATATATATATATATATATATATAAAAGTAATTGGTAATTTGCTTGAAGCATTGTTAAGTATGTCATAAAATAATAAAATTCGAAGGCAATACAATGCGTAAAAAATAAAGACAAAAAGATGTTTTATATGTCTAATTGATTTCAAAGCAAAGCTTTATCATCAGAGTGTATTTTCAAAATGATGATAAAGCTTTGCTTTGAAATCGATTAGACATATAAAACATCTTTTTGTCTTTATTTTTTACGCATTGTATTGCCTTCGAATTTTATATATATATATATATATATATATATATATATATATATATATGTATGTATGTGTGTGTGTGTGTGTGTGTGTGTGTGCTATATTTATATGTAAAGAGTGCTCAATATCATTGATAGAGCATTTACATTTAAGTTAAGGTAGCAAAAACAAAGTCAACAGCACTTGATAACTGCCAGTTCCTTACCTATGCAATTTTCAAACTAAGTGTCACATTAGAAACTAGACAGGAAACTTAATGTTACCAAGTGGTTTTGACTATGTCTTTGTTATCCTAATACACACACACACATCCATTGTTGATGATTTTGCTTATATATATAAATATATATATATGAATAAGATATAATGAAAAAAACAAACGATGTTTACAACTGAAATAGGCTCATCAGAAGAGAAAGTGTGCAAACCGTTTCGGGGCCAATTCTCTTGACGGTTTAAAAAGCAACATTCGGCCCATCCTCAACTAACCGTCAAGAGAATTGGCCCCGAAACGGTTTGCACACTTTCTCTTCTGATGAGCCTATTTCAGTTGTAAAGATCGTTTGTTTTTTCATTATATCTTATTCATACTGTCGGATTAATTTCCATTTTATTTTCACATATATATAATATAGGTTGGTAAGGGAACAAAGAAATTCCAAACACTGTTTTAGCTTACATATCCCAAATTCAAAATAATCTTGTGGCTTTAGGTTCATGTTTTTGTTTGTTTTTTTAAAGATGAGGAAAGCAATTGTGACATTAAAACCTGAACTATTGAAGTAATTAAGAAAATATACATCAATTCGTGTCCCTTTTTAACTCCCCCACCCCCAAACTATTTTCTTGATTTGTGTTTGTAGAGAAAATGCGGAGGTCCCCAAAAAATAAATAAATATCAACTTAAAAGAAGATAAAATAATCACGGAGTAGGAAGGAATATGATGTCATTGTATTTTGTTTGCAAATCGTTCTAAAGAGACCAGGTATGATAAAAAAAAAAAAGAGAAGAGACCAGAAATGAGCAGAGACAAGAAATACAGACCCCACAACCAACTTAAGCTGATTTAGGAGTCAGCCTCACTCCCAACCAAAAATTTAATTTGTTCAAGAAGCCAATTTTTTTTTAAGGAAACAAAATGCCAGGGGGTCAATTTGAGAGTTTTAATCAACCCTGCTGGTGTTGCTACTGCTAACTGTAAGTATATTAGTGTGTGTGTGTGTGACTAATGCAAGGGTAAGGAAGTTTACAAAATCCATTTTTACTTATGTCCAATGTAGGCATCACTCAAGTGAAAAGAGAGATCTTGCATAAAACCATTAGAATGTGGATGGTCAACCCCTTTTTGGGCCATTTAATGCTAAATCAAGTCATTTTGATAAACAAAGGACTCAGGCTGCTTACAGTACCTAGTGTTGCTTAAGTGGTCTCCAATTACGTATTAAACAGGCTCATTTCTTCTTAACTTCAGTGATCTAGCAGGAATTGACTGTTATGTAGAAATTTTACCCTTAAAAAAAAAAACGATCAACACATTTGAAATAATGAGTTCAATCCCAGCTCTAAAAATAAAAAAAAAAGTTAGGATATTTTTTTTAAAGTATAGAATACCAAAGATAAAATTTTCAGAAGTTAAGCAAAAAAAGACCCTCCTTCAGAAACTGTAAAAGCATGAACATTAAAATATCTAATAACAATTGAGCAATTAAACTGAATAATTATCTTATTAAATAATGGTTGGTTGTTTTATGGCATATCAACCCTTTTCAGGTTATTTAATGCCAAATTGAGTCTTTTTGATTAACAAAGGACTAGTTGCTTACAGAATGAGAAGCCGGGGTTGTTAAAGTTTGGAAATTATCTGGGTTACGGTATTAATTATTTTTTGAATGAAGCCAACTTCCTTATAACTTAGGAGCAAACTCACCAGTGATGTCCAGTGTGCACAAGCCAGATGCTAATAACAAACATTGGTCGAGAGACGAGAGTGCAATTGGAGTGATGAAGAAAAATGTCCAAGGTCTTTTTTTTTTCTAGTGGCATGAATTAAATATAAAAAAAAAAAACAAAAAAAACACAGGCCATATCTGCTTAAATTCTTGTTTGGTTTCTAAAATAGTTCATGTATTGCCCGCCAGAGGGAGATGAAAAAATGAGAGAGAAAAGGAAGGAAGGAGGGAGGAGGGAATAAGTGTGTGTGTGTGTGGTTTGGGAGTTGTCAAAATGGCTGGGGGAGTGGGTGTGAACAGAGTTTTGGTTAGCTGTAAGAGAAAAGATGAAGAGGAGGGAGTTAATTTTTTAATTTTTTAATTTTATTTACTCAATGAGTTTCTTGGACTTGAAGTATCTGCGCAAATAAAGGACCTGCCACGTGGCCAATCCAAGCAAACAGCACATAGAAAAGATACTGAAGTACATCACTCTAGAGTGTGTAGATTCTGAAAAAGAACAGAGAGAAAAAATATAAAAACCATCATATATGAATCTTTATCTCTGAAAAAAAATAATTAAGCATGGACATTATAAATATTACAGTGATGCTGATAGCCTTTTAATTTAGTGAATCCTGGGACGCATATATTTGATTTGAATGAGTCCCCAGGAAATTTTATGGGTTCCAACTAAAGTTTCTTAATAAATCAGTTTTTATTTATGAACAACTAAAGCCATTTATAACCCCTAACTTGTACCCCACAGTGTAATTTGTTTCCAAGAAAACACTGAAATGTATTTAGTTAGCTGGAACCCCCCCCACCCAAACACCGAAGCCCCAAAAGGTTTTAACCGCACGGTGAGAAGAGGGCAACTTGGGAACAGACAACTCCCGTGTCTAATCCCTCTGGCTCACCGCCAAAATCTAACTATCTCTAAGCCAGTCTCCTTCTCATGTTTACCATTAGCCAATCAGAAATCAGTGGCTAGGTCAGCAAAAGGTGAATTGATGTCAACTTAAACAACGGTTAATGGTAACTTTCCATTTACCATACTGTTATTTAAATCTTAGTACACTTACACTCATAGTTGTAGGAAACCTATGAATAATATATATATATATATATATATATATATAATATATATATATATATATATATATATTATATATATTTTATATTACATACATACACAGGTAAAATAATCCAATTGACTGGTAAGTAGGGGATGATTCTATTTGGGATCATCAAAATCTCACTGTACATCTGCGATGTATGCTCATGTAGGTGCAAACTTATAGATTATACAAGGGTTTTTAGAAATCCCTAAGAGAGCTCAATGTATAATAACTAATAAATTAATTATATACAGAGCAATATCTAATTTTCAAAGTAAAAAAGAACTTAACTGTTATTTGGCTATATAAATTTATTTTGACAACAGACTCAACGAGTCTAGTCTCGTCAGATAGCATTTACAAAAAAAAAAAAACTGAGTATACATATATACATACATTGTTAATCCTTTCAGATAGAGTTTATATGAGATAATTGAATAAATAAAGTCCATTTTCCTATTGCCTTATGTTTATTACTACAAATTGACTTACCATTTGTGTCTCTCATTTCTTCTTCTCTTGCTCTCATATAAGCAAAATCATCAACAATGGATTTGGACAAATCTTCCAAACGACGAAGTTCAACTTCTAAAGGTTTCAACTTTTCAGCTTTGGCCAACTGGAAACAAGAGAGGGAGAAACAAAACAAAAAAAAATTAATAAAGGCAATCAAACAATTCATTATCATAAATTTGTGATTAACCCTACGCCATCTGCTCTAATCTTTTATTGTAATAAGTCGTCAGGGTGGCCTAAAGTCAGTATCAGTCAGACAGTGAGGGAGTCTATCGCCTTGTAAGATTCAAAGGTTACGACAAGGTCATAACTCGTTGGAACGCAAACTCCGACAAAAGTTGAAGGACAAAACATTTTATATAACAGCACAAGAATTAACAGGGTACATAATACATAGAGGTGTACATAAACATACATACATAAGTAATATAAAGTTACATGTAAAAGGGATAAACATAAAAGCACAGGCATGAGACTAAGAATAGTCCATGCTGTATAAATCACTTACAGTGATTAGTCTGGCGTTGAGGGCCGAAGCCCCAACGAGAAATAATAACAATTGTCTAACCCATGTGGTCTCGTAGCTAACAGAAGGCAAAGAGAGGGTGAGAAGTTCAAATGAGCTGCTTAAATATAACAGCCCCTAGCGGGAACCAACGACACTATACGGGCAGACAACTTCCAGGCAAATACGAAAATAACCCCACAGCCCTTTCACTAGCACTAGACCAAGGAGATTGTTTTTGGCAATTGAGGCAGAGTGCCACACCTACCACCAGCTTCTCACTTTAAAAAACAGATTCATATGCTACTCATACGCTGAGTTGGTGAGGGCCGGTATCGAACACAGAACCTTGTGGTTCCATGTCAGATGCTCTACCGACCGAGCTAAACCAGCCCCAATCATTCAAAACAAGCACCGCAGATCATGAATATACAAAATACATAAGATACATACATTTCCCCAGCAACGGTTTAAATACTAACACTACTATTCTTCTACAAGGATGGCTTTGGCATTAAATAAACCAAATTAATCATAGTTAATTTCATCACTCAATTATGAGTAGCTTTAAAAGCTATCATAAATTTTATTAAATATTAAGTACACACTTGGGTAATTACTTCATAGCCATACATATTTAATTTTACTAATCGACAACCTAATTAAAATTAATGGATTTTTTTTTTTTTTAGCAAGAGGCTGAGAAGTCTCCCAAGATTAAGTTCTAGACCAGAGGTCCTCAAACTTTTAAGTCCATATAGATCAAATTTTTGTGGGGGTCCCACAAAAATTTGATTGATCTATCATGGACCCCCTCCTTATACCCCCCAGTTGTTTTGTTGCAACCAATTATGTAATTAATGAATTCTGCACTAATGTTAATGAAAAAATTAATTGTAAAATAACCATAAAATAAACAGTAAAGTAAGCATAACATGTAAAAAAAAAAAAAAAAAAAAAAAAAAGCTGCAAATATTCAATACTAACTTAATAACTTATCAAGGAAACACATTTCCTAATATAATGGGTGAAGCTGAGGACTTTTGATAAGTTTATGAATATTGGGCTTAAACTTTTGAAAATATATCAACACGAGCATGTTCTCCGGGATTCTTGTGGAATTAATTTATTCTAATTACTAGGAAGACTTATTAGTTTCCATAGACCCCTTGTAGACCCCCTCAGTTGTTGTATAGACCTGAGGGGTTCTATGTAAACCACTTTGAGAAACCCCGTTTTAGACTGAAGCCGTTATGTATCTGGCAGCGTAACAAATTCAGTTGATTTCATTAAAAATACCCAATACTTTCTAATGATAATCCCATGGTTTTTTTCTTCTTTCTTTCAGTAAGTTCTTAAAGTTAGGAAGAAAATCTCTTGGATTTTTGCTGATTATAACACTATGGATGAGACATGAGCAGTTTAACAAAAAAAAAACAATTCTTTCCGGTTCCTCTAACACATCACTCAATAAGTCCCGAGCCTGACATATAGATGTCACCACTAATAAAAAATCCACATGATTTCATAAAGTAATAACCTTCAAATGGTATGTGTCAAAATTTGAGCCCAATTGGATTATTAGTTTACAAATTACAGTTATTTACAGTAAAGCTACTGTTGCAAATTTTCAAAACAGTGGAATATTCGGACTGCTTTGTCGGAAACAGTTAAGAGGTGGTATGTTGACTTTAAACACGGTCATACAGACACAATTGATGCTGAATGCTCAGGTTGCCCCAGAAAACACCAAAAAACTCTGCTAATTCCTTTTGGCCAATCGTAAATTGAAGTTGCGTGAAATACCAAAAGGTAGTGTATTCACCATTTTGCATGAACATGTATCAATGAGAAAGCTGGGTGCTGCGTTTGCTCACAGTCGATCAAAAACGTGCCAACAATTCAGAGCGTTGTTTGCAACTGTCTCAATGCAACAAAAAGGAGTTTTTGAATAAATATGCGACAATGGATGAAACATGGATCCACAGCTTCACTTCAGTCAAATCATCAGTTAGCTGAGGGGACACCAGCAGGTGAAAGCTGTCCAAAGTGACCAAAGATGCAAACATCAGCTGGAAAGGTTTTGGCCTCCGTATTTTGGGATGCGCAAATTATTTTGTTCATCGATTACCTTGAGAAAGCAAGAACCATCAATAGCGAATATTATATAGTATTATTGGTGCGTTTGAAGGAAGAAATCGCCAAAAAACGAACACAAATGAAGAAAAAAGTGCTCTTTCACCAAGACAATGCACTGTGTCACAAGTTGATCGCAAAACTACATGAATTGCTTCTACACCCACCCTATTCTCCAGATCTGGCACCTCACGACTACTGGCTGTTTGCAGACACCAAAAGAATGCTCCAGGGAAAGAGATTTGGCTCCATTGAAGTGATATCGGAAACTGAAGTATATTTTGAGGCCAAAGACAAATTGTTCAACAAAAAAGGCATTGAATTGTTAGAGAAGCGTTGGAATCAATGTATCACCCTAGAAGGAGACTATATTGATGAATAAAGTCAAATTTTTTCTAAAAGTCGTTTTATTAGTTAGGCCGAGGACTTATTGAGTGATGTGTTACACACTGGAAACCGCGCAGATTTTTTTTTACGGAAACGAAACTGTGCTTTGTAGTGCTGTTACTACTGTGTGACCATATCCATGGGGACATGGTTGAAAAAGACTTTCAAATTTTATCAAAATTTGTAATATCGTAGAGAAAAAGTTGTTCATACTAGATCAGGATTACTGCATCAGAGATCTTTGCCGCCCTCCCCATGTCTCTGTTTTAACTGGGAGTGCTGCCTTTTGAAAATAAAATTGAATGCTAATATTTGTTTTAATTTGCATCCAGTCACAAGCGATCATCTAAGAAGCTGCATCTGCAAGCCAAACAAGTGCTGGTCTAAGCTACAAGGATAAACTACCTCACAATGGTGTCAAACTATCTTAAAACCAATTGGTTGTTATATGTATGTCTTATATGGTAAGCAAATCTAATAGTTATGTACAAAAATTAAGTTTTATTAAAAAAAAAAAAAAGAAAAAAAAAGGAAGACTTATGCCTAAAGAACATCCCTCAATTGGCTTTTTGAGATGAAAGAAATTTTTTTTATGAGTCAGAGAGAAATGTTTAAACTCCAACTGAAAAAGAACTTTTAGGAAATAAAAATAATGTCAAAACTTACATCTTCATAGCTCATGGCTTCTACACCATGTTTCATAACCAGGGTAACTTCACGGTCAGCACCTTGCCCACCTGAAACAAAGAAAAATAAAATTTAGATTCTAATAACCATCTCTAATAATAAATACAAATGTTAGGGTGTCACATTTTTTTTCAACTTTACTCCTAGAGGCCATAGCCCAACATTCTATTTCTGTGATGACATTCACCCTGGATCAATCCAACGTATTCACCTATGGTGAATTCATGAAAAGAGTAACAAGGGAATAGGAAATTCATAAGCGGTTTCCAAATATTGCATAGCCCAATATATCAGAACATTTTGGAATTGGGCCAACTGTGAGCAAATTAAAAATATTCTGGGCTGAATCCAGATTCGAAATTCTGAAATTTTAGATTCTCAATTGTTTTTGGTAATTCTTTGCGATTTTTTTTTTTGTATGATAAATTTATTTAAGTTATAAAAATTAAGAATAAATTATCAACCTCAGATTTAATGCCTATAAAGTTTGAAATAAATCAATTCTTAATGATAATACAATTTGGTTTATCAACTCATGTTTTTCTATTTAACCATAGATGGGTCAGAGTGGACCAGGGAGCAATGGTGATGAAGGGGTGCTCCACATTCCCCAAACTGGAACCTCACCATCAGATCATTCCAGGACATCTAGCACCCATATGATAAAAAGGGGTTGGGGCTTGCCATAAAGACAATAGGGTTGGGAAAATCATATAGGTGCTAGGGCTTGACATGACCAGCCGATTGTTCGGAGGGGGCCCTCTCCGACCAAATTGATTCTATGCTGATTATTCAAAGGTTGGGAATTGCAACAAGCTATTTGTACTAACTCCCCAAAATGTTTATCCTGCAGCTTTGCAATAAGTTCCAAATAAACAAATTATATAATTATTTTGATGAAAGTTTGTTTGAAAAATGTTGTTCCAGTTTAATAAAATTTAACATGTACTCAATGCATGAAGTCTCATTGTTGAGCCAAAAGCCAAATGAGCCCTTTAGCCAGGCTAAATTAACTGCCGCCTGATACAGTGGCTTTTCAGCTAGCATGTAAATATATATATTTACCAACTCGTCTGCACAAGTAGGATGTAACAAAGGTCAATTTTTAAGAGGAATTTAACAGGTTTGAATTTTCCTTCTCCAAGACGGTTTGCCTAACCAAGGTTAAAGAGCCTTGTCTGCTCTATTTACCCACCACTGGAGGGAGAATGGTTGGATTCATACCTTTCCCAAAGGTATTAGCGCTATGTGAAATGGAAACAGCCCTGTACAGGATCTTAACTTTGGTTGACAAATCCATTTCATATGACTAACCATTACACAATGCACCTCTATATATAAATATATAAAGAAACATTTTGTATGTTTGTACAATAACTGAGCAAATGTCCTTTTATAAAGGAAAATAGGTGGAGACTAGCAAAGTCCACAATTCTTTCCTATATATTTGTTTTATCTTTTATTCTTTGTATATTCTTGTCTTTAAGTTTATTTTTTTCATTATTTTTGTCTTATTTTTTTAACCATTTATTTAATCAATTTTTAGAAATATATCATTGATTTATACCCTTTATATATATATATATATATATATATATATATATATATATATATATTATATTATTATAGTCACCAATACAATTAAAAGTTTGTCTTACCAATGGTTTCGGAACATCACTTTTAGGTGATTATCCACCATCAGAAACGTTGACTTTTATATAAATAAATACAGCTCTTACAAAAGTAATTGAGCACTTTATAATCATTTCTCCAATAATAATAACAAAAGATTAACTAATATATATATATATTTGCTTTTCTTATAGAAAATGAAGGGTAAATTTTTATTTTTTAAATCCCACCTTGGGTGTGATTTTTATTGTACTTAGGTCATTGCTAGTTTCCACCAATTTTCTTTTATAAAAGGATGTGCCTGGTTGTTGTACAGACATACATAATCTTATATATATATATATAAAAAGAAAAAGCTTTTGAATTTCTGTGTGAACAAGGTATTTTTTTCTGATTAAAGATAATAAAAAAAGAAAAAATGATAATGCAAACAGAATTGTCAATTGAGGTGAGAATTATTTGTATAAACTTGTATTTCAAGCTATTTGCATTGATAAGAGAAAATATTTCAATGAGAGATTTAAATTTATTGTCCATAAAAAGAAGAGTAAGTATTTAGATAGACACCAACAGGTTAAGAGGTGGACAAATGATTACAGTTAGAAATAAGACAACTTTAAAAAAAAAATTTTTTTCTTTCTTAACAAGTTATGACAAGCAACAAAATGTCTTAAAATTCAACAAAAATGAGTAAAAAAAAAAAATTCCTCAGCAAATTTTCAAATACAGTGCTATCATGTCAAGCTCTATCAACTTCATAATTGTCCTGATCATATTCTTTAAATTGCTCTTGTGGCAAACACCCACCCCTTTTGAAATATATCATTACAAAACAAATTAAATTAAAATCAAAAACTTTATTCCTGTAGACTCTTTGTAGAATATAGTGCCACAGCCACTATTCAGGGTCTGTTTTCTCAATACTACACAGTATGTATTTACCCAGCCCCTCCACACGAGTAGGATGTGACACATGGTCAATTTCTTAAGTGGAGTTTAACAGTTTAAATTCAGAGTTTTTCATCTCCTTTACCTAGAGAAAATTAGTGGATGGGAAGATATGAGAAAGAGGAATTTTGCTTGGGTTGCAAGAATATCAACAACCAAGCAAGGTCAGGTAAGCACGAGCAGGATGTGACACAAGGTCAATTATTTAAGGTGAGTTTAACAGGTTTGAATTCAGAGTTTTACTTTTACTACAATGGTTGTCATAGCCCAGTTTGCTCTATTATTTACCCATAGCTGGAGGGAGAATAGTTGGATTCATAACTTTCTCAAGGGTATTAAGCGTTATGTGAAATACAAACAACAGTTGAACCAGGATTTGAACTAGTGTCACTGTGTGTATTTCCTATGATGATAACCATTACATGATGGGCGTCTCCTATATAATGTATTGAAAGAAGATAGGCACCTCTGTATAAATATTCCTGTATTCTGCATAATTTTATTAATTATAACTTTCAAATATAACTGAGAAAAAAATGCTTGCAAATATTTGGCTTCACTCATATACTGAATCCCACAAATATTGTAATATATATATATATATATATATATATATATATTTACCAACCCCTCCGCGTGAGCAGGATGTGGCACAAGGTCAATTTCTTAAGTGGAGTTCAACAGGTTTGAATTCAGAGTTTTCCTTCTCCTAAACTTGTTACTTAGCCATGGTTAAAGAGCCTAGTCTACCCTGCTATTTGCCATAGCTGGAGGGAGAATTGGTCTCATACCTTTCCCAAGGGTATTAGCGCCATGTGAAATGCAAACAGCTTCGTCCAGGAATTGAACTCGGGTCGACGAGTCCACTTCCTATGACTAACCATTAGACCATGTGCCTCCATATTGTAATATAAGAATCATTACTAAACAGATCTATTTGACCCATAGATAGGATCCTAACAGGTACTACCACTCTGAGTCAGAGTGGACCTGGTAGTAATAGTGATGAAAGAGTACTCTACACTCCCCAGCCTCCCCATCAGATGCAGTTTAGTGTCACTCCCCCCCCCGTTTTTTGGTGAGGGGGAGTCTTACCCCTCTGCAAGAGATACAGTCAGCATATTCTAGGTCCCACTGTTAGGTCAGATAAGAATTTGATGCAACAGCAATAATATATTATTTAGTAGCAACAAAATTACAATTTGTAATTTTGTTGTTTTGGTTGAGTATATCCAAAACTAGCAGAGCTATCTGGCATTGCCTGGGATTAAAAAAGTTAATAAATATTATCTATATTTATATACAGATTAATAAAAATCATTTTTCTATAATATATTTGTTTTATTATGTTTTATATATTATTTTATTCTTTATATATTTTTGTTTTTATGTTGTTTATTTTCATTATTCTTGTATTTTTTGTCTTTTATTTGCTTTTTATTAATTTAAAAAAAAAAAAAAATATTTTTTAAAATTAATATTTAAAAATACCATTGATTTATACCTTCATTATATTTTATTCAGATTTTCTTATGAAAAACAGTGGATAAAAAGTTTTTTTGGATAAAAATAGCATGTGGATTTTAACGAACTTTGATGGTCTCCACCAATTTTCCTTTATAAAAGTATGTGTACTCAGTTGTTGTACGAACATACACACAGAATCTTTATATAGATATATGTTCACTTGAGAGAATGAAAAGATGAACACAGATGCAGTGTTTTCTCCTTCAATCAAACAATGAACCCATTTTACCAGACTACCGCCAACTGTACTATATAAAAAACCTCATCTTTGGTTACTGCTTACCACCACTGTGACTAGCAAATTGACTTATGACTAGCAAATTGACTTACCACCACTGTGACTTACTAAGCCATATACTTCTGACATACTTAAATCACATGACTAATTACATGTTAACACACTCGACCCACTCTAGTGTAACAAGTGACACGGGTCACCATGATCTTTTTGTGATGAAACTGCACATCATATTTAGACAAAGGGCATATCAACCATTTTGGGGTCATTTAATGCCGTCTCAAGTCATTTTGATAAACAATGACTCAGGTTGCTTACAGTACCTGGTGTTGCTTAAGTAGCATTCCCAGTTGATTTTTTTTATTTGAGGTTATTGTTGTTTAATCACATTAGTTATATAGAGCTGTGTAAATGGAGTTCAGAACCGTTTGAATTATGCAAATATCCCCAGTGGTTCAAAAGTTATGAGAATTTAAAGCCCCGAAATTGGGGGTACAAATGTGGACATGATTTTGTTTCAAAAATATGTCAAATCACGGACCATTAAAAAAAAAAAGAAATTCAGTGATTTCTTCACCGTTTCTTTATTTTTGGAGCAATTTTGATAAAATTTGGTATTCTTATGTAAAATTCTATGTTCTTTCTGATTATGCACTCAAATTGTATGTATCTATGGTTTAACCCATTATTTAGAGAATAAGAGATACAGATAGCAGCGTTTTTTGTTTGTTTTAAAGTTTAACACCCAACTCGACCCACTCTTGTGTAACAAGTGACACGGGTCACCATGATCGTTTTGTGATGAAACTGCACATTATATTTTGACAAAGGGCATATCAACCATTTTGGGGTCATTTAATGCTGTCTCAAGTCATTTTGATAAACAATGACTCAGGTTGCTTACAGTACCTGGTGTTGCTTAAGTGATCACCCAATTGAACAGGCTCATCAATGCTTAACTTCAGTGATCTAGCGGGAACTCGTGCCTTTAACATGACTTGACCATGATTTGTTGAAAAACCTAACTCCTTATGAAATGGGGGATCAGTTTACAACTTAGTTATAATACCAAAATGATCCCTCACTTTATATCCAGAAACACAAATGGCTAAAATGAGTTTGGGAGGTATCCGATTTTGTTTGGTTTATTTTTTTAACCTGTTAATTGGTTGTTTTACAGCATATTAACCCTTTTGGGTCATTTAATGCCAAATCAAGTCATTTTGATAAATAAACGAAACAGGTTGCTTACAGTACCTGCTGTTGTTTACGTGGTCACTCAATTAAGTATTGAACAGGCCCATTGCTGCTTAACCTCGGTGATCTAGCGAGAACTGTTACTTTTAGCATGACTTGATCGTAATTTGTTGAATTTAATGTGGTCAAGAAATGGGAGATCAGTTTACAACTTAGTTATAATACCAAAATGATCCCTCACTTTACATCCAGAAACATAAATGGCTAAAAACATTTGAGGTATCTGATTTGGTTTGGTTTATTTGTTGAACAGGTCGGTTGGTTGTTTTACGGCATATCAACCCACTTTCAGGTCATTTAATGCTGACTCAAGTCATTTTGATAAACAATGGACTCGGGTTGTTTTAGTGCTGTTGCTTAAAACTCTTAACATCCTGTTGAGATTTTTCTAAGTCCAGAGGATTCCTATAAGGATATATTAAAAAAAATGGCTAAAAATTACCTTTGCATCTAAAGTTACCTATTATTTCTCTTAAATTAAAGATTTCTACATACGTTTAATATTAAATTTAAACAAAGGCTATTGTTTGGGGCTGATTAGTTAAATTGAATGTTTTTTTTGGTTTGTTTTGTTTTACGGCATATCAACCTCAGTGGGTCATTTAATGCCAATAAAGTTTTGAAATAAATCAATTCTTAATGAATAATACAATTTTTTTTTTATTAACACATTTTTCTATTTAACCCATAGATGGGACCATAACAGGTACTACCACTCCAGGTCAGAGTGGACCAGGGAGCAATGGTGATGAAGGGGTGCTCCACATTTCCCAAACCTCCAAAACTGGAACCTCACCATCAGATAGAGTTTAACGTCATTCCCAGGACATGTAGACCCGCAGCCACCGCCTTCTAGCACCCATATGATAAAAAGGGGTTGGGGCTTACCATAAGGGCAATAGGGTTGGGAAATCATATAGGTGCTAGGGCTTGACGTGACCAGCCGATTGATCGGAGGGGGCCTCTCTGCCCGCCCGTCTAGCCCAAGATAGGGCCAAAGTGCCACCCACGGCCAACAGGTGGCCCCATTGGGGGAGTCTTACCCCTCTGCAGAGGTTCATTCTAACACCCCACCGACAGGGCAATCTTTGTATTGGAGCAAAAATACAAGCTGGTAGATACATAATGCACTGGATTGTCTTAGAAAGTAGAAGTGGAAGTCTTTAGGGGAAAATTTTGGGAACTCACAAAGAATTTCATTGCTGTAACCATTTACTATAAATTCATTTCACCTGACAGACAAAACAGATTTCTTATATGTATAGACAGAGTCAATGGTACTTATTGACGGTCAGTTTTTCACCTAGGCAAGAAACTGACATTAGAACTTTATGTATGTATGTATTTTTTATGGTGCGCTCCTTTTTGGCAAAAGACCACAACACAAGCCCCAAAAAACGGTTTTGAGATAGTGTTAAGGAGTGTCTGGTGTACTTTGGTATTCCCGTTGATAATTGGAGTACCTGACATCTTATTGTGGGCAGTGGAGGGCTGCGATATACAGAACTGTTTGAAGCTGCAAGAGTGGACTGGACAAAACTCAGGAGAGCATGCTGAAAAGGTGAAACACTGCCAGCCAATTCTGGTGATGTGTGGATCTGTGAGGAGTGTGACCGTAAACACTGTTGTCAAAGGCAGGCTTGGTCACATGAGAGTTACCCAACTGCAATTGTTGTCTCTACCAAACCACACTGATTCCCAGCATGATCACCAACCTGAGGACTTTTTATGTTTCTGCTTCACAAAAGTATGCTGAACAGCTGGTGGTCCCAAGCTTTACATGAGAGTTTACAGTGATGCGTATACAATGCCTGTCAACTCAGTCAACACCGATCGTTATGTGTGCCAGATACGTTCTAAGTTATGCAAGACTTTGGCAGGATTGAAAAGTCATGAAATAGCTCACAAACGGACAATGAATGAAGGAGTGGCAATCACCTGACAAGATGTTGCGATCAATATGTATGTATGCGAGGAAAATGGGAATGAATCCAACAGATATGTTGAAAAGATAATTGGGAGAAAAATATACATACTTTGGTATCGATGAAATTTGCTTTTTGTCAACCTGTGTTTATATCAAAATTTGTTTACACAAACAGTATTCTATTTCTATTCTATATTTAAAATAATCTTAAATATAATACTCTGTGTGTGTGTGTATGTATGTGTATGTATATATATATATATATATATATATTTATGTATGAGTAGTGGCTTACTGGTGGGTACGATCGTTGGGAGCGCACAGAATTCAGGGGTTAAGACCATGAAAAAAATATTTAACCAATCTCACGCCCCGTAATCTACCCTTCATTAAACAACAATTGAAAAATTAATTCCCACAAATTAATTCCCATTTTCCAGTTCAATAAACAAAATCAATTTCCGGTGAGATTTTCAAAATTTTGTAAACAAGCGTCTATCTGTAACGTTAAGATCCATTCCAACAGACATATGTGGTATCAACTGATATTAATCGAAAATTTGATTAATTCAGCGGATGTAACCCTGACGATTCAGATGATGAAACTTGAGTAGGTTACTTTATATCCATTATATTATATATATATATATATATATCTCTTATTATAATGGAGATTGTGTGTTTTTCTGTCTGTAACCGAAACTATATTACTACTCAAGTCACAATTCCCTTCGTAATTTACATCATTCTCCATGATTTTATTTATATTTAAACCTCAATTATTAATAAAATTGCTTCACCTTTTTATTAGTGTTGTCCATATCTATATGCAAATAACATACAATTGTATTTATATATACAAAAAATAGCGGTTTACAGTGTGAATGGGAAGGCTAATTTGCATATTGATATTAAAAATGTGATTTTATTAAATATGTGCTTAGTATTATTGATTTCTAATTGTTTGGTTTTATTTTAATGAATATAAGCAAAAATCTCTTCAATGAATCTTAAATGAAATCCATTAACAAGAAAAAATAACTGTCATTTTATTCTTTATTTCCTAATTTAACTAAATAGTTAAATAAGTAAAATTCAGCAATGAAAGACGGAAGTGATGGAAGAGTAAGTTTCATTTCTATTATACCCCCACTCTGTTACATATCTTTTTATCTGCCTTCTTATTAGACTTTCTAATTTAATACGATATTTCATTACATTAAAAATTAAATACTTGCACCCGGAGGGTGCATATATTTGCTAGTATATATAAAACACTAGTATAAATATTGCTCTGTATATAATTTATTAGATATTATACATTGAGCTCTCTTAGGGATTTGTAAAAATCTTTATATAAATCTGTTTGCATCAACATGAGCATACATCATTAATGTACAGGATATTGATGATCCCAAATAGAATTATCCCCTACATACCAATCAGTTGTGTGTGTGTGTGTGTGTGTGTATATATATATATATATATATATAACTATGAAATAATAAAAACAGGAAGAAGACTGATGGCAAAGTTTTGAAGTTGTTCATTTTCAGGCAAGCTAATATTCAACTGAATATATCACATGGTTGACCTATTAAGTAGGTCAACTATGTAATAGTCACGTGACTCAAAGATTACATATTTAATTGAATGTAATGGAGGTTTTGGATACTAGCTCACCTGAGACCAGCAATATGAAACCTGGCAGAGTTTTTATTGTTTTTATAGTTGAAAATGTAATATTACTCTGTGGTGTTGTAAATAGAGAACTGTAAAGATTTTACTAACAAAAAATGTTTTTAGCATAAAATTTTACCCCCCGCCCACATTAGGTTCCTGTTATAAAAGTGGTCAATGCATCTATTTAAGGAGTACTGATGGTTGGTTGATATTTTAAAGGCACATCAATCCTTTTATCTAATTCCAAATCACACACACACACACACACACACACACGCATATATATATGATTTGCTTATGCATGGTAGCTTGGAAGCCTCAATTCTGATAAGAAAATAATTCCCAAATTACTTGCTGAGATCCAGGCCATGATTGAGAATGATCCTAGTAAGTCGTTCAGGTTCATATGGGAATATCTTATCAGGCAGGTAGTGCATGAAGACATTTTCTATTTTTCATACAAGATGAGAAATGGTCAATTTTTATCAGAGGCCATGAAGGACAAGAGGAAAGACCGCACTACAAAGTTTTTGAATAAACTCAAGCATACTCTCCAACTGAACACACTGTTTTTTTCTCAGATGAGAAAAATTTTGATCAGGATCAGATGGTGAACTCACAGAACAACCATTGGCTTGCACTGTCCCCACAAGATGTACCGATGGTGATAAAAAGAAAACACTCATGGTGTTTAGGGGGTCACTAGCAATGGTGACATTATGCCTCCATTGATCTTCCCACAGGGTCTCAGATGCAAGATGGAGGCCGACTGGAGGAGGTAGTACTGCCCTAGATTGAGAGAGTGTCTGCTGACAACAGAACTGTGCCATAGCACACAAACAGGAGAACCCAGTCTTATCTATGAGAAAATTTCCGTGACAACACCACCCCTAACATCTGGCCACCTAATTCTTCAGACTGCAACCCCCTTGATTATGTGTGGGGCGTGTAACTGTTGCTAAACTGACCAGTTATTTATATATAGTTATTTTTGTTTATAAAATTAACTACAGCCACAATATCCAATTCAAAGTAGTTGTGGGTTTTATTAATTTCATTTTGTACTGACCATTAGTTTCTGTGATCTATGAATCCCTAACCAGAAAATGGTGAGGGGAACTCATAAGAACCCCTTAGAGTTTACGTTGCTGATCAGGACAGTCGACGCAGTAAGCAGCTCCCACATTATTTTCTCGTTTCTATTTCTTTGAAAAGTATTTGCCGTTATCATTTTATTGAATGTTATTTCTTTTTTCTTGTACAGTTTATTAAATAAACTTAATGACATCAGTAAGGAACATCAAGCCCCCCCCCATTTTATGAAAGCCAGTAGGCAGTAAAAGGGGGGGTGATCATCAACCTGATCCCAGGCAAGAAAAAAGCAAATAAATATTTTGTTAAATAATTTCTTTTGTACTTACCTGCCACAATTTTGTTATCAAAACAAACTTCAAACACATCGTATTCATCTGTTGTGAATGCAAATTTGCCTTTTTTCGCATCCTGCTTTGAATATAAAATGTGTCCTTTTGAATCTGTTACCTGAATGTGGAAGAAAGAAAGAGAAAAAAAATCAATCATTTTCATAATTAATATTGAACAAGTGGAACAGTAATGTGCATTTATTCATAAGGGAGTGGGGGGAATTAATGACAGTTAAATTTTGATCTGAAACCTTCACTGTATAATGTTTAATCTACGAGGCGACCCAAAAGTCTTGTCATCCCTATATATTGTTATAACTTTCATTATTTCTATTTTGATAATATAATTATGTTATTTATGGAATTATTTTACCTACAGAAGGAAAAAGGAAAAAAAAAAAAAAAAAAAAAAAAAAAAAGCGGGGGGGGGGGAGGTCAAGACTTGTCTCCCCTACATATCTTATTATAATGGAGATTGTGTGTTTTTCTGTCTGTAACCGAAACTATATTACTAATCGAGTCACAATTAACAGTTATTTACATCACATTCTTCATGATTTTATTTATATTCAAACCTCAATTATTAATAAAATTGCTTCCCCTTTTTATTAGTGTTGTCCATATCTACATGATATTTTCCATGTACCCCACTTGTACGGGTCAGGCACAAGGCCCTATTTATGTAGGACCACCCACAAGCCAAAGCTCATGGGGTGGCAGGTGAAAAATTGCGTCGATCCCGTCGGCATTCCCCCTCAGGGCAATAAACCCAGCCCTGCCCCTTTAAATCAAGGGGGCAGGTGTTGCCTGGGGGGATGGCCCCCTGGGATTGATGCCGTTAATTACAGCAATGGTCCAGAGGCCGAAGCCACTGTTGACCATATCTACATACTAATAACATGCTATTGTATTTATATATACAAAAAATAGTGGTTTGCAGTGTGAACGGGAAGGCTAATTTGCATATTGATATTAAAAATGTGATTTTATTAAATATGTGCTTAGTATTATTGATTTCTAACTGGTTTTATTTTAATGAATACAAGCAAAAATCTCTCCAATAAATCTTAAATGAAATCCATTAAGAAAAAAATAAGTGTAATTTTATTCTTTATTTCCTAATTTAACTAAATAGTTAAATAAGTAAAATTCAGCAATGAAAGACGGGAGTGATGGAAGAGTAAGTTTCATTTCTATTTTTCTATTATACCCCCACTCTGTTTCAAATATTTTTATCTGCATTCTTATTAGACTTTCTAATTTAATACGATATTTCATTACATTAAAACTTAAATACTTGCACCCGGAGGGTGCATATAGTTGCTAGTTGTTATAACTTTCATTATTATTTGTTTTAATATATATTAAGTAATGGAATTATTTTACCCCAAAAAATATTTTAAAAATGTAGAGGTGACAAGAATTTCTGACCACACTGTAAATCAATTCACAAAGGGGGGAGGGGGGTCCTAAAGCCTTGTCATCTCTACATAATATAACTTTCACTATTTCTATTTTAATAATATAATATGTAAGTTATGGGATTATTTTACTTAAAAAAAAAAAGAAAGAAAAAAAAAAAAAGGGTGACAAGACTTTCTGACCATGCTGTACATTAATCTACAGATTGGGCCCAAAGTCTTGTCACCCCTACATATTATTTCAACTTTAATATTTTATTTTAATAATATATAAGTTAGGGGGCTGCACATATTTTAGTACGTCCAGTACGCTCACAAGCCTGTCCACTTATTACTTTCAATATCAATATCCATGCGTAGACTTCCAAATCCACCAACCCTAATGGACATGCTAAAATATTACAACTGTCTTAAACCTGCCTTCTTATTTTCTGTCTGTGACAGCATCCACCCTGGTTGAGCCAGCTCCATCCAACGAATTCACATGTGGTGAATTCATGGAAGGAGTACCAAGGGAATGGGAAATTCACAAGTGGTCCCCCAACCCCACATGCATATTCCGGTCAAGGAAAGGAGATGCCCTTGTTTGCTGCAGATTTTCCACAGTGACAAGAACGCCAAACCTGTTGATTTATCACTAATAACTATGCATTTTTATCAGTTTTATATTTGTCGGCCATAATCACTTAATTATATAAAGAGGAGTCTGAGTTGCCAAAAATAGAGGAATCAAAGTTGGAGGTGCCAAAAATAGAGGTTCTCTTGGAAGGAGTAATAAGGGAATAGGAAATTCCCAAACCATAGATGCATATCCCAATCAGGGAAAGGAGATGCCCCTGCTGCAGATTTTCCACAGATTCAGTAACAAGTATATCAAACTTATCTTCTTGGTTGTCAACTGCTTATTTCTCTTCATCACGGATAGATTTTCATCCGTACTTATAAGTCTGTGCATGTGTATTGATATAAAAAATAATATGCAAACGGATATGTGAGCATACTGGATGTACTAAAATATTACAGCTGATAAGTTATGGAATTATTTTACCCCTAAGAAAAAAAAAAAAAAAAAAAAAAAAAATTTTACATTTTAAAAATTCAGACTATTGCATCCATTATGACATAAAATACATTAGTTAAGGCTAATACCAATTTCTATGATTGATCTTAATGGCAAGTTGGACATATAGGGTTATTTTATGCCTAGATGTTAGGCATATATTTACATTTTTTGTGTAGTTTAAGAGTTTTTTGTTCTTTTACATCTGGTTATATAATAAAGTATTCCTAGAAGTATTATTTGCCAACAGATCTTAACCCATAGATGGAATCCAAATATACTATCATTCTAGGCAGGTTATTTGGTTGGATTTTATGGCATGTCAACCCTTGTTGGGTTATTTTATGCTGAAGACATTTTATTTTATGCATTCTTTCAAGTGGTTGGATTTTATGGCATATCAACTCTTGTTGGGTTATTTTATGCTGAAGACATTTTGTTTTATGCATTCTTTCAAGTGGTTGATTGGTTGGATTTTATGGCATGTTAACCCTTGCTTCTTCTTAATGGGTATTCAAATTTTTATTATTATTTAAACTCAATTTTTTCTATTCAACCCATAGATGGGACTAACAGGTACGACCACCCCTGGGAGTAATGGTGATGAAAGAGTACTTCACACTCCCCAGAGCTAAAAAATTGGAACCTCACCATTAGATGCAGTTTAATGTCATACCCTGGACACTACCACTTCAGGTAGTTCTGAAGAGTTTCCATCTCATTCTTGATTTATTTTGCTAAAAATTCACATTTATTTATTTATTCATTCATGTGACATCTATATATCAATACTCATATTCCTTAATGGTACAACCATAATCAATTTGAAACACCCTTTGGTTAAAAATGAGACCATCTAAATTGTCTAAGATGAAATGCAAAAATGTAAATCCTGATTATCTGGTGTTGCTTATCCTCCAAATTCTTATGAATATCGTCCCCTTTATTATAAAGAAAGGGAAGAAAAAAGATATGCTACACAGTTGGTTGGATTTTACAGCATGTCAACCCACTGAGTCATTTTATGCAGAAGGTTTTTGATTTATTTATTCTTGATAGTACTCAGTTGATTTTTTAAACCACATTTTGTTTTATTTAACCCAAAGATGTGACCCTAATAGGTACTATCACTCCGGGTCAACATTACTCCCAGGTCCACTCTGACCCGGAGAGGTAGTATCTGTTAGAGTCCCATCTATGGGTTAAATAGAAAAAATGCAACCAACCAACCAACCAACCCATCAAGAATGAATAAAACAAAACGCCTTCGGCATAAAATGACCCAATGGGTTGACATGCCGTAAAAACCAACCAACCCATCAAGAATGAATAAAACAAAAACATTTTTGGCATAAAATGACCCAAATGGGTTGACATGCCGTAAAATCCAACCAACCCATCAAGAATGAATAAAGCAAAAACGTCTTTGGCATAAAATGACCCAATGGGTTGACATGCCGTAAAAAACCAACCAACCAACCAACCATTGCTATAGGGTAGTAAGTAGTAACGTATGTGTGTGTGTGGGGGGGGGTATGCTGTCGAGTTGTGGTTGACGAGCCGTAAAGCATTTTTACTCGAGAACGAGGCTTTCTATAATGTGATTGTTTCGATAGCGCCTGTCTAACAGCTGACTTAGCAGGCAGGAAACTGAAATACCACGTCAGCGGAAACTCCATCATCCGGACACAGCTGTTAATTGATATTGATCAATCAATGAAAAAGAAAGAGACAACAACACACTTCATTGAAAGAAAATCATTGGAAATCGACACTTTTGAAAACGTCTTCCTATTGAGACACACACATAGTAACACGTTCGAATTATATTTCTTTGCTTTCAAAACAAAAAAAAAAAAAAAGAATCGTGAACAACAATAACAATTGAGTAACATGGGTACAATAATATAACCGTAAGATTATATATACATAGTGTCCAGAAAAAATTGTCATCATTTGAAATGTGAATACCTAAGTAATTATAAGTCGTAAGCAAACAAAATTGAATAAGCTTCATGTTGAATAATAAAAGATTTATTTATACAAATTTAAACAAGATATTCTGAAGGAAATAGAATTTATAATTGATTTCTAAAAGCCTCATATACTTTTTTGTGTTTGAGAATATTCCAACACAAAAAATGTTTACCCTTAGTGAGAAAAAATTAAAACCTTAAAGTTAGTTTTTACACACATTATTAAAATTTGAAATCATTTGAACGGGAATTGGCTAAATTATTACACTAGGTCAATTTTTTGTACACCTTCAGCTATGGTAAGGGTGTGACATAGGGTCCTGAACTCAGAGTTTTATAAGGAATTACTTTACTAACTATCTGATAGTTGGAAAGGTATATTTATTATTAAAGAACTTTATATGAAAACATTTTTTTGTTTGTGGGAACGTTTGAAAATCATTTTTATTCCGGGGGTAAAAACGAAAAAAAATTTTTTCTCAAAAAAGCAAAAATGAAAATTTATTTTGATTAATTTTTGGCACTCAAAAAGGTTCACGAAAAAAAAAAAAAAAAAAAAAAAAAAAAAAAAATAAATAAAACAAATAAAATTGAAAAAAGAACTTAAAAATGGGAAAGTTTCTTTTTAAAAAGCCGGTTTTTAAGTTAAATATAACGAAAGATCTAAATAGGTCAAAACTCGTATTGAAATTTATGTAAAAGGAAAAGCCCCCCCCCCCACACACACACAAAAAAATTAGTTTAACTAAAGCAGAGGACTTAATGAATATTTAAGTCACTAGACTAACAATGGGTTGCAAGATAAACAGGTTGACCATACGTCCACCACACAACAAACACATATCTATTCAAATTTGCCAAATATCACCAAGGAGATTTGGTTTGGGCTGGATCAACAGGGTCTTTCCAAGTTAAACTAAAATTTCCTCAAATACTTCAAAAGTTTTTATGCACCCCCCATCCGCTTTCAAGAAATAAATCCTAATCACAGAAAATATACTTTAACACCTATCAAGTATATGGAAGAACATTTTATTGCTACAACTACTACTGCTTGGGTAGGTAAGTTATGGGAGAGTGGTTTTACTCAAATGTTTACACACCTACTCTGTCGTCAAACGTGAAATATTTTATCAATGTTATCAGACCAGGCAATGAGCGCAGGGAATAATGAAGTCATGCCTTTAATAGGGGAATTAGTGCAAAGATAAAACTGAACTAAACAGCCTCTGCCAAGATTCGAACTCAGTTCCCAGATTTCATTTTTTTGTGCTAGTAAACGTTCACGTCATCACACTTAAAACCGTAAAACGAAAAGTTACTTTTTTTTAAATCAGTGAACAAACAGATAATAGTTTAATTTCAGGTAAATCTGTTGATTCATACGCAGTGATGCTGATAGCTTTTTAAATTAGTGCGTCCTGGGACACACATGTTTGCTTTGAATGAGTCTCCGGTAATATTTATGGGTCCTAATTAAAGCCATCTAACTCCTACCTTATAACCTATCCTGTGTAATTAATTTCTAAGAAACTATTGAAATGTATTTAGTTAGCATGAAATGGTGAAGGAAGAAAAAAGAAAAACACTGGGACACAATTTCACTGCGTCCTTTCAGATTTTTGTGCGTCAGGGACGCAGAACGTGTACCTATCAGCACCTCTACCTTTGTAAAAAAAAAAAAAGAAAAGATGACTCACACATAAGTGGATTATTATTACTGAGCCAGGTGGCTGTGGGTATTAAAAAATCGGTACAAGTTTCTGTTTTATAAATTAATTTATTGAAGGCAAAAATGAAATAAATAGATTTTTTTAGAAATATTTTTTCTTATTTATTTTAACTTTACAAAAAAAATAAATATATATATATATATAACTCCTTAATTCCTTTAGAGAGAGAGAGATGCTGATAGGTACTCGTCCTGCGTCCCTGACGCACAAAAATCGTATACATGCGTCCCCAGTGTCTTTCATCACCATTTCAAGCTAACTGTAAATACATTTCAATAGTTTCTTACAAACTAATTAACAGGATGGGTTACAAGGTAGGAGTTAGCCGGCTTTAGTTGGGACACATACATTTTTCCGGGGACTCATTCAAAGCAAATATGTGCGTCCCTGGACGCACTATATCAAAAAGGTATCATCATCATTGTGTGTGTGTGTGTGTGAAAGAATATATATATTTTACACAGGAGTCTAATTTTGATGTTTTTAATCATACATTTTGGTGAAAATTGACATCTAAAAAAAACTATTTTAAAAAGTTTGGGATGATGAGATCTTATAAGCTCAAAATTTGCGAAATTTAGATCTCCAAAAATTCTATTAATTTCTATTCCTTATTCACGATAATTCTAATAATTTAAGCAACAATAACATTTTATATCATTTTAAAATGAATAAATTAGATAAAATATATTTCTAAAAACAAACAAAAAATTTTTTAATATAAAAAGGCTGAGTGGTACATTTTTCCCCTTAGATCAAACTTTTGTCGGCAATATTTTTTTATAGATATGTCAAAGTAATTTTTTAAAAATAAAATAATCTAAAAGTATTTGAAATGATTAAAAAAAAAAAAAAAAAAAAGATTTGAAAACATTTTTGCTTAGTTTAATAAAATAAAATTTAGAAATAAAACAAGATTTATTTTTAAGTGAAGATGAAAACTTAAGGGTGGATATTTTTTTTTTTAAGAGACAACATAAAAATCTTATGTAAAAGTCATTTTATTTTTAAAATAAAATAAATTAAAAACATTTTAAAGGCTTAAAAAAGGATATAATTAGAAAATACATTTTTCACTAAGTTTAATAAAAATAAAATTTAGAAAATAAAACAAGTATTTTTGAAGTGAAGAGATAAAAACTCAAGAAGGGTGAATATTTTTTTTTGAGGGCCGACATATTTATAAAAAAAAAAAACAAAAAACAAAAACCGGATATACATATATATTTTTTTCTTTTTTTAGATGTAGATATCTATATATTCTTTTAATACTTACAGCTAAATTTGTTTTTTGTCCAAGTGCCTCTGATAATTCATAATCTCCAGTGACCAAAACGTCTTTGTGGATTTCTTCTCGAAGACATTTCTTTTGATTGGGCGGCAGATGAAACATGAGGCTGGCCACGTCGGGAATAACTAACGACAACAGAAGAAAAACAGACAAAAACGACGAATGCAACTCCATTATTATAACCACAACAAAAACAACAATAAATCTCAGTTCCTTCTGGTATAAAAAAAACCTCCCCTAAATCCTAAGTAAAGAAGCAGAGAGAGATGCCAAACTAGTCGTTCTGTTTGCCGTCTCCTTTTTCCCACACCGACACGCCGCTGCTGCTAACGTGGCATTCGGATAATTCCGTAAACATCCGGTTAGATATTCGGTTAATTCCGTCAGTTACAGTTCCTCTTACTACACGAAACCGTTCGGCAAATTCCGGAAAGTATTCGGCACAACACGCCGACATGTTGCCACTTCCTGTTTGCTTCAGCACCAAAAACACAAACGCAGAAATTATAAAAAATATAAAAGCGAAAGATTGGGTTTTTAAAATTATATAATTAAATTTCAAGAATTATATAAGTATTGAAATAAATGATTACAAACCGTTTGATAGTTTGTAGATTTATTGCTTAAATTTGTTTTAGTTGCTGCTAAACTGTTGTTTATAGCTACTTCCGTTGTGAAGGTGGTTCTTCTTGCCATGTGTTTTGGTCAAGGACGGATATACTGTTGTTGAAAAATTAATTTGGCATCGTCTCACCGGTGAGATTTAGTTTTTTTGATAAATCTTATTAATTACTTTTGTAGGTATTTGCTGTAATTTGCGTTTGTAAAATATTTTTAACTGTTTATTTAAATTGTGTTTTTCATTTTTGCGAATTTAATCATGTCTCGTAAAACGTCTAGCATTTTTACGTATTATTGTTGGTGTGAATGAAATATTACGTGCTCATCTTTGCCAAAATTTATACTATTTATACCATTCAAGTTTTTATTTATTTATTAGTCTTTCGGTATTATTTTACTATTACACCCGTGGCAAGTTCCTGTGGCAATGTACTGGACTGCGACATCGTAATAAGCGAGTTCGAATTCCAGTCGCTCTCTTACGTTCACTTTTGGACTAATACCTTTGGGAAAGGTATGAATCTCCTCATCTCTCCGGCTATAAATAGTGTCACTACTGTTCTTCTACGAGGATAGCTTTGGCATTAAATAACACACGAGGGTTGATATGCCATTAAAGAAAGAAACGAAATCAACACCTATTGCACTTTTATAATTCCTGACTATTATTTTACAAACTTCGAGATTTTCGGTTTTCTTCAGGATACGCATTCCCGAAATTTTCAGCCCCTCCTTTTTTAAAATGCTCTTCAAGTTAACAACAGGTACTACGCTCTTTTGATCTGTTTTTTTTTTTTTTTCGGGGGAAAAAAAGTAACTTATTTTTCATCTGAATTCTGAAATAATTTTCTTTTACAATATTTTGTCCATTTTTCGATAAATAAATCTAAATGAAATTATTTTGATCATTTTTCAAGAAATAATAATTTTTCTTTTCAATAATAAAATTTGAAAACTATTTTAAACAATGAAATAACTTTATTTATTGACTTTTTTTGAATGCATATGAAAACACGTTTATCCCCCCCCCGAAAAAAAAACAAAACGACCGCCCACAAAAAAAAAAACAACAAAAAAACATAGATCAAAAGAGCGTATGAAGCTGGCTTCTGCTGCTAATTTGAAGAGAGCATTACTTAAAAAAACCAAAAAAACAAAAGAAAACCCTAAAAACCCTGAAAAATTCAGGAGTGCGTATCTTGAAGAGAATTTTCATATCCTAAGACTTTTTCCTTAATCATTGTAAATCAGCTGTTTTGGAGATTTTATTTTTTTCTTGTATTTTTTTCTCCAAGTCTCTGGGCGAATTCTTCCTGCTCAAATCTCCCCTAGAAAACTATGTATGTGTACGTACGTACGTGCATGCATTGCTGACCAGTGGGGTTAGGGTTAGCTGTGGTTCCCTTAACGGAGAATTCCTGGTTCTCACCAGGTTTGTGTTGTAAAGGGCGTTCCTATGTGATTTAATGGTCAGCAAGCTAGTCTCGCAAATCCATTACTTCTGAATAGTAAGTCTAATCCTCATTGGATGCTCCGTACTTGCGACCTTGTGTCACATCCTACCTGTAGTGAATGGGTTGGGTAAATAACTTTTGAAGGCTGGAGTATGTATACGTGGTGGTGGGGGGAGTAACTAAAAATGAGTAATTTCCAACTGCTTTGAAGGTCAGGTTTGTTAAAAAAAATTGTGCCTGGAGATCCCTGGAGAACAACACTTCCACATTAACTCTTAACATCCTATACCACCTCATTCTGCCTGGCTGGAAGTCACATTCATTTTCATAATCCACCCCAAACGATAGCCTGTCTAAATGTAATATTAAACGTATTTAGAAGTCTTAGATTAAAGGGAAATAACAGGTAACATTAAATGAAAAGGCCATTTTTAGCCATTTTTTAATAAATCCTTATAGGAATGGGGTTCTGGACTTAGAAAATTCTCAACAGGATGTTAAGAGTTAATAAATATTTGCCATTGATGATGACTATAAACTTATCATTGTTCCAACCCTATTGTCCTTATGACAAAGCCTCCAGCAGGCATCTGCCATACTCTGAACGCCTCGTTGCTCTGGGAATGGATTCGCTGAAACTTCTGCGTCTGGTAACTGACCTGGTAAACGTTCATAAGGTCATTAATCATCTTAACAACAGCAACCTTGAGCACCTTTTTGATCTCCATCTTTCTAACACACGTGGGCATGCCTACAAAGTCAGAAAACAGCACTGCTCCTGTGACTTTCGGAAACATTTTTTCACGCTCAGAGTTGCGGAGACATGGAATAAACTGCCAGCGTCTGTTGTAGGCTGCCGAAGCACTGAGTCTTTCAAAGCCTCCATGCTATCCTGTAGTCCGCCGACACTATACCTGATGCCGCTCTCCACATACATATGCACACCCGCGCACACATAAATGCATATTACTACTGTAAACTGTTCATGTTCCTGACACTAATACATTATTCTGTGTACTTGACATGAGACTTTGATGAGTTGTGGTGCACCTGAGCACTGTACACAATAAATTTCATTATTATTATTTTTTTTATTATATATGTGCTAGAATGCAGTGGCTGAGGGTCTTAATGTCCTAGGTATGACATTAAACTGCATCTAATTGTGAAATTCCAATTCTGCAGCTCTGGGGAGTGTGGAGTACCATTTCATTGCCATTACTTCCAGGTTCACCTGATCTGGAGTGGTAGTACCTGTTAGGGTCCCATCTATAGGTTAAATAGAATAAAATGAATTCTAAATCTCTTTGGCATTAAATATCCCAACAAGGGTTGGCATGCTGTGTTAAGTATCTGGCCGCCATCGTTGGCCAGTTGGAAAAACTCAAAGTAAATGAATAAGTCTCGCGCTATAGAATCCTTTGGTAAGTGAATAAGTCCCGCGCTATAGAATCCTTTGGTAAGTGAATAAGTCCCGCGTATAGAATCCTTTGGTAAGTGAATAAGTCCCGCTATAGAATCCTTTGGTAAGTGAATAAGTCCCGCGCTATAGAATCCTTTGGTAAGTGAATAAGTCCCGCGGTATAGAATCCTTTGGTAAGTGAATAAGTCCCGTATAGTACTACGTTCCGACGTCCAAGAAGATCCAAGTAGCAGTGAGCTAAGATTAGAATCAGCCAGTATAAATACAACAACAGCAGCAGAGCACTGTCAGTGATTGGACAATAGGTTGCCTTCCCAGGTCACGTGCTTATCGGCGATTCTATAAGTAGAAGTGACCATTTGGTACACACCTTATAACAAAAATCCCAATAAACTTCATTATTATTATTATTTAATACTCATCAAGAATGAAAAGAACAAAATGTCTTTGGCATTAAATATCCCAAGAAGGGTTGGCATGCCGTAAAATCAAAGAAAGGAAAAATTGGAGGGTATTGGTGACATGGGTGATTTGACATGGAATTACGATTAAAGAAAATAACCAACTAGACGTTGAGTTGTGTTTGTCTAAATGTTTGGGTAGTGTCCATTCGGTAATTTATGAGGAAGTGCGTCCCGGTCTCCTGCTCAAGAGTTGCTGCCCGGTGACTATTAAAATAATGACCCAGCTCAGTCTATTCAAAACTATCCATCTATCTATCTATCTCAATTTGTTCATATTTATCTATATTACTTTAAATACTAAGATTTTTTTTATTCATGTTTGTTTAATGTCTTGTTTTTAGTTTAAATAAACAAGAATTATGACAAAAAAAGAAGCGACCCCCTCCCAAAGACATTTACTTGTAGAAAATATCTATCTCCATTTGTTCGTATCTATCTATATTATTTTGTTTACCTATCTATCTATCTATCTATCTATCTATCTCAGTCTATTTCAAAACTATCCATCTTCATATCTAAACAAGAATTACGATAAATAAACAAGAATTACGACAAGCTGGGGTAGTTATTTTGATAGTCACCGGGTAGCGGTTTTTGAGGCAGGAGACCGGGACGCACTTCCTCATAAATTACCGTCCATTCTTTATTCTTAAGGGTCAAGAGCTAAATTTGGTAATTTTATTTACTGTGCATCCTATGTATGCAGGTCAGACACAAGGTCTTATTAATGTGGGACCATCCACGAACTGAAGCTCATGAGATGGCAGGCACAAAAAAATGTGTGGATCCCGTCGGCATTCCGCCTGAAGTGGGGGGTGGTGGTGCCACAGGCACTAGGCAATAATCCCAGCTCTGCCCCTTTAAATCAAGGGGACGGGTGTTGCCTGGGGGGATGGTCCCCTGGGATCACATCGTTAATTATTTTACCGTTCCAGTAGCCGAAGACACAGGACATAAAACCCTATGTCAGTTAAGTATGAACAAGAAGTTGTAATTAAAATTCGTGTTGCCGTTTTCTTCAGGAATGTCTTGAAATTTCCTTTGTATTCTTTCTTTGCAGTTCTTCCGTCTCAAAACCAAAACTAACATGCACCAGCACTGGGTAAAAACAGGAAAGTAAGTATGGAATCGGTAATACATGAATTCCTATTTCTCTAAATTCTTGAGATGAGGCTTGATAATTTGGATTATTCAGACTATAACGTGTGGTTTAAAGTTCAACATACTTTGGATACAAATAACTCCGACAAAGGTTAATAGACAAAACATTTAATAACACAGCACATGGATAACAGTGTACAACGTTCATAATAAAGAGTACACATAAAAAGGTGGTACACAAATAAAGATAAGACACATTCATGAATGATACAATATACAATAAAAGGCACAGACATGAGACTAGGAATAGTCCATGCTGTGAGGACTTACAGTAATGTAAGGGGGGCGGAGCCCCACGAGAGGGTTTAGATAGAATCTACCCCATGTGGCTCGTAGTTGCTGAAACTATAAAAAGAGAACGAAAGGCTTTGAAACCGGCGCTTAAATACTGGTGCCCTAGCGGGCATCATCAAACTAAAAGGGGCAGACAACTCCAACAGGCGAATACAAACTAACGCTACAAGACTATTGTCCTTATCTTTATTGTTATCTGTACAACATTTCGGCTGATGTGCTGTGGATTGAATAAAGGGTTAGGTACAAAGTTCGTGATTACAACAAGGAGGTTCCCGAGTTTGAAAAGGCAAGCCTGATGAAGGTCGGAGGGCACATCGGCTGAAATGTTGTACAGATAACAATAAAGATGAGGACGATAGTCCAGATAATACAAAAGGAATTCCTGTCTTTTTATAAAATGTTCTCAACCTTTTTTTTAGCCATGACCCCCTCTTCAATCCAATTTGAATTCTTTCTACCCCCCCCCATCTCATAACCCTCAATGGTGTCATACGTTGAGAAACCCTTTAAATAAAGAATGAATTAGGAGTTTTAAATTTTAAGAAATTGAAAGTAACCTCCTTATTTGTTTCACTTTGAGGGAGCTGTTTGTTTTGGTCGGCCATTTTCATTTCACCATAAATCTACACTGAAAATATGAATTTATTTGAATCAATACAACTGCATGTTTTAACACGAAAATGTGTTCATAATTGTGCTTGCACATTATTTGAAATTAACTTAATTGTTATTAAGAACACATTTTATGATATTTTCGTGTTAAAACATGCAGTTGTATTGAGTTGAACAAATTCGTATTTTCAGTGTAGATTTGCGGTGAAATGAAAATGTCACCAAAAACAAACGTCTTCCTCAAAGTGAAACAAACAAGTGGAGGTTACTCTTATGGTGTTAAGTATGGGCTGTTTGATGTCAATATTTAATAAAAGTGTTCAAACATTTAAAAGACCATAAAACAATCAAGCACATGGCATAGAAGACAAAACTCTTGATTAAACAAACAAAATTGTATTAACAGAATGTATACAAAAAGACAGCATTGAATACTGGGTGAGGTTCAGCCAAAAGTTCTTTTTTTAAAGTTCAATGTAAAATGTAAGCTGATATTTCACAATTCACAAAGTGAGAAAGAAAATGTAAAGTTTTTAAGTCACAACAATCAGCAGTCAGGCAATAGTTGAACTGATATTTAGTTTGTCTCTGAAAGTGATAATTATTTAGAGAGAGAGAGATAGATAGATAGATAGTTTGTACCTTCTGCATTAAAAGTTCTTAAAACATGTGACAAGGATTCTCTTAGGCAGGCAAAATCTTTCTGTTTCCAAAATGAAAAAGTTTGGGTTTAAATAGAATTTAGGTAGACTCCGCAAGGCTCTATTTGATAATTTTTCTTTTTAGGCGGGAACGCCTCTGATTAGTTGAATTTTATGAATTTTATTTTTTTACTAAGGTGCGCAATCCCCTGCGTAAACTATCTATTTTTGTCATTCGACTTCTGTCCATTGAAGCAAGAACTTCCGGCTTGCCACGCTCTCATTTATACAAGAACCCAATGGATAATATTTTGTCTAGTAAGCTTATAAATCTTTCATCCCACCCTCATATATTGAGTATAAACTATTGGGTAATCTGAACATTAGCTACATAGATGAGAGTAACCTCCTCTTGTTTGTTTCACTTTGAGGGGGCTGTTTGTTATGGTCGGCCATTTTCATTTCACCATAAATCTACACTGAAAATATGAATTTGTTCAAATCAATACAACTGCATGTTTTAACACGAAAATGTGTCCTTAATTGTTCTTGAACATTATTTGAAATTAACTTAATTGTTATTAAGAACACATTTTATGATATTTTCGTGTTAAAACATGCAGTTGTATTGAGTTGAACAAATTTGTATTTTCAGTGTAGATTTACGGTGAAATGAAAATGCTGCCAAAAACAAACGTCTTCCTCAAAGTGAAACAAACAAGTGGAGGTTACTCTCATTTATGTAACTAATGTTCAGATTACCAACTATTGCTGGTATAGTAAAATTGATTTGCTACCATGAACAGAGCATACAGTTTCAATTTGTTTTCTCAACATTATTGTCTCGATAAAGACAGTGTAGATTGAGATTTTGACCATTGGAACCAATGAGGTTACGTTCTAATAACTGAGCCAAATAATATTTAGCTGTTGATCAGAGGGCAGAGTCTAGATTTACGGAGGCAGTGTCAGTTCGATGAAGGCAGTTACAAGGGAGGCAACTTCGATTAACTTTTTTGGAACTATTTAAACTAACTAAAATAGGGTATACTTGCAAATCGGTCGGAAAATTAAAACATATTACAGGGTGACCCAGAAAAAAAACAGAACCCAAATTATTTATTTTCCTATTAAACTAACCCTAACCCCCCTAGTTAAAATTAAGTTTTATTACAAAATATGTGTTCTGTTTTTCTGGGTCACCCTGTGTACAGGGCGACCCAGAAAAAAACAGAACCCAAATTATTTATTTTTCCTATTAAACTAACCCTAAACCCCACTAGTTAAAATTAACAGTTTTATTACAAAATTTGTGGGTTCGGTTTTTTCTGGGTCACCCTAAATTAATACTGTAAATGAATATTAATACTGTAAAAAAATGTATAAAAATATTATAAAATGTATTTATTATAAAATAAAGGCTATTTTTATATAAGATTCTTTTTTATGAAAGAGGGCAGGGGGCTAAAAGTCTCTGTTTTACAAGACTATTGCCATACAATAGGTACATGTAGAATAATCAAACTAAGTTCCAATTACTGTCGAATTGGTAAGACACGGCAACAAGTAGTTGTAACTGAATACGAACCTATCTTGCTGCAACCCTACTGCAGAATGACAGGGTATTCATGAAACTCCACAACATCATAGAAACCAAGCAGCCAATCAGAACTCAAGGAATGGAATCACCCAAATACATGAATGGACTATTCTTGAGTTCCATAAATACCAACTGTCTTGGACACTGCTTCAGTTGTGCTTAGCCAGTTGCAGTTGTTCAAACCAACAATAGACTGACTGACTTCAATAGTATGGCCCAAATTTTGGTATGACAGCACCTCCCCCTTTCTTTAAACTTTTATAAAATATTTAGAATTGTAAATTGTCGCTTGTTTTAATTTTTTTCTTCCTTTAAGAACAGAGCCTAAATTTACATAAAAAATAAATTTGCCATGATTTATATCTTCCCAAGTACTTTTGGTCCTTTCTTTGACCATTTTTGGGGATGTGTATATTGTAAAAACAATGCAATGCTATTAGCATTCTATTTATATATATATATATATATATATATATATATATATTTACCAACCCCTCCACACGAGCAGGATGTGACACAAGGTCAATTTCTTAAGCGGAGTTGAACAGGTTTGAGTTCAGTTTTCCTTCTCTTAGACTAGTTGCCTAACCGGTAATTTTCACCTTTAGTTGTCAAAATTCCTAGCATAAAATTGTGCGTGTGCATTATCTGAAATGAACTTAATTGTTATTAAGAACACGTTTTATGATATTTTTGTGTTAAAGCATGCAGTTGTATTGTTTTCGAAAAGTTTCTAAGATTTGTTTATTTTCGCACGGAGACTTTCAAAATATCTACCGGCTTGGTTAAAAGTGAAATTCAAGGGAGGTTACTCTAATTGCCTTATTTGCTAGGAATTTTGACAACTAAAGGTGAAAATTACTGCCTAACCAAGGTTAAAGAGCCCATACTGCCCTACTATTTATCCATAGCTGGAGGGAGAGTAGTATTCATACCTTTCCCAAGGGTATTAGCGCTAAGTGAAAAGCAATCATATCCAAGATTTGAACTCAGGGCGACGAGTCCATTTTCCATGACTTTAACCATTACACCACACGCTTTGATATTTATATAGGTTATGAAAAATAAATGTACTAGTTTTTTTATTTTTTATTTTTTTTTAGCATGTAGGAATGCTGCAACTAATAATTTGAATGGATCAATATGTTACATAATCTATGCGGTTGCATAAGATTATTGTCAATCCCCTGTATTTCTAAAGGGATGGCCCTTTTCATATCACGGGCGGGACTTTCCATGGAATATTACAGAAAGCCCGCAAAATACATGAAGTCATGTGGGACCTGGTTGATTCTCAGTTTCGGCTTGGACGTCAGGCGGATAAGATATGTCTGCGTAGCTGGGACTCACCTGCATACGCGCGCTATGTTTAGTTACATGAAATGTTTAGTTAAGTAAATAAAAGCTTATGAAAATAACATGGTTTTGTGGTTGATGAATGTCTTGGTAACAAGACTGACCTAGAAGACCAGACACGAAGTCCCCAAGACACAAAGTTCAGACGCTTGAAGAAGAACGTAAGATACCAAAGATGAACAGAAGAAGAATAGAAGTAAGGAAAGAAAGGGTATACAACAAATACTAAAGAAATACACTTCACTTACCAATTTCGTCTTGGCCAATCGTGTATTAATTCAAGATTTCTATGGCAACGAGTCAATTAATATGGAAGCTAGTATTGAAAAAAAGTTTTTTTTTTTTTTTTTTTTTTTTTTTTAAGTAAATGGATTTTGATTAGAATGTAGTTTGGAAAATTATTTACTAAAAGCAAAAATAAGTGGTGTTATGATTTGAAAATTGTCCACCAGCTTCTCCTTCTCTTTCTCTTCCTTTTCTTCCTTCTCCTCTTCTTTCACTTCCTCTTCTGCTCTTCGACACTGTTACTGAAGAACAAAAATGCAGTGTGTCGTTCAAGCCAAAATAGGTCGCTTTTATAGTCAAATAAAAGTTGCAATGCACTATGGGTAGTCACCCATAATGCCTCACAACCTCTATAAAAAGTCCATTCTGTCCCCTCCAATTTCTTGACACTTCTTACTCAGAGTGGGCATAATGGCGTACCACATTCCTTCTCCCCCCGACCACATTCCTTTCCTTGCCAGGGACAGTTTCACAGGCCAGGCATCTAGGTCGCCTTGAGTCAGGTAAGTTAGACTCGTTACTACATGATTTAACTAGATGAAGTTTAGTGGTATCTATAGAAATTGTTATAATGGATTGGATAATTCTTAAATTGTAGAGTTGTCGTAATTGTATTTATACACACACACACACACACACAATTAAGGACTATAAATGTTAAACTGATTTCAGCAGAAAATAACCCAACTAGGGTTGACATGCCATTAATTTTTTATTTGCTAATTCTTTGTATTTTGATTCACTTAAAATTTCTAGGGTTCTGTTGGTTCTTATGGAAAGTTGTGCTGGAACAGGACACAAATTTGCTCATGTCCGGCTCAAGGCTGGCGATAAAGTTGAAATGATTCGATGGGATCCTTGGGGTATGTATAAAATCTACTTTAGATAGTTTTTTCTTTTAAACAATACAAATTTATTAAAAAATGCTATTTTTTTTTACCAGTGAACATTATTTTTAGTAAAATACTGAATTTTTTTTTTCTTTTTTACCAGTGAAAAATATTTTTAGTAAAATACTGAATTTTTTTTTCCTGTGAAAAATATCTCCACCCCATATTTTTTTTGTGGGGTGCTGCTCCCAAGATTTGTTATTGGCCTGTTGGTTGGGGCAGAAGAATGCACCAACTGCACCTCTGCAGAGGGGTAAAATTCTCTCAGTGGTGCCACTTGTTGGCTGTTAGTGGTGAACTGTGATGCTTAAGGATGGAATCCTGATAGCCTAGCAATCTATGATATGCAACACGCACTTTGGTCCTTACTTAGACTAGATGGATGGTCGGAGAGGCCTCCTCCAATCAATTGTCAGGTCACACTAAGCCATAGCACCTATATGATTGTCTCAACTCTACTGCCCATATGCCAAACCCACAATCCCTTTTATCTTATATGTGCTAAAAGGCAGAGGCTGAGGGTCTTCGTGTCCTGGGTATGATGTTAAACTGCATCTAATGGTGAAGTTCCAATTTTTGAGCTCTGGGGAGTGTGGAGTACCCCTTCATCACCGTTAATCCCAGATCCACTGTGACATAGTGGTTGTACCTGTTAGGATCCCACATATGATTAAGTAGAAAAAATTATTTAAAAAATAGTTGAATTTAAATTAAAAAAAAAATTAGCATAGAATAAGATGACAAGGGTTGACATGCCGTAAAACCCAACCAACTAAAGAGAGCTTTTGTCAAGCTTCTTTTCTTTTCTCCAAGTGTTTCATTAAAGTAAGTGGTGCAGCCATATAATAGCACTGATACGGCTACAGCAGTACTTTTCATGGAGAACTGTCCTGGCCTCCAGCCTCAAAAATCGCTACCCGGTGGCTGCTGAAAAAACCCACCAGCTACGATTGAAGTCCATAGCCGAAGCGGTGTCACTTGCAAAAAAACCCCAAAACAACCAACTTAAGGTGTTTTTCCCGAAAACCCAACCCAACCTCAACCCTAACCCTAAACCCCCTAGTTAAAATTAATAGTTTTATTACAAAATTTGTGGGTTCTGTTTTTTTCTGGCTCACCCTATATACAGGGTGATCCAGAAAAAACAGAGCCCAAATTATTTATTTATTTTCCCATTAAACTAACCCCAACCCAACCCTAGTCTTATTTTTTCTTTGCAAGTGACACCGCTTCAGCTACAGACTTCAATTGTAGCTGGTGTTTTTTTTTTTTAGCAGCTACCGGGTAGCGATTTTTGAGGTAGGAGGCCGGGATGGTTCTCGCGAAAAGTACCTCAACAGCTTGTAAGAATTCCCATTTTATTTTATAAGATTTCCATATAATCAGTAATCTGATCCTATCACCGGAACCATCCAGTAAGATGAACAAAAGATGCTGGACACTGCTAGAGAAACAAGACGAACTCATAAGTGACGTTCTCCTGTGTACACCAGTGTAGATCGATCAGCAAACACTTATATTGATCAATTTCGTGCAGATACTGGATGTCGTGAGGGGACTTACCAAAGGTGATGACTGATAGGGACGGGTGGCGAATGATAATCATAGGAATCCGTACTGTTAGTGTAACTTTATACAAAGGGAAGTAACTCCACGAAGAGTTATTCACCTTATTTTTTTTAACGCTTTTTTTCTTTTTCTTCAGATTTGTTTTTGTTATAAATTCCTTACTTTTCTCATCTCATCAATCGGCGGTCACATCAATCCCTAGCACCTATATGATTGTCCCAATATTATTGCCATTTTTATATATGTGCTAGAGGGTGGTGGCTGAGGGTCTTTGTGTCCTGGGTATGATGTTAAACTGCATCTAGTGGTGGAGTTCCAGTACTGGAACTCTGGGGAGTATGTAGTAACCCTTATCGCCATTACTCCCAGGTCCACTCTAAACAGGAGTGCGTTAAATACAAAAAATAATTGAGTTTAAAAAAAAAAAAAAAAAAAATTGGCCTGGTTGCTGGGGGTTAGAATGCGCCGACTGCACCTCTGCAGAGGGGTAAGACTCCCCAATGGGGCACTTGCCGTAGGTGGCGACCTATGATGCTTAAGGATAGAGCCCAGGTGGATGAGCAGTTCATGACATGCAATACTCCACTTTGGCCCTATTGGGCTAGACGGGCGGTCGGAGAGGCCCCTCTGATCAATCGGCTGGTCACGTCAAGCCCTAGCACCTATATGATTGCCCCAACCCTATTGCCCTTATAAAACAAAACCAAACCAAACAAAAATAATATTCAATACCAATCAAGAACGAATAAAAACAAAATGTTTTTGGCATAAAATAGCCCAACAACGTTTGACATGGCATAAAATCCAACCAACTAACTGATAGGGATGGGTGGCGTGAGTCATGGAAATCCATGCTGTCAGCGCAACTGATGATCATATCTATTAATAATGGAGATTCGCTTCCGGTTTTTGTCTGTAACAAAAATTATGTCACTGCTTTCGTCACATTACCCAAAATCGTCATAACATAGAATGAATACACTCAAAATTTGAACATGCAACATTAGACAGTCCTCATTGTTTTTTAAAACAAGTTTTAATAAATACATGACTGGTATTATATATCTATATATAGTTTGTTTTATTTTAATACATATTTAAAGTTTACATTTCAAATTGTTTTATTTTTTAATCCTTTAATGAATTTGATGATTTTACTTTACTTAGGGTACAAACTCGCTGACATTGAATTTTTAACTCCCACCCCTCAGGCAATGTTTCAAAAATCTATTTTTACATCGACCGGAGGGTGTTTTTTTTTTTTTTTTTTAAAATTTTTGTACTAGTACAAATAATTACGGTATTATGGAAATACAAGGGAAGTAACTCCACCAAGAGTTATTCCCCCTATTTTTTATTTTTTTTAACGCGTTTTATTTTTGGTTATGAATTTGTTTTAAATTTCTTTACTTTTCTTATTGGCTTTCAACCGTTCTGTGTTCCAATCAACTTGGCTTATGATTCAGGTGTTTGATACGAATATTTGGGATTCTTCATGTCCTGGGTATGACGTTAAACTCTATCTGATGGTGAGGTTCCATTCTGATGGTTTGGGGAATGTGGAGCATCCCTTCATCACCATTGCTCTCTGATTCAGTGTGGTAGTACCTGTTACAGTCCCATCTATAGGTTAAATAGAAAAACATGAGTTTATAAAAAATATTGAGTATCCATTAAGAATTAATTTATTTCAAAACTTTGCTGCATTAAATGAGGTTGATATGCTGTAAACCAAACCAAACCAAACTCCTTAGTCTAGCGCTAGTGAAAAGGGGATAGACTCCCTCGCTGTCTGGCTGATACCAATTTTAGGCCACCCTAAGGACTTTTCCCTTGTAAATCCAAAACGGGGTTATTTCCTATCAGCTCAAGAGTGGGTTCCCTTTGTTTATGTTAAGACTTTAGGAATAACGCCCGTTTTGGATTACAAGGGAAAAGTCCTTAGGGTGGCCTAAATTGTATGCTCGCCAGACAGCGAGGGAGTCTAATCCCTTTTCATAGCGCTAACGATCTAAGTAAAGGAGATTGGTTTGGTTTGGTTTACAGCATATCAACCTCAGTTAATGTCAGCAACAGTTTTAATAAATTAATTTTAATGGATACTCAATATTTTTTATAAACCTCATGTTTTTCTATTAACCTATAGATGGGAGCTGTAACAGGTACTACCAGCTGAATGCGAGAGCATGGGTGATGAATGGGATGCACACATTCCCTCAAACACCAAGATGGGAACCTCACGATCAGATTAGAGTTTAACGTCATACCCAGGAATGAGTAATCCCAAATATTCGTATCAAACACTGAATCATAAGCCCAAGTTGATTGGACACAGAACGGTTGAAAGCCATAGAAGTAAAGAAATTTAAACAAATTCAATAACGCAAAAAAAAACGGTTTAAAAAAAATAAAAATAGGGGAATCTTTGTGGAGTTACTTCCCTTGTATTTCATACTACACGGTAATTATTTGTACTAGTACAAAATTTAAAAAAAAAAAAAAAAACACCGCCTCCCGGTCGATGTAAAAATAGATTTTTTGAAACATTGGCCTGAGGGGTGGGAGTTACAAATTCAATGTCAGCGACGCTTGTAGACCTAAGTAAAGTAAATTCATCAATTCATTAAAGGATTAAAAATCAAAAAATTTAAATGTAAACTTAAATTATGTATGTAAAATAAAACAAAAACTATAAATATGATTATAATACCAGTATGTATTTTTAAAACTTGTTTTAAAAAACAATGAGGACTGGGTCTAATGTGCATGTTCAACATTTTTGAGTGTATTCTTCTTGTTATGACGATTTTGGGTAATGTGACGAAAGCAAGTGACATAATTTTTGTTACAGAAAAAAACCGAAGCGATCTACCATTATTAATAGATATGATCATCAGTGGTTGCCGCTGACAGTATGGATTTCCATGAGTCACTCGCCCCATCCTATACAGTTGTGGTTTGGATTTTATGCCATGTCAACGTTGTTTGGGCTATTTTATGAAAACTTTTGTTTTTTATTCGTTCTGATTGGTATTGAATATTAATTTATTGTTTGTTTGGTTTTGTTTATAGAGGAATAGGGTTGGGGCAATCAATATAGGTGCTAGGGCTTGACGTGACAGCCGATTGATAGAGGAGGCTCTGATCGCCGCTAGCCCAAGATAGGGCTAAGTGGAGTATTGCAGTCATGAACTGCTCATCCACTGGGCTTCTTAGCATCATAGGTGCCCTACGGCAAGTGGCCCGCATTGGAGAGTCTTACCGTATACATGAGGAAATATCGTTCTTCTCCGTTTTTTCTTACTGTAACGGAGTCCGCAGTAGTATTCTGCACGGCTGCATTGTACATGCAGTGTAAGCAGGTCCGTCATGGGCCTTCGTATGACTAGCTCTGCAGGTGCAGTCGCGCGCAATTCTAAGCCAGACAAGGCAAATTTTTTTTTTTTTTTTTTTTAACTATTTTTTTGTATTGTAACGCATCCTGTTTAGAGTGGAACTGGAGTATGGCGATAAGGGGTTACTCTATCCCAGAGTTCCAGTAGCTGGAAACTCCCACTAGATGCAGTTTTAACATATACCCAGGATCACAAGACGCTCAGCGCACCACTCTAGCCATATGATCAAAATGGCATAATATTGGCATCATTATAGGTGGCTAGGGATTGATGTGACCGCGATTGATGAATGAAAAAAAGTAGGATTTATAACAAAAACATTGAAGAAAAAGAAAAAAAGCGTTAAAAAAATAAGGTGAATAACTTTCGTGGGAGTTACTTCCCTTTGTAATAAAGTTACACTACAGTACGGATTCTATGATTATCTTCGCCACCGTCCTATCAGTCATCACTTGGTAAGTCCCCTTCCGCGACATCAGTATTGCTACGATGATCATATTAAGTGTTTCGCTTGATCGACTACCTGGTGTAGCACAGGAGAACGTCATTATAGAGTTCGTCTTTGTTTCTCTAGCAGTGTCGCAGCTCTTTTGGATTCATCTTACTTGGATGGTTCGCGGTGATAGGATCGATTACTGATTATATGGAATTTATAAAATAAAATTGGGAATTCTTACAAGCTGTTGGGTACTTTTCGCAGAGAACATCCCGGCCTCTACCCATCACATGCTACCGACAACGGTGCTGCTAAAAAAAACACACTACAATTGAAGTCGTAGGCTGGAAGCGGTGTTCACTTGCAAAGAAAAAATAAGACTAGGGTGGGTTGGGGTTAGTTTTAATGGGAAAATAAATAAATAATTTGGGCTCTGTTTTTTCTGGATCACCCTGTATATAGGGGTGAGCCAGAAAAACCAGAACCGCACAAAATTTTTGTAATAAAACTATTATTTTACTAGGAGTTTGGTGTTAGGTTGGGTTGGGGTTTGGGTTTTCGGGAAAACACGCCTAAGTTGGTTGTTTTTGGGGGTTTTTTTGCAAATGTGACACCGTTCGCTTGGATCAATGTAGCTGGTGGGTTTTTTTCAGCAGCACGGGTAGGATTTTTGAGGCTGGAGGCCAGGACAGTTCTCATGAAAGTAGCTGCTGTAGCCGTATAGTGCTATTATATGGTGCACCCTTACTTTAATAAGAAGCTTGGAGAAAGAAAAGAAGCTTGACAAAAAGCTCTCTTTAGTTGGTTGGGTTTTACGGCATGTCACCTTGTCATCGCTTATTGCTATGCTAATTTTTTTTTTTAACTTTAAATTTCATATTTTTTAAATAATTTTTTCATACTTAATTCATATTGGGATCAGCTGAACAGGTTCCAACCGACTATGTCGCAAGTGGAGTCTGGGATTTTAAACGGTGATGAAGGGGTACTCCACACTCGGCCGACAGAGTCAAAAATGGAACTTCACATTAGATTGCAGTTTAAGCATCATACCCCAGGACAGCGAAGACCCTGCAGTCTCTCCTTTTTAGCATTATAAAGGGAAAAAAAAAAAAAAAATAAAAGGGATTGTGGTTTGGCATATGGGCAGTAGAAGTTGAGACAATCATTAATAGGTGCTTGGCTTTATGTGTGACTGACAATTGATTGGAAGGAGGCCTCCCGACCATCCATACTAGTCTAAGTAGGACCAAAGAGGTGTGTTGCATAATCATAGATTTGCTAGGCTAATAGGATTCATACCTTAAGCATCACAGGTTCAGCGCACTAAAGCCAACAAGTGGCACCACTGAGAGAATTTTCCTCTGCCAGAGGTGCAGTTGGTGGCATTCTTCTGCCCCAACCAACAGCATAACAAATCTTGGGCAGCACGCCACAAAAAAAAATATGGGGTGGGAGATATTTTTCCAGAAAAAAAAATTCAGTATTCTTCTAAAAATATATTTTTCCCTGGTAAAAGAAAACAAAATTCGCAGTATTTATAAATTGTTCACGTGTAAAAAAAAAATAGCTTTTTTAATAAAATTTTTGTATTGTTTAAAGAAAAACTTATCTAAAGTAAGATTTTATACATACCCGCAAGGAATCCATCGAATCATTTCAACTTTATCGCCAGCCTTGAGCGACTATGAGCAAATTTGTTGGTCCTGTCCAGCACAAACTTTCATACAGAACCAACATGAACCTAGAAATTTTAAAGTGAATCAAAATACAAGAATTAGGCATCAATAAAATTAATGGCATGTTCAACGACCTAGTTGGTTCTTTTCTGCTGAAATCAGTTTAACATTTTATAGTCCTTAATTGTGTTGTGTGTGTGTGTGTGTATAAATCAATTACCGGAAACTAAACAATTTAAGATTATCCAATGCATTATAACAATTTCTATGATACCACTAATTCATTAGTTTAATCATGTAGTAACGAGTGCTAACTTACCTGACTCAGGCGACTAGATGCTGGCCTGTGAAACTGTCCTGCAGGAAAGGATGTGGTCGGGGGAGAGTGAAATGTGTAGCCATTATGCGCTCTGAGTAAGAAGTGTCAAGAAATTGGGGGGACAGAATGGACTTTTATAGAGGTTGTGAGGCATTATGGGTGACTACCCCATAGTGGCATTGGGCGCAAATTTTATTTGATATATTAAGCGACCTATATTTGGCTTGAACGAACACGCTGCTTTTTGTTCTTCAGTAACAGTGTCGAGAGAGCAGAAGAGGAAGTGAAAGAAGAGGAGAAGGAAGAGAAGGAAGAGATGTAGAAGGAGAAGCTGGTGGACAATTTTCAAATCATAAACACTTTATTTTTGCTTTTAGTAAATAAATGTTTCGCAAACTACATTCTAATCAAAATCCATTTACTTAAAAAAAAAAAAAAAAAAAAAAACTTTTTTTTTCATACTAGCTTCGCATATTAATTGGACTCGTTGCCATAGGAAAAATCTTGAATTATATCACGATTGGCCAAGACGAAATTGGTAACGTGAAGTGTAATTTCTTTAGTATTTGTTGTATACCTTTCTTTCCTTACTTTAATTCTTCTTCCTGTTTCTATTTTGTATCTTACGTTTTGTCTTCAAGCGTCTGAACTTTGTGTCTTGGGGACTTGTGGTCTGGTCTTTCTAGGTCCAGTCTTGTTACCAAGACATTCATCAACCACAAAACATGTATTTTCATAAGCTTTTTTTACTTAACTAAACATTTGCATGTAATAAAATAGCGCGCGTATGCAGGTGAGTCGCAGCTACGCAGACATATCTTAATGCCGCTGACGTCCACGCGCGACTGAGAATCAACCAGGTCGGCGAATGACTTCATGTTATTTTGCGGGCTTTCTGTAATATTCCATGGAAAGTCCCGCCGCGTTGATATGAAAAGGGCCATCCCTTTAGAAATAGCAGGGATTGAACAATAATCTTATGCAACCGCATAGATTAGTAACATATTGATCCATTCAATTATTAGTTGCGAGCATTCCTACCGCTAATATAAAAAAAAAAAAATAAAAAAATCAAAAAAACTAGTACATTTTATTTTTCATACTATATAAATATCAAAGCGTGGTGTGTAATGGTTAAAGTCATGGAAAATGGACTCGTCGCTGAGTTCAAATGTGGATATGATTGCTTTTCACTTAGCGCTAATCCTTGGGAAAGGTATGAATACTACTCTCCCTCCAGCTATGGATAATAGGTAGGGCAGTATGGGCTCTTAACCTTGGTTAGGCAGTAATTTTCACCATTTAGTTGTCAAAATTCCTAGCAAATAAGGCAATTAGGAGTACCTCCTTGAATTTCACTTTTAAGCAAGCCGGTAGATATTTTGAAATCTCCGTGCGAAAATAAACAAATCTTAGAAACTTTTCGAAAACAATAGCAACTGCATGCTTTAACACAAAATATCATAAAACGTGTTCTTATAACATTAAGTTCATTTCAGATAATGCACAGCACAATTTTTTATGCTAGGAATTTTGACAACTAAAGGTGAAAATTACCGGTTAGGCAATAGTCTAAGAGAAGGAAAACTGAACTCAAACTGTTCAACTCCGTTAAGAAATTGGACCTTGTGTCATCATCTGCTCGTGTGGAGGGGTTGGTAATATATAACTAATATATATATATATAATATTATATATATAAATTAGATGCTAATAGCATTGCATTGTTTTTACAATATAACACATCCCCCAAAAATGGTCAAAGAAAGGACCAAAAGTACTTGGGAAGTAAATCATGGCAAAATTTATTTTTATGTAAATTTAGGCTCTGTTTCTTAGGAGAAAAAAATTAAAACAAGCGACAAATTTACATTCTAAATATTTTTATAAGTTTAAAGAAAGGGGGAGGTGCTGTCATACCAAAATTTGGGCCATACTATTGAAGTCAGTCAGTCTATTGTTGTTTTGAACACTGCAACTGGCTAAGCACAACTGAAGCTGTGTCAAGACAGTTGGTATTTATGGAACTCAAGAATAGTCATTCATGTATTGGGTGATTCGCATTTTGAGTTCTGATTGGCTGCTTGTTTCTATGATGTTGTGGAGTTTCATGAATACCCTGTCATTCTGCAGTAGGGTTGCAGCACGATAGGTTCGTATTCAGTTTACAACTACTTGTTGCGTGTCTTACAATTCGACAGTAATTGGAACTTAGTTTTGATTATTCTACATGTACTATTGTATGGCAATAGTCTTGTAAAACAGAGACTTTTAGCCCCCTGCTCTTTCTATAAAAAGAATCTTATATAAAAATAGCCTTTATTTTATAATAAATACATTTTATAATATTTTTTATACTTTTTTTACAGGTATTATTATTCATTTACAGTATTAAATTTAGGGTGACCGCAGAAAAAACGAACCACAAATTTTGTAATAAAACTGTAATTTAACTAGTGGGGTTAGTTGTTAGTTAATAGGAAAAATAAATAATTTGGGTTCTGATTTTTTCTGGGTTCGCCTGTACACAGGAGTGCACGCGAAAAACAGAAAATATTTTGTAATGAAAAGAAAACTTAATTTTAACTAGGGGGGGTTAGGGTTAGTTAATAGAAAAATAAATAATTGGGTTCTGTTTTTTTTCTGGTCCCCTGTACTATGTTTTTTAATTTCCCGACCAGTTTGCAAGTATACCCTATTTAGTAGTTTAAATAGTTACAAAAAAGTTAATCGTAAGTTGCTCCCTTGTAACTGCTTCATCGAACTGACACTGCGTCCGTAAATCTTAGACTCTGCCCTCTGATAACAGCTAATATTATTGTGGCTGCAGTTTATTAGAGCGTAAACCTACATTGGTTTTCGCAATGGTAAGAATCTCAATCTTACACTGTTTTATGAAGACAATTAAGTTGAGAAAAGCAATTGAAGCTGTATGACTCTGGTTCATGGTAAGGCAAATCAATTTGTACTATATGGCGCGCAATAGTTGTAATCTGAACATTAGTTACATAATGAGAGTAAACCTCCACTTGTTTTGTTTCACTTTGAGGAAGACGTTTTGTTTTTGGCAGCATTTTCTTTCAGCCGTAATCTATCACTGAAAATAAATTTGGTTTCAAACTCAATAGCAACTGCATGTTTTAACACGAATATCATAAATGTGTTCTTAATAACTAATTAAGTTTAATTTTCAAATACTGTTCAGACAGATTAAGGCACATTTTCGTGTTAAAACCTGCGTTGTATTGGATTTGAACAAATTCATATTTTCAGTGTAGATTTATGGTGAATGAAAATGGCCGACATAGACACGCCCCTCAAAGTGAAACAAACAAGAGGAGGTTCGCTCTATCTATGTAGCTAAATGTTCAGATTACCCAATAGTTTATAGCTCAATATATGAGCGAGTGGGAATGAAAGATTTATAAGACTTACTAGCAAAAATTATCCATCTGGGGTTCTTGTATAAATGAGACAGCGTTGGGAAGCCGGAAGTATCGCTCTAAGACCAGCAACAGAGTACCACAGAACATGACAAGACCCAAAGTATGGATAGTTTCGCAGGGATTGCGCAGCCTTAGTAAACAAATAAAATTCTAATTTCACTAATCAGAGGCGTTCCGCTAAAAAGAAAATTATCAATAGAGCTTGCGGAGTCTACTAAAATTCTATTTAAACCAAATTTTTCATTTTGGAAACAAGAAAGATTTTTGCTGCCTAAGAGAATCCTTGTACATGTTTTAAAGACTTTTTAATGCAGAAGGTACAAATATCTATCTATCTATCTCTCTCTCTTAAATAATTATCACTTTCAGAGACAACTAAATATCAGTTTCAACTATTGCCTGACTGCTGATTGTTGTGATTAAAAACTTTACATTTTCTTTCTCACTTTGTGAAATTGTGAAATATCGGCTTATTTTACATTGAACTTTAAAAGAACTTTTGGCTGAACTCACCAGTATTCAATGCTGTCTTTTTGTATACATTTCTGTTAATGCAATTTTTGTTTGTTTACTCAAGAGTTTTGTCTTCTATGCATGTGCTTGATTTGTTTTATTGGTCTTTTAAATGGTTTGAAACTTTTATTAAATATTGACATCAAACAGCGCCATACTTAAACCATAAAAGGGAGTAAATAAAACCTCCACTTGTTTGTTTCACTTTGAGGAAGACGTTTGTTTTTGTGACATTTTCATTTCACCGTCCAATCTACACTGAAAATACGAATTTGTTCAAATCAATACAACTGCATGTTTTAACACGAAATATCATAATGTGTTCTTAATAACAATTAAGTTAATTTCAATAATGTGCAAGCACAATTATGAACCCATTTTTCGTGTTAAACATGCAGTTGTATTGATTCATAATTCATATTTTCAGTGTAGATTTATGGTGAAATGAAATGGCCGACCAAAACAAAACAGCTCCCTCAAAGTGAAACAAACAAGGAGGTTACTTTCAATTTCTTAAAATTTAAAACTCCTAATTTATTCTTTATTTAAAAGGTTTCTCAACGTATGACACCATTGAGGGTGATGAGATGGGGGTGGGGACAGAAAGAACTCAAATTGGATTGAAGAGGGGGTCATGGCCCCAAAAAGGTTGAGAACATTTTATAAAAAGACAGGAATTCATTTGTATTATTTGGACTATCGTCCTCATCTTTATTGTTATCTGTACAACATTTCAGCTGATGTGCCCTCCGACCTTCATCAGGCTTGCCTTTTCAAACTCGGGAACCTCCTTGTTGTAATCACGAACTTTGTACCTAACCTTTATTCAATCCACAGCAATCAGCCGAAATGTTGTACAGATAACAATAAAGATAAGGACAATAGTCTTGTAGCGTTAGTTTGTATTCGCCTGTTGAGTTGTCTGCCCTTTTAGTTTGATGATGCCCGCTAGGGCACCAGTATTTAAGCGCCGGTTTCAAAGCCTTCGCTCTCTTTTTATAGTTTTCAGCAACTACGAGCCATGGGGTAGATTCTATCTAAACCCTCTCGTGGGGCTCCGCCCCCTTACATTACTGTAAGTCCTCACAGCATGGACTATTCCTAGTCTCATGTCTGTGCCTTTTATTGTATATTGTATCATTCATGAATGTGTCTTATTTTATTTGTGTACCACTTTTATGTGTACTCTTATTATGAACGTTGTACACTGTTATCCATGTGCTGTGTTATTAAATGTTTTGTCTATTAACCTTTGTCGGAGTTATTTGTATCCAAAGTATGTTGAACTTTAAACCAACGTTATAGTCTGAATAATCCAAATTATCAAGGCCTCATCTCAAGAATTTAGAGAAATAGGAATTCACGTATTACCGATTCCATACTTACTTTCCTGTTTTACCAGTGCTGGTGCATGTTAGTTTTTGGTTTTGAGACGGAAGAACTGCAAAGAAGAATACAAAGGAAATTTCAAGACATTCCAGAAGAAACGGCAACAACAAATTTTATTACAACTTCTTGTTCATCATTAACTGACATAGGTTTTATGTCCTGTGTCTTCGGCTACTGGACCGGTAAAGTAATTAATGATGTGATCCCAAGGGACCATCCCCCAGGCAACACCCGTCCCTTGATTTAAAGGGGCAGAGCTGGGTTTATTGCCTAGTGCCTGTGGCACCCCACCCCCACTTCAGGGAATGCTGACGGGATCACACATTTTTTTTGTGCCTGCCATCCCATGAGCTTCAGTTCGTGGCTGGTCCCACATTAATAAGACCTTGTGTCTGACCTGCATACATAGATGCACAGTAAATAAAATTACCAAATTTAGCTCTTAATCCTTAGAATAGAATGGACGGTAATTTATGAGGAAGTGCGTTTCGGTCTCCTGCCTCAAAATCCGCTACCCGGTGACTATCAAAATAACACCCAAGCTTGTCGTATTCTTGTTTATTTATCGTAATTCTTGTTTAGATATGAAGATGGATAGTTTTGAAATAGACTGAGATAGATAGATAGATAGATAGATAGATAAACAAAATATATAGATAGATACGAACAAATGGAGATAGATATTTTCGAAATAAATGTATTTGGAGGTGGGGTTCGCTTCTTTTTTGTCGTAATTCTTGTTTTATTTAAACTAAAACAAGACATTAAACAAAACATGAATAAAAAAATCTTAGTATTTAAAGTAATATAGATAAATATGAACAAATTGAGATAGATAGATAGATGGATAGTTTTGAATAGACTAGCTGGGTCGTTATTTTATAGTCACCAGGCAGCAACTCTTGAAGCAGGAGACCGGGACACAACTTCCTCATAAATTACCGAATGGACACTACCAAACATTCAGACAAACACAATCAACGGCAGTTGGTTCATTTCTTAATCGGTAATTCATGTCAAATCACCCATGTCACCAATACCCTCCAATTTTTCCTTTCTTTGATTTTACGGCATGCCAACCCTTGTTGGGATATTTAATGCAAAGACATTTTGTTCTTTTCATTCTTGATGAGTATTAAATAATAATAATAATGAAGTTTTATTGGGATTTTGTGTTATAAGGTGGTGTGCCAATGGTCACTTCTACTTATAAGAATCGGCCGATAGCACGTGACCTGGGAAGGCAACCTATTGTCCAATCACTGGCAGTGCTCTGCTGCTGTTGTTGTATTTATACTGGCTTGATTCTAATCTTTAGCTCACTGCTTATATGATCTTCTTGACGTAGGACGTAGTATATAATCACGACTTATTCACTTACGCAAAGGATTGCTCTACGCGCGGGACTTTATTCACTTTACAAGGAATTCTCTACCGCGGGACATATTCCTTACCAAGGATTCTCTACGCGGATATATTCAATTCAAGTGATTCTATAATACGCGGGGACTTATTCACTTACAAGGATTCTATAGCGCGGGAACTTATTCACTTACCAAAGGTATTCTTATA
>CM042172.1:6925725-6965709 GCA_023376005.1 Doryteuthis pealeii | reverse complement strand
ACAGGTCGAACAGTGAAGAAAGATAGTCAGAGGATAGGGTCGATTCGAAGTTTTCGAAGAGGACTGATATGAGAGTCTGGCTAATAGTTTGGGAGGAACATATTGCAATTCCTCTGAATGTTTGAGATGAGCTTGATGATTAGTATTATCTGCGGCATTCGGACTATTGTCCCCATCTTTATTGTTATTGTACAACGTTTCGACAGATATGCCCTCCGGCCTTCTTCAGGTATTTCTTGTCGGACTCGAGAACCTTCTCGCACTCGGAACTTCTCGGGAACCTTCTTTTCGAACTCGGGAACTTCTTGTCCTAGTCGGAACTTCTTGTCGTAATCGGAGCCATCACGGAACTTTGAACTAACCCTTTGTTCAGTCCACGGGGTATCCTGTTCTCATTCCGCTAACCATAGCTGGGTAGAGTTGTGTTAATTATTTTCTATGTTACTGTCGCGCTCAAGATTGAACCGGAATCCAGAGATAACTGTCACTTAGAACTGTCTTAACATAACTACCTTATCTACTAGGCCATGTGTCCAATTGGACACATGGCCTAGTGGATAAGGTAGTTAGGTTAAGTTATAAGGTACATTGCAATTCCCTTAGTTATTTACGTCACATTCTCCATGAATTTATTTTTAATTTAAACCTCAATTATTAATATAATTGTTTATATTATTAATACTGTTGGCCATATCTAGATACAATTAAGATGCAATTGTATTTATATATTCAACAAAATAGCGGTGTACAGAGTACAGTGTATCTCCTTTTCGTTAACGCTAGACCAGGAGATTGTTTTTGGTTGAGGTGGGGCGCACATCTACCGTCAGCTCCCACTTTACCGCACAGATCAGAATACCCAATATGTGCTGCTCATACGCTGAGTTGGGACCGTATCAAACAGGAACATTGCGATCCTAGCGGGAGCTCTATATTATGTGCTCAATCGAGCACATAATATAGATAGATTTTTAAAATCTATACATATATAAAGGGCAATTGTGTGTATGTATGTCAGAGGAAACTACGAAAATAAAACAATTAATAACAAAGTAAATATTTATACACATTCACTATCCAAATCTTGAGCAAATATAATGATAATATAATATGTATTCGTCAAGATAATTAAAAGATGAAATTTAAATGAGTAACACCGTGGATTTTTTTTGCTTTTAATATTTTAATTAGAAACATAAATTTTTATTTTCATAGTATCTGTGCTCTTTTTTTCTGACGTCTCAATAAGCCAGGTCAACAGAAGGTCTTTTTTTATATAGGGATTGTAATGGGCATCCTGCTAGGGTCTAACATGTGATTCAGTAATAATGGATCTACGAGACTAACCTTTTTGCCCCCCACACACACTTCTACCCAGGCGACGCCGGTATCGCTACTAGTTTCATATAAAATAAATAAATGTATGACTTTGAGAAATGTTTTAAATTTAAATTTTCTTTTTTTTTATTCAGATTCTTTTTTTTTTTTTTATCTTGCAATGTCGAGTAAAGCGGTTTTAATCGAAGAAACGCGGATACCATTTCTCCCGCCCCTCCTCCAAGATAAACAAGTGCTCGTCTTTATTTTTGGATTGCAGAGAGAGATGTGCACTCGACGCCTGATGCAAGCACAGGTTGCATATCCGTAATCTGAATTGTGCATTTATCCCGAGATTTTTGCTCATATTCAATAAGATAAAACCAAACAATTAGAAATCAATATACTAAGCATATATTTATTAAAATCAAATTTCTAATATCAATATGCAAATTAGCCTTCCCATTCACACTGTGAACCGCTATTTTGTTGTATATAAATACAATTGCATGTTATTAGTATGTAGATATGGGCAACAGTCTTAATGATGTAAAACAATTTTATTAATAATTGAAGTTTTAGATAAAAAATAAATCATGGAGAATGTGATGTAAATAACAAGAGAATTGTGATTGTATAGTAATATAGTTTCGGTTACAGACAGAAAACACACAATCTCCGTTATAATAAGATATTGGGTTAATCCAGCCTGCTGAAAGGTCAGGAAAATAACTACAACTTTAATATCGACATTTTTTAAACATATTAGTGTTCTAAATGAATCTCAAAGTTCCTGGTTCGATACCGCTCCCAAACTCAGCGCATGATTCGCACAAACTGCACAATTTGATCTGGGTGGAGCGCCATACTATCGGCTCCCTTTACACACAGATCAAATTGTGCAGTTTGTGCGAATCATGCGCTGAGTTGGTGGAGCCGGTATCGAACCAGGAACTTTGAGATTCATTTAGAACACTAAATATGTTTAAAAAATGTCGATATTAAAGTTGTAGTTATTTTCCTGACCTTTCAGCAGGCTGGATTAACCAATATCTTATTATAACGGAGATTGTGTTTTTCTGTCTGTAACCGAAACTATATTACTATACAAGTCACAATTCTCTTGTTATTTACATCACATTCTCCATGATTATTTTTTATCTAAACTTCAATTATTAATAAAATTGTTTTACATCATTAAGACTGTTGCCCATATCTACATACTAATAACATGCAATTGTATTTATATATACAACAAAATAGCGGTTCACAGTGTGAATGGGAAGGCTAATTTGCATATTGATATTAGAAATTTGATTTTAATAAATATATGCTTAGTATTATTGATTTCTAATTGTTTGGTTTATCTTATTGAATATGAGCAAAAATCTCGGGATAAATGCACAATTCAGATTACGGATATGCAACCTGTGCTTGCATCAGGCGTCGAGTGCACATCTCTCTCTGCAATCCAAAAATAAAGACGAGCACTTGTTTATCTTGGAGGAGGGGCGGGAGAAATGGTATCCGCGTTTCTTCGATTAAACCGCTTTACTCCGACATTGCAAGATAAAAAAAAAAAAAAAGAATCTGAATAAAAAAAAAAGAAAATTTAAATTTAAAACATTTCTCAAAGTCATACATTTATTTATTTTATATGAAACTAGTAGCGGATACCCGGCGTCGCCTGGGTAGAAGTGTGTGGGGGGCAAAAAAGGTTAGTCTCGTAGATCCATTATTACTGAATCACATGTTAGACCCTAGCAGGATGCCCATTACAATCCCTATATAAAAAAAAAGACCTTCTGTTGACCTGGCTTATTGAGACGTCAGAAAAAAGAGCACAGATACTATGAAATAAAAATTTATGTTTTCTAATTAAAATATTAAAAGCAAAAAAAATCCACGGTGTTACTCATTTAAATTTCATCTTTTAATTATCTTGACGAATACATATTATATTATCATTATATTTGCTCAAGATTTGTGATAGTGAATGTGTATAAATATTTACTTTGTTATTAATTGTTTATTTTCGTAGTTTCCTCTGGACATACATACACACCAATTGCCCTTTATATATGTATAGATTTTAAAAATCTATCTATATTATGTGCTCGATTGAGCACATAATATAGAGCTCCCGCCTAGGATCGCAATGTTCCTGGTTTGATACCGTCCCAACTCAGCGTATGAGCAGCACATATTGGGTATTCTGATCTGTGCGGTAAAGTGGGGAGCTGACGGTAGATGTGGCGCCCCACCTCAACCAAAAACAATCTCCCTGGTCTAGCGTTAACGAAAAGGAGATACACTGTACTCTGTACACCGCTATTTGTTGAATATATAAATACAATTGCATCTTAATTGTATCTAGATATGGCCAACAGTATTAATAATATAAAACAATTATATTAATAATTGAGGTTTAAATTAAAAAATAAATTCATGGAGAATGTGACGTAAATAACTAAGGGAATTGCAATGTACCTTATAACTTAACCTAACTACCTTATCCACTAGGCATGTGTCCAATTGGACACATGGCCTAGTAGATAAGGTAGTTATGTTAAGACAGTTCTAAGTGACAGTTATCTCTGGATTCCGGTTCAATCCTGAGCGGCGACAGTAACATAGAAAAATAATTAACACAACTCCTACCCCAGCTATGGTTAGCGGAATGAGAACAGGATACCCCGTGGACTGAACAAAGGGTTAGGTTCAAAGTTCTGTGATGGCTCCCGATTACGACAAGAAGGTTCCCGACTAGGACAAGAAAGTTCCCGAGTTCGAAAAGAAGGTTCCCGAGTCTGAAAAGAAGGTTCCCGAGTGCGAGAAGGTTCTCGAGTCCGACAAGAAATACCTGAAGAAGGCCGGAGGGCATATCGGTCGAAACGTTGTACAAATAACAATAAAGATGGGGACAATAGTCCGAATGACGCAAATAATACTAATCATCAAGCCTCATCTCAAACATTCAGAGGAATTGCAATATGTCTCCTCCTCCAAACTTTCAGCCAGACTCTCATATCCGTCCTCTTCGAAAACTTCGAACCGACCCTATCCTCTGACTATCTTTCTTTCACTGTTCGACCTGTTGGCACTTTTCGACCAATCAGAAGCCAACAGCTCAGCTATTCACACGTCACCCTTAATATTGTTAATTTCCACTATTAACTAATATAACTTATAACTTAAATTTTGGGGTTTTTCACATTTTCACATCTCATTGTTTTACAAAATGAATTTGTGCTGTCATGATGATGATGATGATGATGATGATGATGACTTTCTAAACTTAACTTTTTTTTCTTGATTACCGGGGGGTGGTAGGAGAGCGGATGGTAACGAAAATGACCCAGCGATGCGTTTCCAACCGACCAGTCAACAGATATCGACAAATTGGTGAAATGAAGATTGAAGAATTTTCAATGGAGGAATTGATGAAAAATGGCGTCGGTCCGTGTCTAGACAGACATGAAATGAAACAATTCCGGTTAATTGTTAGAAATGTTTGAATATGCGACCTTTTGACCCCCGCAAACAGTCGAATATAGACAATGAGTCGACGGATAATAGCGACATTTTGATTGAATTGGTAATTCAACAAGATACAAGCGATGCGTGTCGGCCATCTTTTTTTTTTTTTTAGAGTATTACCTTTCTTATTGAGACGCCTATTTGAATAAATTTAATGAAGATTAAATTTCAATCCCTCTTTGATATCTACAAGATGGCGGTGGCACAACGGCTACCGATCCAAGAGCAGACGTTCTGAGTTCGAATCCTGCAAAAGCGGTCGTGCTTACATCACGTGAAAATTATGGAGCGATTAGAATAAAATTAGAATAAAAAATAAATAAATAAACTCCCATGAGCCTTCACCGGAAGCAAGAAAAAGGGCCGAATTCCGACCCCCCAAATAATATCTCGGCCATTCGAATCTAGGGCTTAACTGTGTGTAGTCGCTACCACGACCAGGGGGATATCCCTTTGTCACGGGCGGCTATGACCGGTGAATAAAATCTAAGTCATAAAACCACCTTCTGCCTTTGTCTCTTTCTTTTCCGTTCCCTGAATTCCTTCCTTTTCAGTGTGACCACCAAATAAGATGGGGTATTGGAAATTGGGTTATCTGCCCTAACCCGGAAGTCCGGGCATAGGGGGCAGAGACACTGAACCCTGATTCAGCAGAACAGGCCCGACAGACAAAGGGAACAGAACTAGCTGGCACTAGGAGAAGAACAGAGTCCGCACCCGTGCAAGAAACACTTCAACTCCGACAAGCAGACATAACAAAACCACAGCGACCTTACCGGACAACACCGAAACATTGCTGAGACAACAAGATAAGTGTCTTTGTACTTTTGCATTACCTATATATATCCCGCCGAGAGAAATTCTCTGGCAACCTCTTACAGACATTTACACAATTGTATACTCACACATTTAATACCAAAACCAATAAACTGTTAACCCATTTATATATTCTATAATTTGCCTTGTCTCCTTTTCTTTACGACAGAGATACGAAAACCCAAAGAATACGCAGTGGTGAATATACAGCCACCTTTAAACCTTTAAAACACCAAAACCTCTTACCATCCCATAAAAGACTCGTCGCGGATTACGTCGTCTAACCCTCCATTTAACAGATAATAGCTCCATTTCACAACACCTAAAATTACATTCATGCCCCCACTCTAATTACCGAAATATCTTAACGGAAAATACATTCTGCCCCCCCGCCCAAAAAAATAAACAAAAATTCCAAATACTAGCAACTTTATATATAAAACAATACAAACCAATCTTAAACAAAATTAATTTCCAATGCAGTACACACATTTTAAAATGCCTATAGCACCTCTCCCATCAATTCTCCTCCTTCCAGCCTCCACACCCATTGATATAATTTGAAAAAGTGGAACACATCACCCCTGATGATGGCACTTCGAAGTGCCGAAAGTACTAATCCACGAATTCCACCTAGATATAAAAAAGTTGGCCAGAAAACTTGAAAAAATCACAAATAAAATTGTTAAACAGGAGATGTGTCTTTTGTTTAATTCAACATGCATAAATGAAAGAATGCTGCCCAAATACACATATTTAAAAATACAATTATTTATATACATACAAGTCTATTGTTACGAGTAAACCATTTGTATATGTTTGGTTGGGTTTCAGTGGTTGACTCTTTGAGATCTACGCGTATGTAGGATGGCACAGACGTTTTGAATNCCCCCAGTCTGTCCTACTTATTTACCCATAGTTGGAGGGAGAATATATGGATTCATACCTTTCCCAAGGGGTACTAGCGCTATGTGAAATGCAAACAGCCCTGTCTAGGATTTTGAACTCGGCGTCAACAAGTCCATTTCCCATGACTCTAACCAATATGCACGCGCCTCTCTCTGTCTCTGTCTCTCTCTCTCTCTCTCTCTCTGTCTCTCTCTCTCTCTCTCTCTCTCCTATATATATATATATATATATATATATATTTGAACATGCAACATTAGACAGTCCTCATTGTTTTTTAAAACAAGTTTTAATAAATACATGACTGGTATTATATATCTATATATAGTTTGTTTTATTTTAATACATATTTAAAGTTTACATTTCAAATTGTTTTATTTTTAATCCTTTAATGAATTTGAGGATTTTACAAACTCGCTGACATTGAATTTTTAACTCCCACCCCTCAGGCAATATGTTTTCAAAAATCTATTTTTACATCTTGCTAGTATATATATATTATATATATAATATATAATATATACTAGCAAATATATGCACCCTCGGGTGCAAGTATTTAAGTTTTAATATAATAAAATATCATATTAAATTAGAAAGGCTAATGAAACTGACTAAGAATGCAGATAAAAAGATCTGCAACAGAGGGGGTATAATCGAAAAAATAGAACAACTTTGAAACTAACTTATTCCATCATTTTCCCTTACTTCCCTGTTTCATTGGTAAATTTCCTAATTTAACTATTTAGTTAAAATAGGAAGTAAAGGATAATATTACAGTTATTTCTTCTTGTAAATAAATTTTCTTTTAAGATTTATCTACGAGATTTTTGTTTATATTTCTTAAGATAAAACCAAACAATTAGAAATCAATAATACCAAGCACATATTTTATAAAATAAAAATTTTAAATATCAATATGCAAATTAGCCTTCTCGTTCAAACTGTAATCGCTATTTTGTTGTATATATAAATTACAATTGCATGTTATTAGTACGTAGATATGATCAACAGTATTAATAATGTAAAAACAATTTTTATTAATAACTGAAGGTTTAAAAGAATGAAAATCATGGAGAGATTGACGTTAAATAATTAAAGGAATGTGACTTGAGTAGTAATTATAGTTTCGGCTTCAGACAAAAATGCAGTCTATCTCCATTATATATAGATATATATATATATATATATATATACTTTATCGTTAATTTTGTAGTTTAAGCCGGACGTGTACACATACATACACACAACTGACATGTATATGTGTATAGATAGATGGTGTGTTAGGGCCCCCAGCTGGCTTGCCTTCCTCTGTCTTTCTAGGCGTGTCGTCCGTCAGCCGCGTCGTACTATATCCCCGTTGTGTCTTTGATTCGAACTGCACCCCCCAGTCAGAGAAGGTGTAAAACTTAGTGCATCTTAATTGCAAACTATTCTATAAGTGCAATGGGGGGCATTTCACCCCGGGGTGATTCTTCAACTCAGTATCTGTTGTGTAAATCTCTAAGTCATCTAGCTGCAATCTGACCCACGATCTCCAATCAACTGTCCAACGCAAAGAAAAACACTAACTGCCAGGGGTCCAGACAGACTCGTGCATAAGCAAAAACCGGTTAAATCGAACTTAATGGACCTAAATTCCACCATCGTATGTCACCCTGCCGAAAGAAAAAAAATACTAAAAAAAAAAAAACAGGAATTAACCGAATTTAATTAAATTTTCAGTGTTGATATATTAAAGAATAAAACAATATAATGCACCAGTTATTTTTATTTGAAAAAAACTCTACATTTTTCAGGTGAGTTTGAACCACGTATCTTTGAGGCGTAACACAGATTCTCAAAGATATGTGGTTCATAGTTAACTGACCTGAAAAATGTAAAAGTTTTAAAATAAGAAAACTGTGGTCTTATTCATTAATATATCAACACTGAAAAGTTCATTAAAGTCATTTAATTCCCTGATTTTTGGTATTTTTTTTTCTTTCGCGGGGGTGACACACGATGTGGAATTTAGGTCCGTTAAGTTCGATTTAACCCAAAAAAAAAACACTACTCCTCTGTCCTTTAATCGGACCACCCAGAAATGAGCCATAACTTTAGCCTTCTATGATTCACAATTTCTCTTAAAAATGCGGACATTAATTTTTTTTCAAGATGTCTCTAGAGGAGAGAACATTACTTTTTTCTTTCTTTTAAGTCTCAACAATTCGTACTTAATAGTTTTTTCTTGAACTTTAAACCAAGTCACACTTAAGATGTCCTACTCACCCTTATACATATAGCAATAGCATAATCTTTACAGATCACTACCGTCCCTCACAATCCTGTAACCCCAACCACCAGAACCTTTCCTCTCATGAGCCCTCAAATGACTTCATCAGACCCGCTGCAGATCCACAAAGTTTGATGCAAATATGACATAGGAAGGACGTCCTTCCATTGTATAAGATATAAAATTTGATGCTTATGCACCACCATATGTCTCTTAAGACCAGAAGCTGACTTACAGACTTTGTTACAAATTGCACAAGACACATTGTGTGTGTGTATATGCTGAGATTCAACCATATACATAAATGTACACATGTACGCACATACATAATTATACTCTTCTAGTGATTCCCTTTTAATTCCCAACATATACACATCTGGCCTTTTATAATTCCTCAACTTCCTTTTCCCTTAACTCTTGATTTTCTTCATTTTAGATTGATATATATATATATATATATTTACGAACCCCTCCACACGAGCAGGATGTGACACAAGGTCAATTTCTTAAGTGGAGTTCAACAGGTGAATTCAAAGTTTTCCTTCTCCTAGACCTGTTGCCTAACCAAGGTTAAAGAGCCCAGTCTGCCCTGCTATTTATCCATAGCTGGAGGGAGAGTAAGATTCATACCTTTCCAAGGTATTAGCGCTAAGTGAAATGCAATTAACACATCCAGGATTTGAACTCGGGCGACGAGTCCATTTCCATGACTTTAACCATTACACCACGCGCTTCTTGCGATTGATATATATATATGTGTGTGTGTATTTGGGCAGCATTTTTTCATTTATGCATGTAGAATTAAACAAAAGACACATCTCCTGTTTACAATTTTATTTCGATTTTTTTCAAGTTTTCTGGACAACTTTTTAATATTTGATTGGAATTCGTGGATTAGTCACCAAAGTTCATGTCCCGATACTTTCAGCACTTTGAAGTGCCATCATCAGGGTGATGTGTTCCCGTTCTTCAAATTATATTAATGGATGTGGAGGCTGGGAGGAGGAGAATTGATGGGAAAGGTGCCATAGGCATTTTAAAATGTGTACTGCATTGAAAATTAATTTTGTTTAAGGATGGTTTGTATTGTTTTTATGTATAAAGCTTCTAGTATAAATTGGAGTTTTTTGTTTATTTTTTTCTTTGTGCAGAATGTGTGCATTTTCTGTAGAATATTTCGGTAATTAGAGTGGGGCATGAATGTAATTTTTAGGTGTTGTGAAATGGAGTTATTATCTGTTAAATGGAGGGTTAGACGATTTTTCTTTCTCGTTCCTCATCACCATGTGACTTCCACTTCCAGCCAACTTTCAATTCCTCTTTCGGGGGTCATACCTCGGTCAAATTACCGGCAACCCATTGTGTGTCCACTCCTCCTTTTTAACCTTTACTTTCTCTTATTTCTTCTTCCTCTCTTTCTATAGCAGTCCACTCACAGCTTTATTACCCCTATCTAACTCCAGTAGACCTTAATAATCATGCTACAGAATAGTATTCAATGGAAATGATATGAGTGATCTGTTTGAGAATGTTATGGCATTTTGTCCTCTTGAGAGAAATAAAAATATCTTATTTATAATGGAGATTGTATGTTTTTCTGTCTGTAACCGAAACTATATTACTATACAACCACAAATTCCCTTTGTTATGTGCATCCCATTCTCCATGATTTTATTTTTATTTAAACCTCAATTATTAATAAAATTGTTTTACATCATTAAGACTGTGACCAATCTACATACAAATAACATGCAGTTGTATTTATATATACAACAAACAGCGGTTTACATGTTGAATGGGAAGGCTAATTTGCATATTGATCTTAAAAAATTTGATTTTAAAAATATGTGCTTAATATTATTTGATTTCTAATTGTTGGTTTTATCTTATTGAATATGAGCAAAAATCTCTTCAATAAATCTTAAAATAAATCCCTTAACAAGAAGAAATAACTGTTAATATTATTCTTTTACTTTCTATCTTAACTAAATAGTTAAATTAGGAAAAATTACCAATGAAAGACGGGAGTAACGGAAAATGATGAAGAGTTAGTTTCAAAGTTGTTCTATTTTTCAATCTACCCCCTCTGTTCCAAATATTTTTTATCTGCATTCTTATTTAGTGTTATTAGCCTTTCTAATTTAACATGATATTTTTATTATATCAAAACTTAAATACTTGCACCCGGAGGGTGCATAAATTTGCTAGTATCTATAATTATGAATCATATATTGTTATATACCCTACCTATGAACATTAATAGATAATGAAATTTATTGTGACAATTCTCAAGTGCACCACAACTCATCAAAGTCTCATGTCAAGTACACAGAATAATGTATTAGTGTCAGGAACATGAAGAGTTTACAAAGTAATATGCATGTATGTATGCGCATATGTGTGTGGGAGAGTGGCATCAGGTATAGTGTCGGCGGACTACAGGAAGCATGGAGGCTTTGAAAGACTCAGTGCTTCGCAGCCTACAACAGACACGGGCAGTTTATTCCATGTCTCTGCAACTCTGAGCGCGAAAAAATGTTTCCGAAAGTCACGTGAGCAGTGCTGTTTTCTGACTTTGTAGGCATGCCCACGTGTGTTAGAAAGATGGAGATCAAAAAGGTGCTCAAGGTTGCTGTTGTTAAAATGATTAATGACCTTATGAGCGTTTACCAGCTCAGTTGCCAGACGCCGAAGTTTCAGCAAATCCATTCCCAGGGCAGCGAGATGTTCAGAGTATGTAGATGCCTGATGGAGGGTATTCGTTTGGTTGCACGTCTCTGTACAGTTTCTAGGAGGTTAATATTCTGAGCAAGATAGGGGTTCCAGACCAGTGATGCAAACTCAAGTGTGGCCACACCATAGCTTTGTACAGCTTCAAATAGATAGCCAGTGAGCAGCTGACAAAGTCTTGCTGAGTGACGCCAGGACACCCTCAGCCTTTTTGACAATTTTGGCGATGTGTTTCGTCCAACGTAAATCACTGCTGTATTGTTATATCCCCTACCTATAAACATTAATGTCCCCGACGGGATCGACGCAATTTGCACCTGCCATTCCATGAGCTTCGGCTTGTGGGTTGGTCCATGTTAATAGGGACTTTGTGCCTGACCCTACAAGTGGGGTCGCGGTAAACACAATAAACATTAATGTCCCAAACTATCTATAGAAATACACCTGTAAAGGAAACTAGCATACAAACTTTTGTATCACACTCTGGCAGTTTTGGCATTTAAATTTTTTTTTCAATCGGAGTGTTAAATTTGTTTTGTAAAACACGGATTTTTCGACAAATCATCAGACAATAACCTTTAATTCAAACATGCTTTTTGAGCTAAAATACCCTACCACTCCAAGCAGCTTAAATGCCACCAAAATCATTGACTGAACATTGTGTTTATATATGCCACAATAAAAATGAGGGCAACAGTTTGAAATATCAAAATTATCCCATAGAAATATTAAACCCCCCTCTTTTTTTTTTTTTTTTTTTTTTTTTTTTTAAAACATCCTGGATAGTAAAAACAGTGCTCAGCTGAAATATAAGGCTTATGTTTTCAAGAAGTTAAAAATAACAAAAGATCTGTCTCTCTTTTTTTAATTTTTTTTTTAATTTTATTAACACAGAAAATAACATTACACCCCCCCCCCCAAGATTCTTTCTTTTCTCTCACCATGCTGACAAAACACGTCTACCATTGAAGCTATTAATGAAAAAAGGAACGGAAATGCCAGTCGACCTCCGACATTATTTCACCAAAGAACACGAGTGGCTCCTTGCCAAAAATGGTATCATCTCAATGGCGCCAATTGTCCTCATTTCTTTTTCTTGCAGAAAAAAACAGGTAATCCCGATTCTATTTTACAGTGTCTTCAACTTTTTCTTCTCTTTGTAAAGAACCTTGGCCCGAACTGTGAAAAGAAAAATGAAAAACAAAAAATGAAAAACAAAAATGGTCAGAACGATAACAATAGGAGACGTATAGTAAATTTTATTTACCTCGTACCCACTTGTATGGGTTAGGCACAAGGCCCTATTAACATGGGCCACCCACAAACTGAAGCTCATTGATGGGAAAGAACAAAAATTGCGTCGATCCCTTCGGCATTCCTCCTCAAGGAGTGCCTCAGGCGCTGGGCAATAAACCCAACCCTGCCCCTTTAAGTGCAATGAGGCAGGTACTGCCTGGAGGGGCGGTCCTCTGGGATTGACGCTATTAATTTAACACCTCACCGGCCAGTGGCCGAAGCTCACTGGACCCCGTCCTGAAAGACGGATAGTAAATGAGATGATAATGTGGGCTGACATGACTACACAAACTTGCTCCGTTTTGGGTTATTTCCTATAAACCTAACATAAACAAAGGGGAACCACTCTTGACCGATAAATTATTTATTTATTTATTTATTGATCTACTAGGAAAAAAGAAGATGGCTTTAGGTTATGGGTTAGGGCTAGTTCGATATCGGCCTCGTCAACTCAGCGTATGAGTAGCAGAGGGATCTGTGCGGTAAAGTAAGGAGCTGATGGTAGGTGTGGCGTTCCACCCCAGAGGCTAAAAAAAAAAAAAACAATCTCTTTGGTCGAGCGCTAATGAAAAGGGGATAGACTCCCTCACTGATTGGCTGATACCAACTTTAGTCCAATGGGAAAATAAATAATCTATCAGTCAAGAGTGGTTCCCCTTTGTTTATGTTAGACTTATAGGAAATAACCCCGTTTTGGATTTACAAGGGAAAAGTCCTTAGGGTGGCCTAAAATTGGTATCAGCCAGACAGCGGGAGTCTATCCCCTTTTCACTAGCGCTAGACTAAGGAGTTTGTTTGGTTGGTTTACAGCATATCAACCTCAGTATAATGTCAGCAAAGTTTTTAAATAAATTAATTCTTAATGGATACTCAATATTTTTATAAACTCATGTTTTTCTATTTAACCTATAGATGGGACTGTAACAGGTACTACCACACTGATATAGAGAGCAATGGTGATGAAGGATGCTCCACATTCCCCAAACACCAGAATGGAACCTCACCATCAGATAGAGTTTAACGTCATACCCAGGACATGAAGAATCCCAAATATTCGTATCAAACACCTGAATCATAAGCCAAGTTGATTGGAACACAGAACGGTTGAAAGCCAATAAGAAAAGTAAAGAAATTTAAAACAAATTCATAACCAAAATAAAACGCGTTAAAAAAAATAAAAAATAGGGGGAATAACTCTGGTGGAGTTACTTCCCTTGTATTTCCATAATACCGTAATTATTTGTACTAGTACAAAATTTAAAAAAAAAAAAAAAAACACCCTCCGGTCGATGTAAAAATAGATTTTTGAAACATTGCCTGAGGGTGGGAGTTAAAAATTCAATGTCAGCGAGTTTGTACCCTAAGTAAAGTAAAATCATCAAATTCATTAAAGGATTAAAAAATAAAACAATTTGAAATGTAAACTTTAAATATGTATTAAAATAAAACAAACTATATATAGATATATAATACCAGTCATGTATTTATTAAAACTTGTTTTAAAAAACAATGAGGACTGTCTAAGTGTTGCATGTTCAAATTTTGAGTGTATTCATTCTATGTTATGACGATTTTGGTAAAGTGACGAAAGCAGTGACATAATTTTGTTACAGACAAAAACCGGGAAGCGAATCTCCATTATTAATAGATATGATCATCAGTTTGCGCTGACAGTATGGATTTCCATGACTCACTCGCCACCCATCCCTATCAGTTAGTTGGTTGGATTTTATGCCATGTCAAACGTTGTTGGGCTATTTTATGCCAAAAACATTTTGTTTTTATCGTTTTGATTGGTATTGAATATTATTTTGTTTGGTTTGGTTTTTTTATAAGGGCAATAGGGTTGGGGCAATCATATAGGTGCTAGGGCTTGACGTGACCAGCCGATTGATCAGAGGAGGCCTCTCCGACCGCCCGTCTAGCCCAAGATAGGGCCAAAGTGGAGTATTGCATGTCATGAACTGCTCATCCACCTGGGCTCTATCCTTAAGCATCATAGGTCGCCACCTACGGCAAGTGGCCCCATTGGGAGAGTCTTACCCCTCTGCAGAGGTGCAGTCGGCGCATTCTAACGCCACGCAACCAGGCCAAATTTTTTTTTTTTTTTTTTTTAAACTCAATTATTTTTTGTATTTAACGCACTCCTGTTTAGAGTGGACCTGGAGTAATGGCGATAAGGGGTACTACATACTCCCCAGAGTTCCAGTACTGGAACTCCACCACTAGATGCAGTTTACATCATACCAGGACACAAAGACCCTCAGCCACCACCCTCTAGCACATATGATAAAAATGGCAATAATATTGGGACAATCATATAGGTGCTAGGGATTGATGTGACCCGCCGATTGATGAGATGAGAAAAGTAAGGAATTTATAACAAAAACAAATCTGAAGAAAAAGAAAAAAAGCGTTAAAAAAAATAAGGTGAATAACTCTTCGTGGAGTTACTTCCCTTTGTTATAAAGTTACACTAACAGTACGGATTCCTTGATATTCATTCGCCACCCGTCCCTATCAGTCATCACTTTGGTAAGTCCCCTTCACGACATCCAGTATCTGCACGAAATGATCAATATAAGTGTTTGCTGATCGACCTACACTGGTGACACAGGAGAACGTCACTTATGAGTTCGTCTTGTTCTCTAGCAGTGTCCAGCATTCTTTGTTCATCTTCTTGGATGGTTCCGGTGATAGGATCAGATTACTGATTATATGGAAATCTTTAAAATAAAATGGGAATTCTTACAAGCTGTTGAGGTACTTTTCGCGAGAACCATCCCGGCCTCCTACCTCAAAAATCGCTACCCGGTAGCTGCTAAAAAAAAAACACCAACTACAATTGAAGTCCGTAGCTGAAGCGGTGTCACTTGCAAAGAAAAAATAAGACTAGGGTTGGGTTGGGGTTAGTTTAATGGAAAATAAATAAATAATTTGGGCTCTGTTTTTTCTGGATCACCCTGATATAGGGTGAGCCAGAAAAAAACAGAACCCACAAATTTTGTAATAAAACTATTAATTTTAACTAGGGGGTTTAGGTTAGGTTGAGGGTTGGGGTTGGGTTTTCGGAAAAACACCCTAGTTGGTTGTTTTTGGGGTTTTTTGCAAGTGACACCGCTTCGGCTATGGACTTCAATCTAGCTGGTGGGTTTTTTCAGCAGCCACCGTGGTAGCGATTTTTGAGGCTGGAGGCCAGGACAGTTCTCCATGAAAAGTACTGCTGTAGCCGTATCAGTAGCTATTATATGGCTGCACCACTTACTTTAATGAAACACTTGGAGAAAAGAAAAGAAGCTTGACAAAAGCTCTCTTTAGTTGTTGGGTTTTACGGCATGTCAACCCTGTCATCTTATTCTATGCTAATTTTTTTTTTAATTTAAATTCAACTATTTTTTTAAATAATTTTCTACTTAATTCATATGTGGGATCCTAACAGTACAACCACTATGTCACAGTGGATCTGGATTAACGGTGATGAAGGGGTACTCCACACTCCCAGAGCTCAAAAATTGGAACTTCACCATTAGATGCAGTTTAACATCATACCCAGCGACACGAAGACCCTCAGCCTCTGCCTTTTAGCACATATAAGATAAAGGGATTGTGGGTTTGGCATATGGGCAGTTAGAGTTGAGACAATCATATAGGTGCTATGGCTTAGTGTGACCTGACAATTGATTGGAGGAGGCCTCTCCGACCATCCATCTAGTCTAAAGTAAGGACCAAAGTGGTGTGTGGCATATCATAGATTTGCTAGGCTATCAGGATTCCATCCTTAAGCATCACAGTTCACACTAACAGCCAACAAGTGGCACCACTGAAGAATTTTACCCCTCTGCAAGGTGCAGTTTGTGCATTTCTTCTGCCCCAACCAACAGGCCAATAAACAAATCTTGGAGCAGCACCCACAAAAAAATATGGGGTGGAGATATTTTTCACAGAAAAAAAAAAATTCAGTATTTTACTAAAAATATTTTTCACTGGTAAAAATAATCTCCAGCCCCATATTTTTTTTGTGGGGTGCCTCGCTCCAGAGATTTGTTATTGCTGTGTGGTTGGGCAGAAGAATGGCACCCAACTGCAACCTCTGCAGAGGGGTAAAATCTCTCAGTGGTGCCACTTGTTGGCTGTTGAGTGTGTGACTCTGTGATGCTTAGAATGGAGATCTGATAGGCTAGCAATCTATGATATGCATACAACATCCACTTGGGTCCTTACTAGTGAGCTAGATGGATGGTCTGAGAGGGCCTCCTCAAGTCACATTGTCAGGTCTACACTAGCCCATAATAAGACCTATAGTGATTGTCAACTCCTACTGGCACCATATGCACACACCCACCATCCTTATAATCTTAGGTATGTTGCTAAAATGGCAGAGGCTGAGGGTCTTCTGTGTTGCGGGATATGAGTGTTATAACTGCATCTAATGGTGGAAGTTTCCAATTTGTTGTTTGAGCTCTGGGGGGTGGGGAGTTACCCTTTCATGCACCGATTTACTGCCCAGATCCACTGTGACAATAGTGGTTGTATCTGTTTAGGATCCCACCAATAATGAAGTTAAGTAGGAAAAAATATTTTAAAAAAATATGTGAATTTAAATTAAAAAGAAAATTAGCATGACGAATAAATGACAAGGTTGACATTGGCCGTAAAATCCAACCAACTAAAGAGAGCTTTTGTGAAGCTTTTCTTTTTCTTTTCCTTTCTCAAGTGTTTTCATAAAGTAAGTGGGTGCAGCCATATATAATTAGCACCTGATACGGCTACAGGAGTACTTTCCGTGAGAAACTGTCCTGGCCTCTCAGCCTCAAAATTGCTAACCCGGTGGCCTCGCTGAAAAAACCCACACAGCTACGGTATTGAAGTCCATAGCCGAAGCGGTGGTTCACTTGCAAACAAACCCAAAAGATCAACTCAACTTAATAGGGTGTTTTTCCGAACCCAAACCCAACCTCAACCCTAGACCCTTAAACACCCTCTAGTTAAAATTAATAGTTTTATATACAAAATTTGGTGGGTTCTGTTTTTTTCTTGGCTCACCCGTAATATACAGGGTGATCCCAGAAAAAACAGAGCCCAATATTATTTTATTATTTTTCACCATTAAAACTAACCCTAACCCAACACCCTAGTATCTATTTTTTTCGTTGCTATAGTGACACCGCTTTCAGCTACGACTCAATTCGTAGTGGTGTTTGTTTTTTTAGCAGCACACGGGTGCGAATTTTGAGGTGGAGGCCAGGAGGTCTTCTCGCAAAAGTTACCTCTTAATAGCTTGTAAGCAATTCCCATTTTATTATAAGATTTTCCATATAAGTCAGTAATTCTGATCCTATCACGAGAATCCAAGAAGATGAACAAAAGATTGGCTGGACACTGCTAGACGAAACAGAAGACGAACTCATAAGTGACGTTCTCGCCTGTGTAACACCGAGATAAGGTCGATCAAGTCATAAAACTTATAAGTTGATCATTCATTGCGGCAGATTACTGGATTGTCGATGTGAGGGACTTACCACAGAAGTGATGACGAAGCGGACGGGTGGAGAGTGATAATGCGATAGGAACCTACTGTTAGTGTAACTTCTATTACTTATAAGGGAGTAACTCCCGACTGAGTTATTTTCACCTTATTTTTTTTAACGCTTTTTTTTTTTTTCTTCAGATTTGTTTTTGTTATAATATTCCGTACTTTTCCCATCTCATCATATCGGCGGGTCACACTAATCCCTAGACTATATGATTGTTCCCCAATATGTAAATTGCCATTTTATCTATACTGTGCTAGGAGGGTGGTGGCTCGAGGGTCTTTGTGTCCTGGGTATGATGTTAAAACTGCAATCTAAGTGGTGATGTCCGTACTGGAACTCTGGCGGAGTATGTAGTAACCCTCTTGTCGGCCATTACCTCCCAGGTCACTCTAAACAGTGGAGTTCATCTTGCGTTAAATACAAAAAAATAATGTGGAGTTATCATAAAAGTGTTAAAAATGAGTATAAAAAAAAAGAATTGCCGCCTGGTTCTTGGGGCGGTTGTGAATGGCCGACTATGCACCTTGTGCCAGAGGGGTAAGGCTCTCCCAATGGGGCCACTTGCGTAGTGGGCAGACCTGGTGATGCTTAAGGATAGAGCCCAGGTGGATATGAGCAGTTCAGACATTGCACAACTCCCTTTGGCACCTACTTGGCTAGACGGCGGCGGAGAGGCCTCCTCTACACATCGGCTGGTCACGTTCAAGCCCTAGCACTCTATATGATTGACCAAACCCCTATGCCTTATAAAACAAGAACAAACCAAACAACAAGAAATAATATTCACATACCAATCAAGAACGAATAATAAGAATCAAAATGTTTTTGGCATACATAGCCAACACACGTTGACATGTGCCGAATCCAATCAATCCAACCAGACTTAACTGATTAGGATGGGTGGGAGTGAGTCATGGATCCATCACTGTACAGCGCAAACTGATGATCGATATCTATTAATAGATGAGATTCGCTTTTCCCGTTTTGTGTCTGTAACAAAAAAAGTCACTGCTTTCGTCACATTAACCTCAAATCGTCATAACCTATGAATGAATAAGCTCAAATTTGAACATGCAAGCATTAGACCAGTCCTCTATTGTTTTGTAAACAAGTGTTTAATAAATACCATGACAATGGTATTATATTATTATAATAGTTTTTGTTTTATTTTAATACATATTTTAAAAGTTTACTATTATCAAATTGTTTTATTTTTTTTAATCCTTTAATTGAATTTGATGATCTTTACTTTACTTAGGTACAACTCGCTGACATTGAATTTTTTTAACCTCCCACCCTCAGGCAATGTTTCAAAAACATCTATTTTACAATCGACTGGAAGTGGTTTTTTTTTTTTTGATGAAAATTTTGTACTAGATAAATAATTACGGTTAATATGGATATACAAGTGGAGAGTAAAACTCCACCAAGAGTTTATTCCCCTACGTTTTTTAATTTTCTTTAAAACGCGTTTTATTTTTGGTTATTGAATTGTGTTTTAAATTTCTTTACTTTTCTATTGGCTTTCACCGTTCTGGTGTTTCCAATCAACTTGGCTTATTGATTCAAGTGTTTGATACGAATATTTGGGTTCTTTCATGTCCTGGTATGACGTTAAACTCTCATCTGATGGTGAGGTTTCATTCTGGGTTGGGAATGATGTGGATGCATCCTTCCATCACCATTGCTCTCTTAGTGTGTGTAGTCCTGTTACAGGTCCATCTATAGGTTTAATAGAAAAAACATTGAGTTTATAAAAAAATTAAATGAGTATCCATTATAGAATTAATTTATTTCAAAACTTTGCGCATTAAACTGCCATAGGTTGCATATGCGTAACCAAACCAAACCAATCTCCTTAGTCTAGCGCTAGTGAAAAGGGGAATAGGACTCCTCGCGTCTGGCTGAATCACATTTTAGGCCACCCTGAGGACTTTTCTCCTTTGTAAATCCAAAACGGGGTTATTCCATAAGTCTAACATAAACAAAGGGAACCACTTCTTGACTGATAGATTATTTATTCTTATTTTCCCATTAGTATGCTCAGGTGGTAAAGTGGGTATCAGCCAAGTCAGTGAGGGAGGTCTTCCTTTTCATTAAGCGACTTCGACCAAATAGAGATTGTTTTTTTTTTTGTTTTTTTTTAGCCTCTTGGGGTGAACCGCACCCTACGCATCAGTCCTTCTTTTACCGCACAGATCCCTCTGCTACCATACGCTGAGTTGAACGAGGGCCCGATATCGAACCTAACAACCCTAAAGCCATCTTCTTTTTTCTAGTAGATCAATAAAATAATAATAAAGTAAATTAATTGTATCGCTCATCGAGTGGTTCCCTTTGTTATGTTAGGTTTATGGAAATACCCAAAACGGAGCAAGTTTGTGTATCAATGTTCAGCCCACATTCATCATTCTTCATTTACTATGCCGCTTTCAGGCCGGGGTTCCAGTGAGCTTCGGCCACTGACCGGTGTGAGTGTTAATTGAATAGCGTCAGATCCCAGGAGCGCCCTCCCAGGCAGTATCCTGCCTCATTGTTATTAAAGGGGCAGGGTTGGGTTTAATTGCCCCAGCGCCTAGGCAACCCCTTGAGCGGGAATGCCGAAGGGGATTCGACGCATTTTTGTTCTTTCCATCAATGAAGCTTCAAGTTGTGGGTGGGCCACGTTATAGGGCCTTGTGCCTAACCCAGTAAAGTGGGGTACGAAGGAAATAAAATTTACTTATACTCTCTTATTGTTTATCTCTGACATTTTTGTTTTTCATTTTTGTTTTTTCATTTTTTCTTTTCACAGTTCGGAGCCAAGTTCTTTACCAGAGACAGAAAAGATCTGAGACACTGTAAAATAAATCGGGATACCTGTTTTTTTCTCAAGAAAAGAAATGAGGACAAATTGGCGCCTGAGATGATACCATTTCTTGTTTTTGGCAAGGAGCCACTCGTGTTCTTTGGTGAAATAATGTCGAGGCTGGAGTCGACTGGCATTCCCGTTCCTTTTTTTCATTAATGCTTCAATGGTAGACGTGTTTGTCAGCATGGTGAGAGAAAGAAAGAAGTCTTTGGGGGGGGGGGCGGTTAATGTTATTTCTGTGTTAAAAATAAAAAAAAAAAATCTAAAAAAAGAGGACAGATCTTTGTTATTTTAACCTTTCTTGAAAACATAGCCTTATGATTCAGCCTGGCCACTGTTTTACTATCACAGGATGTTTAATTAAAAAAAAAAAAAAAAAAAAAAAGAGGGGGGGTTATATTTTCTTAGGGATAATGTTTGATATTTCAAACTGTTGCCCTCATTTTGTATTGTGGATGTATAATAAAACAATGTTCAGTCAATGATTTTGGTGGCAATTTATAGCTCTTGGAGTGGTAAGGTTATTTAGCTTCAAAAGCATGTTTGAAATTAAAGTTACTTGTCTTGATGATTTGTCCGAAAATCCGTGTTTTTTACCAAACAAATTTAACACTCCGATTGAAGAAAAAAATTTAGAATGCAACTGCGAGAGTGCTGCATACAAAGTTTGTATGCTTAGTTCTTTAACAGGTGTATTTCTATTGTATGCATAATTATGTGTTACCGCGTCCCATTGGTGACAAAGTCTTAAACATGCCACAAAGGAGTATAATGGAAATTGTGATGACATTATGGTTGTAGGTAGGGGATGAATAACAATAAGTCAGCAGTGATTTTTACGTGTTGGAGAAACGAACACTCGCTCAAAATTCGCTCCAAAAAGGCTGAGGGTGTCTGGCGTCACTCAGTCAAGACCTTTGTCAGCTGCTCACTGGCTATCATATTTGAAGCTGTACAAAAGCTTGGTGGTGGCCACACTTGGAGTTTGCGATTCACTGGTCTGGAACCCCCCTCTTGCTCAGAATATTAACCTCCTAGGAAAACTGTACAAGACGTGCAAACCAAACGTATACCCTCCATCAGGCACTTACCATACTCTGAACATCTCGCCTGCCCTGGGATGGATTTGCTGAAACTTCGGCGTCTGGAACTGAGCACTGTAAAACGCTCAATTTTTTTAAAGCGTCCATGTAATTCATTTAACAACAGCAATACCTTGAGCACACTTTTTGATCTCCATTCTTTCCTAGAACAACACGTGGGATGCCTACAAAGTCAGAAAAACAGCACTGCTCACGTGACTTTTCGGAAACATTTTTTCGCGCTCAGAGTTGCAGGACATGATATAACTCCCGTGTCTGTTTGTAGGCTGACGAGCACTGAGTCTTTCAAAAAGCCTCCATTGCTTCACTGTGTACGCGAACTATAACCTGATGCACTCTCCCACACATATGCACACAGCGCAACTACTGCATATTACTACTGTTAAAACTCGTCTCCACGTTCACTGGACACTAAATACAGTTTTCTGTGTCTTGACATGAGACTTTGATTGAGTTGTGGTGCACCTGAGAACTATGTACCACCTAATAAATTTCATTATCTATTAATGTTCATAGTGGGTATATAACAATAGTGATATGATTCATAATTATAGATTACTGCAAATTTATGCACCTCCGGGTGCAAGTATTTAAGTTGTTAATAAAAATATCATGTTAAATTAGAAAAAGGCAATAAACACCTAAGAAATAAGATGACAGAAAAAATTTGGAAACAGAGGGAGATTTAAAAAAATGGCAACAACTTGAAACTACCTTCCATCATTTTCGTTTTCCGCTTTCATTGGATATTTTCCTAATTTAAGATTTAAGTTATAGAGAGGGAGTAAAAAATGAAAAGAACAGTTTATTCTTATCTTGTAAGGATTTTATTTAAGATTCATTGAAGAGATTTCTTGCCTATATTATATTAAGAAAATACCAAACCAACAGAAATCATAATATTAAAGCACAATATTTATTAAATTCAAATTTTTAAGGATTTAAATGCAAAATTAGCCTTCATTTTACTTGTATAAACCGCTGATTATTGCTGTTGTTAGATAATACAATCCATGTTATTTGTACTTTAGATTGGTAACAGTTATTAATATGTAAAACAATTTTATATTAATAATTGAGGTTAAATAAAAATAAAATATGGAGAATGGGATGCAATAAACAGGAATTGTGTTCTTGTAGCTGAATGATAGTTTTCGGTTACAGACAGAAAAAAACATTAACAATCTCCATTATAATAAGATATTTTTATTTTCTTCAAGAAGGACAAAATGCCCATAACATTCTTAAAACAGATCCACTCCATATCATTCCATTGTACATTACTATTCTGTAGCATGATTTATTAAGGTCACTGGAGTTAGATAGGGCGTAATAAAGCTGTGAGTGGACTTGCTATAGAACAAGAGAGGAAAGAAGAAATAAAGAGAAAGTAAAGGTTAAAAAAAGGAGGAGTGGACACACAATGGGTTGCCGGTAATTTGACCGAGGTATGACCCCCGGAAGAGGAATTGAAAGTTGGCTGGAAGTGGAAGTCACATGGTGATGAGGAACGAGAAAGAAGAAAATCGTCTAACCCTCCATTTAACAGATAATAACTCCATTTCACAACACCTAAAATTACATTCATGCCCCCACTCTAATTACCGAAATATTCTAACAGAAAATGCACACATTCTGCACAAAGAAAAAAATAAACAAAAACTCCAATTTATACTAGAAGCTTTATACATAAAACAATACAAACCATCCTTAAACAAAATTAATTTTCAATGCAGTACACACATTTTAAAATGCCTATGGCACCTTTCCCATCAATTCTCCTCCTCCCAGCCTCCACATCCATTAATATAATTTGAAGAACTGGAACACATCACCCCTGATGATGGCACTTCAAAGTGCTGAAAGTACTCGGGACATGAACTTTGGTGGACTAATCCACGAATTCCAATCAAATATTAAAAAGTTGTCCAGAAAACTTGAAAAAAATCGAAAATAAAATTGTTAAACAGGAGATGTGTCTTTTGTTTAATTCTACATGCATAAATGAAAAAATGCTGCCCAAATACACACACACATATATATATATCAATCGCAAGAAGCGCGTGGTGTAATGGTTAAAGTCATGGGAAATGGACTCGTCGCCCCGAGTTCAAATCCTGGATGTGTTAATTGCATTTCACTTAGCGCTAATACCCTTGGGAAAGGTATGAATCTTACTCTCCCTCCAGCTATGGATAAATAGCAGGGCAGACTGGGCTCTTTAACCTTGGTTAGGCAACAGGTCTAGGAGAAGGAAAACTTTGAATTCAAACCTGTTGAACTCCACTTAAGAAATTGACCTTGTGTCACATCCTGCTCGTGTGGAGGGGTTCGTAAATATATATATATATATATATCAATCTAAAATGAAGAAAATCAAGAGTTAAGGGAAAAGGAAGTTGAGGAATTATAAAGGCCAGATGTGTATATGTTGGGAATTAAAAGGGAATCACTAGAAGAGTATAATTATGTATGTGCGTACATGTGTACATTTATGTATATGGTTGAATCTCAGCATATACACACACACAATGTGTCTTGTGCAATTTGTAACAAAGTCTGTAAGTCAGCTTCTGGTCTTAAGAGACATATGGTGGTGCATAAGCATCAAATTTTATCATCTTATACAATGGGAAGGACGTCCTTCCTATGTCATATTTGCATCAAACTTTGTGGATCTGCAGCGGGTCTGATGAGTCATTTGAGGGCTCATGAGAGGAAAGGTTCTGGTGGTTGGGGGTTACAGGATTGTGAGGGACGGTAGTGATCTGTAAAGATTATGCTATTGCTATATGTATAAGGGTGAGTAGGACATCTTAAGTGTGACTTGGTTTAAAGGTTCAAGAAAAACTATTAAGTACGAATTGTTGAGACTTAAAAGAAAGAAAAAAGTAATGTTCTCTCCTCTAGAGACATCTTGAAAAAAAAAATTAATGTCCGCATTTTTAAGAGAAATTGTGAATCATAGAAGGCTAAAGTTATGGCTCATTTCTGGGTGGTCCGATTAAAGGACAGAGGAGTAGTGTTTTTTTTGGGTTAAATCGAACTTAACGGACCTAAATTCCACCATCGTGTGTCACCCCGCCGAAAGAAAAAAAAATACCAAAAATCAGGGAATTAAATGACTTTAATGAACTTTTCAGTGTTGATATATTAATGAATAAGACCACCAGTTTTCTTATTTTAAAACTTTTACATTTTTCAGGTCAGTTAACTATGAACCACATATCTTTGAGAATCTGTGTTACGCCTCAAAGATACGTGGTTCAAACTCACCTGAAAAATGTAGAGTTTTTTCAAAATAAAATAACTGGTGCATTATATTGTTTATTCTTTAATATATCAACACTGAAAATTTAATTAAATTCGGTTAATTCCCTGTTTTTTTTTTTTTGTATTTTTTTTCTTTCGCAGGGTGACATACGATGGTGGAATTTAGGTCCATTAAGTTCGATTTAACCGGTTTTTGCTTATGCACGAGTCTGTCTGGACCCCTGGCAGTTAGTGTTTTTCTTTGCGTTGGACAGTTGATTGGAGATCGTGGGTCAGATTGCAGCTAGATGACTTAGAGATTTACACAACAGATACTGAGTTGAAGAATCACCCCGGGGTGAAATGCCCCCCCATTGCACTTATAGAATAGTTGCAATTAAGATGCACTAAGTTTTACACCTTCCTCTGACTGGGGGGTGCAGTTCGAATCAAAGACACAACGGGGATATAGTACGACGCGGCTGACGGACGACACGCCTAGAAAGACAGAGGAAGGCAAGCCAGCTGGGGGCCCTAACACACCATCTATCTATACACATATACATGTCAGTTGTGTGTATGTATGTGTACACGTCCGGCTTAAACTACAAAAATTAACGATAAAGTATATATATATATATATATATATCTATATATAATGGAGATAGACTGCATTTTTGTCTGAAGCCGAAACTATATTACTACTCAAGTCACAATTCCTTTAATTATTTACGTCAAATTCTCCATGATTTCATTCTTTTAAACCTTCAGTTATTAATAAAAATTGTTTTACATTATTAATACTGTTGATCATATCTACGTACTAATAACATGCAATTGTATTTATATATACAACAATAGCGATTTACAGTTTGAACGAGAAGGCTAATTTGCATATTGATATTTAAAATTTTATTTTAATAAATATGTGCTTGGTATTATTGATTTCTAATTGTTTGGTTTTATCTTAAGAAATATAAACAAAAATCTCGTAGATAAATCTTAAAAGAAATTTATTTACAAGAAAAAATAACTGTAATATTATCCTTTACTTTCCTATTTTAACTAAATAGTTAAATTAGGAAAATTTACCAATGAAACAGGGGAGTAAGGGAAAATGATGGAATAGTTAGTTTCAAAGTTGTTCTATTTTTCGATTATACCCCTCTGTTGCAGATCTTTTTATCTGCATTCTTAGTCAGTTTCATTAGCCTTTCTAATTTAATATGATATTTTATTATATTAAAACTTAAATACTTGCACCCGGAGGTGCATATATTTGCTAGTATATATATATATATATATATAATATATATATATACTAGCAAGATGTAAAAATAGATTTTTGAAACATATTGCCTGAGGGGTGGGAGTTAAAAATTCAATGTCAGCGAGTTTGTAAAATCCTCAAATTCATTAAAGGATTAAAAAATAAAACAATTTGAAATGTAAACTTTAAATATGTATTAAAATAAAACAAACTATATATAGATATATAATACCAGTCATGTATTTATTAAAACTTGTTTTAAAAAACAATGAGGACTGTCTAATGTTGCATGTTCAAATATATATATATATATATATATATATATATAGAGAGAGAGAGAGAGAGAGAGAGACAGAGAGAGAGAGAGAGAGAGAGACAGAGACAGAGAGAGGCGCGTGGCATATTGGTTAGAGTCATGGGAAATGGACTTGTTGACCCGAGTTCAAATCCTAGACAGGGCTGTTTGCATTTCACATAGCGCTAGTACCCTTGGGAAAGGTATGAATCCATATATTCTCCCTCCAACTATGGGTAAAATAGTAGGACAGACTGGGCTCTTTAACCTTGGTTAAGTAACCACTCTAGGAGAGGGATAACTTTGAATTCAAAATTCCTGAGGTCAGTCGTTGATTGGGTTTATGGCATTTCTTGTGCATCAATTCTTTCCTATCGACTGTGCCAAAAAGTGCGGAATGGTCCAACACAAGCCTTCACCACTATAAACAAAGCACTGTGTTGGTTGTTCACCGAATGAACACTCATGCGTCAAAAATCGACGGGTGAGTCCATATATATATATATTGAGTAACCCCACATGCGCTCGGGCATACCACCTAACCATGTTTTCCATCCTCAGCGGTTCTAGCAGCGAACTTCAGCTACAAGTACTTCTCTTTATATCTCCCGTATCCAGCCAGCTCTTTGTATACAAAAACAGTTCCATAAATTGCTTCTCTTTAACACCTCAAGCCTCAACCTTTCGTGTGGTGGAACCAGAAATTTCCGAACCCCTCCACACGGTTCGTAATTTCTCTTAATTTCTCGTTCCTATTGAAAAAGGAAAAAAAAATTACCTTTTTTTCAACAATTCCAACCTACGTATAACCTGCTATCAATGAATTTCTCTGATGAGAATTGACCGGAAAAAGAATATTTATTTTAGATTATACATCTAATTATAAGGGTACCCTAACTTTCTTTTTAGAATTTTTTTCCATCGCTTTCAAGATAAATACGCTTTTACGTGTCCTAATATATATATATGTATATATATATGTGAAATAAAATGGAAATTAATCCGACAGTGTGAATATGATATATTGAAAAAACAAAGGATGGTTACAAATGCATGGGCTCATCAGGAGAGAATGTATAATATATATATATATATATATATATATAATATAATATATATATATTGGAATAAAAAGGCCTTAAATACCATGGGTATCGTGATTATGGACCATTTCCACTCGACCATAAATTAAAATCCTGTTGGTCAGTCAAAATAAAATTAGGAATTTACCAAAGAGAATAGCAGACAAAGGAAATAAAACACAACCAACCAAAGGAAAAAAAAAAAAAAAAAAAAAAAAAAAATTTCCACCAATAAAAAAGACACTTGAATAGAAAGAATGCAATATGACCACCCCTAAATGAGGGGGAAATGTATGAATATAAAAAGAGTTTGGCCATGTGCCTGTCTAAATAAAATATATCAGTGATCTGAAGAAGCTCTTGAGCATGCTCTCGAGTGGAAATGGTCCATAATCACGATACCCATGGTATTTAAGGCCTTTTTATTCCCAAATAACTTTGCTCTGTTTACAATAATTAAAACATTGAGCTCTCACACGGAACCTGAACTCTACAACAAACTACGGGTAGAGAATTAGGACCCACCTAGAATCACCTTGTGTACCAAGAAACTTGGTACCACACCAAAGTATTATATATATATATATATATATATATATATATTATATATATATATACACATTCACAATCACCAGATCTTGCTATTTGAGCAAAATAATGATTTGATTTATATTCGTCAAGATAATTAAAAGATAAAATCTAAATAGTAACAGCATGGATTTATTTTTGCACTTAATATTTTAAATAGGAGACATTAAATTATTTTTTTTTTCAGAATATCTGTTCACTTTTTTTTCTGATGCGCCACTAGGCTGGATCAATGCAAGTTTTTTTTTTTTTAGTTTTTTACAAAGGGATTTTAATGAGGCATGCTACGAGGATCTAACTCGTGATTCAGTGATAATGGATCTGCGAGACTAAACTTTTTGCCCCCCCCCCCGCTCTTCTACCAAGGCGACGCCGGGTAGCCGCTTCTAGTTGTTACGTACGTACATCTCAAATAATATAACATTTTCTGAATCCTCCTGTACTTGCTCTGAAGTGAAGTTTATTTTTGTTCTCAAAAAAAAAAAAAAAAAAAAAAAAAAAAAAAATTTGTGAGCTCAGGTGTAAGGTATCCGATATGAAGAGACTAAAAATGATTTCTTGTCAAATGTCTATAAAGAATTTAACCCTAGACCATCCTCAAAAGATCACTTCGAAAATAGAATGGGCAGATGATTTGCCACATAGACATCTAAATAAACAAATGTCTTTTTGAGTTGATGGCTATTTTGATATATATATATATATATATATATATAATATATATATATATATAAAAATGTTGTTCTGGTTCCAACGGGAGAAAATTTAATATTTTATAAAAAAGAAGGTCCGCAAAATGTATTATGATCTCAGAAAAAAAAAATCCTTTTTATCTTACATATGCTTCTTTTTATCTTACATATGCGACACATGTTTCTGATCTGTTGTCTTCTTCAGGCATTGAGTTATTATTTTGGCAGAATATGTCCGATATTTGATAGGTTGTGTGTATTTCTGCAACTTTTCTATTATAATCAATGATATATATATATATAACAATGATATATATATATATATATATATATATAATATATATATATATATATATATATATATTGGAGAATATGTGCTTAATTGAAGTCGTACCTAATTTTGAAAGTTAATTAATAAATAATTAATTAATTAGGCGGGATACCTATTCAAATGTAAGGCTAAACAAATCGAGTCTTACATTTGAATAGGTATGCCCGCCTAATTAATAATTATTAATTAATTAACTTTCAAAATTAGGTACGACTTCAATTAAGCACATATTCTCCCAAAAATTGTCGGCTAAAAAAGCCATATCAAAACATATCGTTTGTGTATTTACTTCTCATATATATATATATACCGATCCCTCAGCATGAGTAGGATGTGACACAAGGTCAATTTCTTTAGCGGAGTTTAACAGGTTTGAATTCAGAGATTTTCTTTAGCCTCGCCTGGTTATCTAACCAAGGTTAAAGAGTCCAGTCTTAAACGACCTTGTGTCATACCCGCAGACGTGGGATGCGAGGTAAATATCTTAATAAAATATGTATCTAAAGTCTTAAAAAAAAAAGAATTGAATACTCAACAAAAATGAATCAAACAGAATATCTCTGGCATAGAATAACCCAGCAAGGGTCGTAAAACCAACCAACCAACCAGCCAACCTACTTCCCCAGGGTTTCATGCTATTCAAACCATTAGTGATGACAAACGATAACAACGATAGACGTTGGAAAGCTTTACTCAACTTAGAATAATTTGTATACTTACTAAGAGTAAAAAATTGAAAAAACAAAGGTTTAAATGAGTTTATTGGCCGACGCTGCAGTGTTTCGGTCTATTAATTATATCATCTTCAGGGCTTTTGTTGGTATGTGGAAGGTGATGTAAAAAGGATTCAAAGTTATATTTACTCGAAGATACAAACTCCGACAAAGGTTTGATAAACAAAACATTTAATACGTATACATCACATGGATAAAAGGGTACATAATACATAGGTAAAACAAAGTTACAAGTAGAAAGATAAAGACACATTCATGAATGGTACAAGATATACATAAAAGCCACAGACATGAGACTAGGGATAGTCCATGCTGTGTTAATAACTTACAGTAATGTAAGGGAGGGGGACGAAGACCCAACGAGAAGGGGTAGACCTTAACTAACCCATGTGTCTCATAGTCGAGCAACCGGAAAAAAGAGAAAGAAGCGTTCAAACCAGCCGCTTAAATATAACCGGCCCCTAGCGGGCACTAGCAAACTAAACGGGCAGACAACTCTCCCAGGCAAATACAAAACTAACGCTACAGTGATAACAAATCTTTATTTATCTAAGAATAAGGAGAAAGGCGAGTAATAGTCCTTGTTTATCGGTCTGTTTAAAATTTGAAGTCTAAGAAAAAAGAATGTTGAAAAAATGAACGGTTTGAAATATGACGTTAAATATTCTTTTTTTTGCTGTGTGAGTATTAGAGTGTGTAAGTGTTTGTATCGAGAAAAACATTGTGCATTTTTTATGTGTTTATGAATGTGTGGTTGCGCGTGTGTATCTTACTAAGAGTTTACATAGTCTAGTATTCCCAAGAGAGTTCTCCAAAGGGGAGATAAATCATAAAGTAGTGGAGGTAACTCTCAATTACGTATCACACCATTATTTCAAATTAGCTATTTTTTCTCTCTCTCTGAACAATCAGAGGATGGTAATTGTGGTCCGTCTTACTCGTTGGCAAACAATTTCTCAGGATAAATAAAGCCATGAATATCGAAACTTCGTAATGAAAAATTTTCCCAAGGGTTAAATGGTCTATTATTGAGTTTGATAAAAATAACGGTGTCCTAGCATAACTATGAAAGCACAAAAGGAGCAATAATCTACACTGATAGCCGCCGTATAAATACCAACGACCTCAACCCATTCCTCTCTTCCTCCTTCCCTTCCGTTTCTTTCCAACTAAAATTCAAAACAAACTCGTTTTAGCAGCCTTCGACAAATCAAGTTTTCTTGTTTACCGGTCCAGGCAGGGATTCTCAGACGGGAGTCGCTTGGCTCCCATATTTTGGTCAATTTCCGTAAATGGACACACATTTAGGGTCCGGTTTAACGTTAAATTTACATTCTGAATTGGTTGATTGATTAATTGATTTTAACGGCATGACAGCGTATGTAGGGTTATTTTATGCCTCGTACGTTCATATTTCCGACCTCCCACGGTAGCTCTCAACGCGAGCTGACTTAAATCATCAATGCGAATTTCTGACAGACTTTTCTCATTATATATATATATATATATATATATATATATATATATATATAATATATATATATATATATATATGGACTCGTTGATTCGAGTTCAATTCCTAGACGAAGCTGTTGGCATTTCACATAGCGCTAATACCCTTGGGAAAGGTGTGAATCCATATATTCTCCCTCCAGCTATGGGTTAAATAGTAGGGCAGACTGGGCTCTTCAGCCTTGGGTAGGTAACCAGTCTAGGAGAGGGATAACTCTGAATTCAAAATTCCTGAGGTCGGTCGTTGATTGGGTTTGTGGCAACCCTTGATGCACCAATTCTTTCCTATCGACTGTGCCAAAAAGTGTGGATGGTCCAACACAAGCCTTCACCACTATAAACAAATCCCTGTGTGGATGTTCATTTTGTGTGTGAACCCTCATGCGTCGAAAATCGACGAAAGAGTCCATTATATATATATATATATATATATATATAGAGAGAGAGAGATTTAACAGACTGAATTAGATTTGAAACATAGTGATCTCTCTCTCTCTCTCTATCTCTCTCTCTCTCTATATATATATATATATATATATTATATATATGTGTGTGTGTGTGTGTGTGTGTGTGGGAGAATATGTACTTAATTGAAGTCGAACCTAATTTTTGAAAGTTAATTCATTAATAATTAATTAGGCGGGATTATTAATGAATTAACTTTCAAAAATTAGGTTCGACTTCAATTAAGCACATATTCTCCCAAATATTGTCGGCTGAAAATAGCCATATCACAAACATCGTCTGTTTGTTTACTTCTCATATGTGTGTGTGTGTATGTGTGTGTGTGTGTGTGTGTGTGTAATACTTTAAAGATAATATGGCTGCTATAATTCTAAGCAGTCAGAGCTCAATATCATTGATAGAACGATTATATTTGAGTAAAGGTAGCGTGGACATGGAGTCAACACCTCGTTACTGACAGTTTCTCACTATGCGATCTTCCTTGGTCTGTAGATCGCATAGGTGAGAAACTGTAGTTGACTCCATGTCCACGCTACCTTAACTCAAACACACACACACCACACACACACACACACACACACACAACACACATATAATATATATATATATATATATATATATATATATTATATATAAATACCGCAGTTATCATTAAATCCACCAAGCAAATACGTATACAATCTTATTTACTTCGGGATTAAAAAGTGCTCAATATAAGGAGCTAAATAGATACATTTGAACATAGTGATATATATATATATATATATATATATATATATATATATTAAATATTTTATATTCTTGCTTGAAGGCAATTACAATGCGAATATCGCATAAATTCGATAATTATTAGAAGGTAACAATGACAAGCGAATTTCGCAAACTTAATATATATACTTTAATCAGCAATGCTTCTAAAAAAATAAACAAACATAAAAAAAATCTTATTTCCTTCGCCGAAAAGCATAAAGGCCCCGGATGTGTTTGTTATTATTCACTAAGCGCCTCCCTTGCCTCATATGGTAGAGACGATAGTATCATTAACAGGTTAATTTCGCAAGTATTTCTCGGCGCTGTATCGTGGCTGAAACAGTATAGTGTCTAAACTATCCTGCTGAAGTCCCGGTTTCGATTTCTGTCGGAGGAAAATCGTTAGTATATATCGCTGATGAGACTTAATAAAGTTGAAACAGTCTGTACGATATTCTACACACCGAGTAATTCTTTGCGAAATTCGCTTGTCATTGTTATCTTCTATAACTATCGAATTTATGCGATATTCGCATTGTAATTGCCTTCAAGCAAAAATATAAAATATCTAATATATATACTTTATTTCAGCAATGCTTCTAAAAAAATAAACAAACATCCACAAAAAATTCTTTTTATTTCTCGCCTATGCGATCTTCAGACCAAGTCTGAAGTCTGAATATCGCAGTAATCAGGCACCGTTGATTTCATATCCACGCTACTTTAACTTAGATATAAATACTCTATCAACGATATTGAGCACTGTTTACTTATAAATATAGCACCATATTACACACACACACATACACACGCGTATATATATATATATATATATATATATATATATATATATATATATATATATATATATATCACTATGTTCAAATGTATCTATTTATTTCAGTCAGTTAAATCTCTCTTAGGTGGTTTGTTTTAACGGCTATCACAATGCAAGTGTAAAGAAAAACGAAGTTACTATGGTGTTGTTTATTTACCATTGATCTATTTTCTTTAAGAAAATAAATCAAACGTGTGTGGAAATGTAAATAAGAAAAAAACAAATATTCAAAACTATTGTGCCATCCGGCATACCGTAGATCTCAAAGAGTCAAGCATTGAAACCCAACCAACATATACAAATGGTTTACTCGTAACAATAGACTTGTATGTATATAAATAATTGTATTTTTAAATATGTGTATTTGGGCAGCATTCTTTCATTTATGCATGTTGAATTAAACAAAAGACACATCTCCTGTTTAATAATTTTATTTGTGATTTTTTCAAGTTTTCTAGCCAACTTTTTAATATCTAGGTGGAATTCGTGGATTAGTCCACCAAATTTCAGGTCCCTAGTACTTCTGGCACTTCGAAGTGCCATCATCAGGGGTGATGTGTTCCGGTTTTTCAAATTATATTAATGGGTGTGGAGGCTGGAAGGAGGATATTTGGTGAGAAAGGTGATATAGGCATTTTAAAATGTGGTTACTGTATTGGAAATTAATTTTGTTTAAGGATGGTTTGTATTGTTTTATATATAAAGTTTCTAGTATTTGGAATTAAAAAAAAAAAATTTTTGTGCAGAATGTATTTTCCGTTAAGATATTTCGGTAATTAGAGTGGGGGCATGAATGTAATTTTAGGTGTTGTGAAATGGAGCTATTATCTGTTAAATGGAGAGTTAGACGACGTAACTTGCGGCGAGTCTTTTATGGGATGGTAAGAGGTTTAAAGGTGGCTGGATATTCTCTACTGTGTATTCTTAGGGGTTTCGCTTTTTAACCCCATCTCATTTGGTGGTCACACTGAAAAGGAAGGAATTCAGGGAACGGAAAAGAAAGAGACAAAGGCAGAAGGTGGTTTTACGACTTAGGTTTTATTCACTGGTCATAGTCGCCCGTGACAAAGGGATATCCCCCTGGTCGTGGTAGCGACTACACACAATTAAGCTCTAAATTCGAATGGCCGAGATATTATTTGGGGGATCGGAAGTCGGCCCTTTTTCTCGCTTCCGGTAAAGGCTCATGGGAGTTTATTTATTTATTTTTTATTCTAATTTTACTCTAATCCCCCCATAATTTTCACGTAACACGACCGCTTTTGGCAGGATTCGAACTCAGAACGTCGGCTCTTGGATCGGTAGCCGTTGTGCCATCCGTCATCTTGTAGATATCAAAGAGGGATTGAAATTTAATCTTCATTAAATTTATTCAAATAGGCGTCTCAATCAGAAAGGGTAATACTCTAAAAAAAAAAAAAATTAAAAAAGATGGCCGACACGCATCGCTTGTATCTTGTTGATTACCAATTCAATCAAAATGTCGCTATTTCCGTCGACTCATTGTCTATATTCGACTGTTTGCGGGGGTCAAAGGTCGCATATTCAAACATTTCTAACAATTAACCGGAATTGTTTCATTTCATGTCTGTCTAGACACGGACCGACGCCATTTTTCATCAATTCCTCCATTGAAAATTCTTCAATCTTCATTTCACCAATTTGTCGATATCTGTTGACTGGTCGGTTGGAAACGCATCGCTGGGTCATTTTTCGTTACCATCCGCTCTCCAACCACTCCCCGGTAATCAAGAAAAAAAAAGTTAAGTTTAGAAAGTCATCATCATCATCATCATCATCATGACAGCACAAATTCATTTTGTAAAACAATGAGATGTGAAAATGTGAAAACCCCCAAAATTTAAGTTATAAGTTATATTAGTTAATAGTGGAAATTAACAATATTAAGGGTGACGTGTGAATAGCTGAGCTGTTGGCTTCTGATTGGTCGAAAAGTGCCAACAGGTCGAACAGTGAAAGAAAGATAGTCAGAGGATAGGGTCGATTCGAAGTTTTCGAAGAGGACTGATATGAGAGTCTGGCTAATAGTTTGGAGGAGGAGACATATTGCAATTCCTCTGAATGTTTGAGATGAGGCTTGATGATTAGTATTATCTGCGGCATTCGGACTATTGTCCCCATCTTTATTGTTATTTGTACAACGTTTCGACAGATATGCCCTCCGGCCTTCTTCAGGTATTTCTTGTCGGACTCGAGAACCTTCTCGCACTCGGGAACCTTCTTTTCAGACTCGGGAACCTTCTTTTCGAACTCGGGAACTTTCTTGTCCTAGTCGGGAACCTTCTTGTCGTAATCGGGAGCCATCACGGAACTTTGAACCTAACCCTTTGTTCAGTCCACGGGGGTATCCTGTTCTCATTCCGCTAACCATAGCTGGGGTAGGAGTTGTGTTAATTATTTTTCTATGTTACTGTCGCCGCTCAAGATTGAACCCGGAATCCAGAGATAACTGTCACTTAGAACTGTCTTAACATAACTACCTTATCTACTAGGCCATGTGTCCAATTGGACACATGGCCTAGTGGATAAGGTAGTTAGGTTAAGTTATAAGGTACATTGCAATTCCCTTAGTTATTTACGTCACATTCTCCATGAATTTATTTTTTAATTTAAACCTCAATTATTAATATAATTGTTTTATATTATTAATACTGTTGGCCATATCTAGATACAATTAAGATGCAATTGTATTTATATATTCAACAAAATAGCGGTGTACAGAGTACAGTGTATCTCCTTTTCGTTAACGCTAGACCAGGGAGATTGTTTTTGGTTGAGGTGGGGCGCCACATCTACCGTCAGCTCCCCACTTTACCGCACAGATCAGAATACCCAATATGTGCTGCTCATACGCTGAGTTGGGGACCGGTATCAAACCAGGAACATTGCGATCCTAGGCGGGAGCTCTATATTATGTGCTCAATCGAGCACATAATATAGATAGATTTTTTAAAATCTATACATATATAAAGGGCAATTGGTGTGTATGTATGTCCAGAGGAAACTACGAAAATAAAACAATTAATAACAAAGTAAATATTTATACACATTCACTATCACCAAATCTTGAGCAAATATAATGATAATATAATATGTATTCGTCAAGATAATTAAAAGATGAAATTTAAATGAGTAACACCGTGGATTTTTTTTGCTTTTAATATTTTAATTAGAAAACATAAATTTTTATTTTCATAGTATCTGTGCTCTTTTTTCTGACGTCTCAATAAGCCAGGTCAACAGAAGGTCTTTTTTTATATAGGGATTGTAATGGGGCATCCTGCTAGGGTCTAACATGTGATTCAGTAATAATGGATCTACGAGACTAACCTTTTTTGCCCCCCCACACACACTTCTACCCAGGCGACGCCGGGTATCCGCTACTAGTTTCATATAAAATAAATAAATGTATGACTTTGAGAAATGTTTTAAATTTAAATTTCTTTTTTTTTTTATTCAGATTCTTTTTTTTTTTTTTTATCTTTGCAATGTCGGAGTAAAGCGGTTTAATCGAAGAAACGCGGATACCATTTCTCCCCGCCCCTCCTCCAAGATAAACAAGTGCTCGTCTTTATTTTTGGATTGCAGAGAGAGATGTGCACTCGACGCCTGATGCAAGCACAGGTTGCATATCCGTAATCTGAATTGTGCATTTGACAGGGCGGCATTGGGGTCGTGGGGGGGGGGAGCGAAGGTGAGGGAAGGGGAATGGAAAATGAAAAAAAAAGAAAAAGAAAAAAAAAACAAGAAAAAAAAAAGAAAAAAAAAAAAGAAAAAAGAGAAAAAAAAAGAAAAAGGAAAGAAAGACACACAGACACAGAGAGACACAGACAAAACAGTTTCGTGCAGAATCTTTTTGAGCGGGAAAAAAAAACGCACGCCCACGTGCCCTTTGCAAATGTCGTAAGATAGAAGTAAAAAATAAATAAATAAACAAATGAATAAATAAATAAAAAGGGAAGGAAAAAAGAAAAAGAATAAGAGAAGGTTTGCGAATGAATGAGGGACTGTAGTACACGAGGCACAAGATTTTTTTTCATCGTCGTAAGATAGAAGTTTGAAAAAGAAAAAAAGAAAAAGAAAGGAAAAATAAAAAAAAAAATAAAAAGAATGAAAGAAGGTTAAAAAACAAAAGAAAAAATGAAAGGAAAAAAGAAAAAGAAAAAGAAAAAGAAAAAGAAATGAGAGAAGTTCTGTGAATGAGTGAGAGACAACAGTACACGAGGCACAAGGGTTTTTTTTCGTCACCAAGTGACAAGAGGGGTCGAATGACAACAACAGAATACAAAAAAAGTCGGACATTCGTTCAACTGCAATCTCTCACGAAAAAACAAAAAACAAACAAAAAAAAAAAACAAAAAAAAAAAACAAAACAAAAACAAAAACAAAACAAACAAAAACATCAATTTGAAGAAAAAAGAATTTATCCTCCCCTTCTTCTCCTCTTCCTCTTACCCCTCCTCTCCATCCTCATCATCATAGCGTGCTTAGTAAATATTCTTGATTCTTTGTCACAGAGCAATACTAGGTCACACGATGATTTTGGCAGGCAGAGTCCACCTCCCAGAAAAAACTAAGACTATTATCCAATTGGATTTTTTTTACAAATCATCATCATCATCATCATCATCATCATGCTGGATTATCACGAGTTACAAGATGTATTCCCACTCATATCTATAAACCTGCCCAACACAAGCAGCATACATTTCTGATAAAAAATAGGCCAATGAGAAATGATATAGAAAGCATTTAAGATCGTTGGTATTTTTTCCTGAAAACAAATTGAACTTTCTGCGATCGAGACTTAGTGAGGAGGATTACAAGAAATGCTACAGACTTTCTGTCACAAGGAGTTTCTACTGAAACTAAACTTTTGTTCTACCTAGGATTTCAAGGAACTGAACCAGCATTAACCAATTGAACACAAACTCATACAGACTTGGGTTTTGCCAACAAAGGAACTAAGTGCCTAAAATGCCGACCAGAATTTTAACAATCATCATCATAACAATTGATTGATAAACACACACACACACATGTATATATATATATATATATATATATATAGAGAGAGAGAGAGAGAGAGAGACTTGGACACCCGCCTTTCTTTCCTTTGGCACACACACACACACACACACACACACACACGTACATACATACATACATACATATATATATATATATATATATATACAGAATAATTATATATATATATATATATTGACACACATATATATATATATATATATATATATATATATTGACACACACACACACATATATATATATATATATATATAAAAGAGAGAGAGAGAGAGAGAGAGAGAGAGAGGAGAGAGAGAGAGAGAGAGAGAGAGAGAGAGAGAGAGACAGAAACAGACAGGCTGGGGTACCCGCCTTTCTTTCCATTTAGTATCTTAACAGAATCTTCCTCAAGATTCTCTAGACAAAATGTGACTAAAATCCATTCATCACTTTTTCCCTAATTTAGTAACACTAAAATACGCTGCTGCTGCTGCTGCTGCTGCTGATGATGATGATCATCATCATCATCATCAGGCCACGCTGATAGCACGGATTCTCATGACTCTCTAACGTCACCCGTCCCTATCGGCAATCGCTCCTGCATTTTAGGTAGCCTCGTTTACAATTGTATTTACTGTTGTGTGCATATACAAGGTGTCTAAAAAAGCATCGAGATTTTTTTGTACTTTTTGACACACCTTGTATTCTGAAAAAAAAAACCCCGTTCCATTCATTCTTCATTTCTATCTTGGTAAATACAG
>CM042172.1:6913225-6923225 GCA_023376005.1 Doryteuthis pealeii | reverse complement strand
TTTTTATCTGAATTCTTATTCAGTTTCATTAGCCTTTCTAATTTAACATGATATTTTATTATATTAAAACTTAAATACTTGCACCCGGAGGGTGCATATATTTGCTAGTATATATAATAAAAGTCAGATACAATTATATATATATATATATATATATATATATATATGTAGTTGTATCTGACTTTTCATTCAAAATGCTTTGTTACTTTTTGTATCTTTTTTCTGGGCCTTGTAAATAGATATTAAGAAATATATATATATATACATATATATATAATATATATATATATATATATATATATATATATATATATATATATATTCTTAATAATCTTTTCTTCAGTAATTTCTTACAAACTATATTTTCGTTTTTTCTCTCTCTCTCTTCCATTCCTTTTCTACACACTATCTCTCTCCCTATGTATTTCTCGTTCATTCCCTCTGTTTTCTTCAGCTCTCTCTCCCCACTTCCCCCCTCTCTCTCTCTCTCTCTCCCCCTCCACCCTGGCATAATTACCTATACACACAAACACACATATGTATATATATTCTTCTTTCTTTCATTCCTTTCATTCCTTTCCATTTTATCTTTTTTTCCTTTTTCCCATCCTACACACCCTCTCTCTTCTCTGTCTCTGTCTCTCTCTCTCACACACACACTTTCTCTCACACTCTCTCTCTTTCTCTCTCTCTCACACACACTCTCTCTCACTTTCTCTCTCAGTCACTCTGGCGCAATTACTCTTCTCTGTCACAGTCCATTTTTGTTGTTTCATCTCAAACCCAATTCTCCCCGACTCTCTCTTTCTCTCACACATACACACTCTCTCACTCTCTCTCCCACTTACTCTCCCTCTCTCACTCTCTCTCCCACTCACTCTCTCTCTCTCTCTCAGTCACCCTGGCGCAATTACTCTTCTCTATCACAGTCAATTTTTGTTGTTTTATCTCAAACCCAATTCACTTCTCTCTCTCTTTCTCTCAGACATACACCCCCTCACTCTCTCTATCTTTCTCTTTCTCACTCTCTCTCTCTCACTCTCTCTTTCACTCTCTCTCTCTCACTCAGTCACCCTGGCGCAATTACTCTTCTCTATCACAGTCCATCTTTGTTGTTTTATCTCAAACTCAATTCACTGTCTCTTTCTCTTTCTCTCTCTCTCTCTTTCTCTCTCTCTCTCTTTCTCTCTCTCTTCTCAAACCCACCCACCCCTCAACTATCGTCTTCAAGCACCTTCATTTATTTCTTTATACCTTTTCCATTTGATCTCTCTTCCTTGTTCCCCTCCCACATACCCTATCTCTTTCTTCTCTTCTCTCTCTCTCTCTCTCACCCTCTCACTCACACACACACACACCCTCTCTCTCCTAGTCACCGTGGTGCAATTACTCTTCTCTGTCACAGTCCATCTTTGTTGTTTCATCTCAAACCCAATTCTCCCCACCCCCTCTCTCTCTCAACCCCCCCCCTCCATCGTCTCCGGTCACCTTCAAACTCGACCCTCTTCAACATAAAGCCAGTGACCATCTTAGCTCAAACCCCACGATCGATCAACCTGTCACATAAGAAAGGTGACCCATTTCGGTTATTCACACTTCAGTCACCCCAGAAGCCAACACCCCCGCCCCCCAGAGACTGACACTCAAGACTTCCAGCTTTTCAAATTGATGCACAGATCGAGAAAAAGTTCTTGATTTTCATTCGCCCTCTGATTTAACCATTCACACCATCGCCATCTTTCTTTTAATTCCGTTACAGAGCAGTCCATGACCTGCAACACCCCACTTAAGCCCTTACTTAGGCTAGACGAGCATTCGGAGAGCCCCCCCCCTCGATCAACCGGCTGGTCACGCCAAGCCCTAGCACCTATAGGATTGCCTCAACCCTATTGCTCTTATGGCAAGCCCCAACCCTTTTTATCATATGGGTTCTAGAAGGCGGTGGCTGAGGATCTTCATGTCCTGGGAATGATGTTAAACTCTATCTGATGGTGAGGTTCCAGTTTTGAAGGTTTGGGGAATTCATTTTTTCAAACTCATTTTAGAACTCATTTTTTTTTTATCTATTTAACCCAAAAATGGTACACTAACAGGTAATACTAACAGGTGATCGAAGGGAGCCTCTCCGACCGTCCGTCTAGCCTAAGTAAATGTCAAAGTAAAGTGTTGCATGTCATGGACTGTTCAGCTACCAGGGTTTCATCCTTAAGTACAAGGGTTCACTACTCATGGCCAGCAGATGGCTCCAATGGGGGTGGGGGTGGTCTTACTCCTCTGCAGAGGTGCAGTTGGTGTGTTCTAAAGCGGACAGCTGACAGGGTTGTGTATATACGCTCTTACGTATAACACGTACCATTAACTTAGGACTATGAAAAAATTATCGTGTAAAATAAATACTGATTAGAATGATATCGTGCTAGACGGCCACAATTTGGCGGCCTATAAGCAAGGAAATATTTTGAAAAAAAAAAAGCAAAAACAAAAACAAAACAAAAACAAAACAAAACAAAACACCCACACACACGCACCCACCCACACACACACTCTCTCTCTCACTTTCTCTCTCTCTCTCACACACATACACACATACACTGTCTCTGTCTCTGTCTCTGTCTGTCTGTCTGTCTCTCTCTCTCTCACACACACACACACTCTGTCTCTGTCTCCGTCTCTCTCTCTCTTTCTCTCTCTCTCTCTCTCTCACACACACACACACCCTGTCTCTGTCTCCGTCTCTCTCTCTTTCTCTCTCTCTCTCACACACACACTCTCTCTCCCTTTCTCCCTCTCTCTCTCTCACACACATACAACACGCACACACTCTCTCTCCCTTTCTCTCTCCTCTCTCATCCTCTCTCCCTTTCTCTCTCTCTCTCTCTCTCTCTTTCACACACACACACACTCTCTCTCCCTTTCTCTCTCTCTCTCACACACCACATACACACACTGTCTCTGTCTCTGTCTGTCTGTCTGTCTGGTTCTCTCTCTCTCTCTCTCTCTCTCTCTCTCTCACACACACACACACACACACACACACACACAACACACAGATAAACTTGTTTCTATTTCACGCTAAAGGCCGAACAAAAAAAAAAGAAAAAAAAAGGAAAAAGAAAACTGATGGTTTACAGTTTAGTAAAGTGTCGCATAACACGGACGCAGGGATGTGTGGGGTGGACGCAGGGGTATATGGGATGGACGCAAGGGTGGTGGTTACTTTAGTAAGCCGAAGGGCAATTAAACTAATTAAAACTAATTAAACTCGCTGACAACTAATTACACAAGGCAATTAATTTGTTTGCCGAAATGTTTGAAACTTTCAATCGAAACAAAAAAAAAAAAAACCGATCAACGAATTCTTTTTTTAAAAGAAACCAAATTGAAACTGAGGGTCAACTTTTGATGCCAGAATGATTTCTACGGATCAATCAAACTACTTTATATGCACTTCACATACGAGAACAGATCAAAGGCTGAGCTTTGAGCTGAAATTTTCACTGTATAATGTTACATAAATATGAGTCTAGTCTCATCATTCTATAACATAAATACTCTTTAATCTTTAATAGCCTATTACATAAAGACTCTTTAATCTATTACATAATGAGTCTTTATGTAATAGGCTATCTGATGAGACTAGGCACATATTGAGTTCTGGTCGAAATACATTTGTAATAGCCAAATTGTTACATAATTATTAGATCCCTAATACTTATGTAAGGTAGTATAGAAACATAATGGCGATTAGTGCAGCTGATGGCATTGAGAGTGAGTGACGGCGCTTGACCTCACTCTCACCTTGCCTTCCGGGGATAAATCGTGAGAACCGGAAGGCATAGAAAACCCTGTCTTCCGGTTTAAGGATAGTAAGTAAGTCTCAGTCAATTAGAAGGTAGGAGCCGAGCCCGATAGGATGTAAGTCGATCTGCGCAGATGTCTGGTGGGGATTTAACAATAAAATAAGATCAAAAGTAAATCGAAGTCTTGTGTTTATTACCTAAAAACTAACAATGACACAGGGCTTCTGATAGAGAGAAATTCCTAACAGAAAACCAGACCGAAATCCCCAAGTCAATTCCAGACGCTAGGACTTAGAAGATATCCAAGATCTTAGAAGATGCCAGACCAAGTCAAGATGATAGAAGAAATACCAAAGACGATCAGAAGCATAGACAGCCAGAAGAAAAGACGACCAGAAGTAAGAAGTAAGAAAGAGATATATAACATTATAATTATTTAGTGCCAGTGAAGAAGGCGCTATGCAACAAAATGATGGTTTGTTAATTTTTTTATTTTTTATTTAAAAATTTTTTTTTTATATACCAGAATGATTTCCTCACACTAATCAAACTACCTCATGAGCACTTCACATACGAGAACGGATAAAAATAGATAAAAGATCTATTACATAATGAGTCTTTATGTAATAGGTTATCTGATGAGACTAGACTCATATTGAGTTCTGGTCGAAATAAATTTGTAATAGCCAAATGACGGCTTGTTAATTTTAAAAAATTTTTTATTTAAAATTTTTTTTTTTTTTATGTACCAGAATGATTTCCACGCATCAATCAAAGTACTTTATGAGCACTTCACATCCGAGAACGGATAAAAATGACTGAGCGTTGATTTGAAATTTTCACTGTATAATGTTACATAAATATAACCTGTTACATATATTGCAGTATTTTGGTAATATATATATTTACCAACCCCGCCGCACGAGCAGGATGCGACACAAGGTCAATTTCTTAAGCAGAGTTCAGCAGGTTTGAATTCCTTTTTATTTTGAGTTTTCCTTTTCCTAGACCGGTTGCCTAACCAAGGTTAAAGAGCCCAGTCTGCCCTACTATTTACCCATAGCTGGAGGGAGAGTAGGATTCATACTTTTCCCAAGGGTATTAGCGCTAATTGAAATGCAATTACCACGTCCAGGATTTGAACTCGGGGCGACGAGTCCATTTCCCATGACTTTAACCATTACACCACGCGCTTCCTTCTTTTGGTAATATAAGGCGTGCTGGAATCCACTACTTAAACTTATAGACTCGGCGTGGTGACGTAGATTAAACCTTAGCCAATCAACAGCTTGAATACGTGGCGAGTTAATTATTTAATCGCCGATATTTACTGCTGTTCATTTGCACGTAACTCGACATTGACGAACGGACGTGCAGCTGAGAGACTTTGCTGAACGCAAGGATTTTACCCAACACCAAGGGACAACCAAAAGATCATACCCAACACTAAGGGACACCAAGGAACAACCAAAGGATCATACCCAACACTAAGGGACATCAAGGAACAACCAAAGGATCATACCCAACACTAAGGGACACCAAGGAACAACCAAAGGATCATACCCAACACTAAGGGACACCAAAGAACAACAAAGGATCTTACCCAACACTAAGGGACATCAAGGAACAACCAAAGGATCATACTCAACACTAAGGGACATCAAGGAACAACCAAAGGATCATACCCAACACTAAGGGACACCAAGGAACAACCAAAGGATCATACCCAACACTAAGGGACATCAAGGAACAACCAAAGGATCATAACCCAACACTAAGGACATCAAGGAACAACCAAAGGATCATACCCAACACTAAGGGACACAAGGAACAACCAAAGGATCATACCCAACACTAAGGGACACAAGGAACAACCAAAGGATCATACCCACACTAAGGGAACACAAGGAACAACCAAAGGATCATACCCACACTAAGGGACATCAGGACAACCAAAGGATCATACTCAACACTAAGGGACATCAAGGAACAACCAAGGATCATACCCAACACTAAGGGACACCAAGGAACAACAAAAAGGATCATACCCAACACTAAGGGACACCAAGGAACAACAAAGGATCATACCCAACACTAAGGACACAAGGAACAACCAAAGGATCATACTCAACACTAAGGGACATCAAGGAACAACCAAAGGATCATACCCAACACTGAAGGAACAACCAAAGGAACACCAAGGGATCAGGATCCCCAACAGAAGGAGCAACCAAAGTTTTCTTCACTCTCTGATTAACAGAAGGGATCCCCACTGGGGAGTGCTCTCGCTTGAAGCCAAAGGATGGCCACAAAAATCGTAACAACATAAAGAGTCTTTATGTCATAGGCTATCTGATGAGACGAGGCTCATATCGAGTTCTGGCTGAAATAAATTTATTATAGCCAAATGACGACTTGTTAAGTTTTTTCTTTCTTTGAAAGTAAAATATTGCTCTGTATATAATTGATTTATTAGTTATTATACATTGAGCTCTCTTAGGGATTTGTAAAAATCCTTGTATAAATCTATAAGTGTGCATCAACAGGAACATACATCGTGGATGCACAGGAGATATTGATGATCCCAAATAGAATTATCCCTTAAATACCAGTCAGTTGGATACTTTTACTCATATATATATATATATATATATAATATATATATATATAATAAATATAGTAATATATATATATATATATATATATATATATATATATATATATAGTTTGGGAATTCGCATGAAGCATTGGGTGTGAAATATAAGTCTTTGAATGTTAAGTTTCGTATTATTTCGTTATATTTCGGGGATTTTTATACACCTTCTTCAGAACGAATACTCACATACACACACATACATACACATACACACATACACAGACACGGACACAGACACACAGACTCTATATGTATATAGACTGAAGAGCCCAGTCTGCCCTACTATTTACCCATAATTGGAGGGAGTGTAGTTGGATTCATGCTTTTTCCGAGAGTATTAGCGCTATGGGAAACAGTCTTGACCAGGATTTAAACTCGAGTTAACGAATCCATTTCCCACGACTCAAACCCTTATGCCAAAACCTATATTTTTATATTTAATAAAGAAATTTCTTCTTGTGTGTGCGCGCAAACGCACGAATGATATATACCAACATTGGGTATATAAATGAGAGTGAGTTCAGAGAGAGAGAGAGAGAGAGAGAGAGAGAAGAGAGAGAGAGAGAGAGAGAGAGATATTTTTAGACTTACTTTAGAGAAGATATGGATAGTCTTCTTACTTGATTACTTCATTTCTCTGGTTACTTGTTGCTGATTACTGCTTCTGACTTATTTCTTCTATCTGCTCTGGCCGACATCTTGTTGACTAGTTGAGTTCTTATTCTTCTGTTCTTCTAAGTCTTCTGGGCTGGGCTTTGCTCGTTTTTAATTAAATAGACTAACAAGACGTTTTATTGCTTGATCAAGCTTTTATTTATTAGCCCATGATTCCGTCCATTCCACCGCGGTTTGAGATGACCCAGCAGAGAGAGAGACAAAACACATCCGCTCTGCTTCTAAGTCGGGTCGAACCTGAATTCTAAAAATGAACTATTTCCACAACTCTGTACCGGGTCAGTTGGTGTCATCCATAATGCCAATCATAACCCAACGGTTATGGAAATCTACCCGCCTCCGTTTTTGATGCTAACGAACTTTAGAATTAACTACAGGGTCTGTTCACAATTTATGAGAATCATAATGTGTGACCAAACCCTGTATTAAATTGTAACACGAACGCACGTGTGCGTGTGTGAGCGCACGTATTTGTGTATCTGTGTGGGGAGGGGAAAATATATCCAGTCGCTTCTAGCAACGCCCTTCTCCTCGGAAGGCCTCGCCATCATGTTTACCCAAGATGTCGTGTTTATAATCTTTAAACTATGACTGATACGTTTTTTTTATGATTATTGTGTTTACCTCTTTGGTTCTTTCTGGGGGGTGGATGGGTGTGGGGCGTGTGCAGGGGGGCTGGTCTGGTGGGTGGGGGGGAGCCCTTTTCAGATCTGAGGGAGGACCAGTCAAAGACGCTTCCTGTGTAATTTCAATCAATATTCCTTTGAGTCTCTGACGAATGAGGCTTGATCGATAATTTCAACCGATCGCAGGTCAAATGCGGGAGACGGTGCCGTACGGGAGACGGTGCCGACCGATTACCGAAATATTACGCACCACATAAACACAGAGGAACACGTGTGCGTCTGTGTGCACAGATGTGCATCTGGTTTGTTGGTTTTGTTGGTTGGTTGGATTTTACAGCATGTCAACCATTGTTGGGTTATTTTATGCCGAAGACGTTTTGTTTTATTCATTCTTGATGGGTATTCAATTTAAAAAAAATGGCGATTAAGGAGTGCTCCCCACTCCCCTGAGCTTCAAAATTGGAACTTTACCATTAGATGGAGTTTAACTTCTTACCCAGGACACTAAAACTGAGGCGGTGCCGTACGGGAGATGGTGCCAACCGATTACCGAAATATTACGCACCACATAAACACAGAGGAACACGTGTGCGTCTGTGCGCGTCTGGTTAATTGGTTGTTTGATTTTACGGCATGTCACCATTGTTGGGTTATTTTGCCGAAGACGTTTTGTTTTATGCATTCTTGATGGGTATTCAATTAAAAAAAAAATCATTTTGTAACACATTTTTTAGACTATTTTTTGTATTTAACCAATAGATGGGACCCTAACAAGTACTACCACTCCGGGTCAGAGTGGACATGATGACACTAAAATTGAGACCGATTACCGAAATATTACGCATCGCTTAAACACAGAGGAACACGTGTGCGTCTGTGTGCGCAGACGTGCATCTAGTTAGTTGGTTGGTTGGATTTTATGGCATCTCAACCCTTGTTGGGTTATTTTATGCCGAATAACTTTTTTTTATTTACTCTTGATGGGTATTCAATTAAAAAAAAATTAACATATTTTTTAGACTATTTTTTGTGTTCAATCCATAGATGGGATCCTAACATACTACCAATCCGGGTCAGGGTGGAAATGGGGGTAATGGCGATAAAGGGGTATTCCACACTCCCTAGATCTCCAAAATTGGAACTTTACCATTAGATGTAGTTTAACGTCATACCTAGAGCACTAAAACTGAGACGGTGCGACCGATTACCAAAATATTACTCATCGCATAAACACAGTCACGTGTGCGTCTATGTGTGCAGATGAGCATCTGGATGGATGGCTGGTAGGTTGGATTTACGGCATGTCAATCATTGTTGGGTTATTTTATGCCAAAGACGTTTTATTCATTTTTGATGGGTATTGAAAATTTCTAAATGTATAATTGAAGGACTTTGTAAGCAGAAGGAATTTACGTACAATCTAAAGTAAAGTTTCTCGTTTATCTTCATCTAAACCGGAGTGATTGAAACTGTTTTTTTTACTACCCCCCTTTTTTGCCCTCTTTTTTCTAATCAACCAACCAACCAACCAACCAACAAAAGAGACACTTATCAAGATTGTTTACATACAAGACGAGGTTTTATTTCGAAAATGTTATTCCAGCCATTTTTTTTATTAATTTTCGTTTCTGACGCTTTTTATCAACAGTTGATTCCATCTGGTCTTTTCCCATTTCTGAATCTCATATATCCTGAAAAAAAACCCATCATTTTTCGCTTTCGACACTTCAGAAAATATTTAGTAAGATAAACCAGCTAGTTTTCAACTAGCTATCTTGGAAGCGCTGTATATCACTTCCCTTAAACCTGAAGTTTGTAAGCAGAAGAAATTTACGTACAATCTCCAGCTAAGTAACGTTTCTAGCTTACCTTCATCTAAGCCGGGGTGATTAAAACTGGTTTTGCCCCCCTCACTTTTTTTGCTCGCTTTTTCCAGCCAACCAACCAACCATCCAACAAAAGAGACACTTATCAAAAATTATAAATGTTTTATTCATTCATTAATACGAGGTTTTATATCGAAAATATCAATTCAGCCATTTTGTTTGTTAATTTTCGTTTCTAACGCTTTTTATCCACAATTGGTTCCATCTGGTCTTTTGCCATTTCTGAATTTCATATATCCTGAAAAAAAAAATCTTTTTTCGCTTTCGACACTTCAGAGAAAAATTCGTAAGATAAACCAGCTAGTTTTCAACTAGCTATCTTGGAAGCGCTGTACATCACTTCCCTTAAACCTGAAG
>CM042172.1:6898225-6903225 GCA_023376005.1 Doryteuthis pealeii | reverse complement strand
CCTCCGATCAATCGGCTGGTCACGTCAAGCCCTAGCACCTATATGATTTTCCCAACCTATTGCCCTTATGGCAAATCCCAACCCCTTTTTTATCATATGAATGCTAGAAGGCGGTGGCTGCGGGTCTACATGTCCTGGGAATGACGTTAAACTCTATCTGATGGTGAGGTTCCAGTTCTGGAGGTTTGGGGAATGTGGAGCACCCCTTCATCACCATTGCTCCCTGGTCCACTCTGACCCGGAGTGGTAGTACCTGTTAGGGTCCCATCTATGGGTTAAATAGAAAAATGTATTTATAAAAAAATTGTATTATCCATTAAGAATTGATTTATTTCAAAACTTTATCGGCATTAAATGACCCACTGAGATTGATATACCGTAAAAGAAAACAAACCAAACCAAACAAACCAAATGTCCAGTATTAAAAACTGTTCGAAACATTGCAAACTGTAGTACAATCTATAAATTAATACTCTGCTTCCTAAATCTTCCTGCTACGATTCGTGAGGCCATTTTAGGGCAGTAGGTGAAAGCTGTTTTACAGTGGAGATCCCTTGTGGCATAAAGTTTGATATTTTCTTGAAGTTGAAAGATGGGTAATCCTTAACTATTTCCTACCATCAAATAAACTGAACCCTCATTTTATGTCCGTGTTTTTGCAACAAATGTATTATTTATCTTGCACCCGTTATTTTACAATACTAAATATATTTTATTTATTTATTTTGATATTCACTTCAATGTGTATATTCTAAAAGTTTTTATTTTGTGAGAATGGTTAGTTTTAAAGTGGTGGCTCCTTTTGTTGTTATTTATTTTCTTTTCTTTTTTTTTTGTCTTTGGTACTCTAAAATAAAAACGTCAGATTTTAATCATCGTCGACGAAAAAACAAAATTACGGTCATAAAAGGAGGATCCAATTTAACGCATTCTAACGTCCCAGCCGACAGGGCAGAATACTGGACATTAGCGCGAGTTTTACGTGATTTGTGGCACGTACAAGCCGCCATGATAGGCAAAAGAAATACGAATCTGGAGAGGATAATGGCTTCTTCTCTTGCCTAACAGTAAACTCCTTCACAAACTCTTTCGACCAACAAGTTACGTTCGGTTTTTCTTCGCCACCGCCGTCTCACAATATCGCCAGTGTGCCGGTATTAATTTTTGCACATCCGTCGGCCGTGAACTGATTTAGTCGCGTTGTCGGCGCCAGTGTTGTTCGTGCCGCTCGAACAACTCAATATCAAACATGGTGGAAAAAAAGAAAGAAAAAAGAGCGGGAACAGAGATGCACAATACGCATGCTCAATCACGCTCATAGTTACCTAAAGAAACAAAAAAATAAAGATTGCTATCGATATGAAAAACACGCCTATTCGATCCTTTAGCACAAACATACGTACACACACACACACATACATACATACATTGCCTGGAGGCACGTGGCGTAGTGATTAGAGTCATAGGAAATGGACACGTCGACTCGAGTTCAAATCCTGGACGAGACTGTCCGCATTTCGCATATATATTTACCAACTCCTCCGCCCGAGCAGGATACGACGCAAGGCCAATTTCTTAAGCGGAGTTCAACAGGTTTGAATTCAGAGTTTTCCTTCTCCTAGACTGGTTACCTAGCCATGGTTAAAGAACCCAGTCTGCCCTGCTATTTATCCATAGCTGGAGGGAGAGTAGGATTCATACCTTTCCCAGGGGTATTAGCGCTAAGTGAAATGCAATTACCACGTCCAGGATTTGAACTCGAGGCGACGAGTCCATTTCCCATGACTTTAACCATTACACCACGCGCTTCCTACTAATTCCTCGCATTTCGCATAGCTCAAATACCATTGGGAAAGGTATGAATCTAAATATTCTCTCTCCGGTTATAGTTAAATAGTAGTACAGACTGGGCTCTCTAACCTTTGCTGGGCAACCAGTGTAGGAGAAGGAAAACTGTGAATTTCAAACCTGTTAAACTCCGCTACAGAAATTGTGCGAAGTGGTTTGGTACATACACACATACGTGCATACATACGAGGATAATCCCAAAAGTAAGGTCTGCAAAGCGCTGCGGACGCAGGGAAATTGTTCGTGCGGCTCTTGGCAACACAGTCGAGGTTGATGCTTACTCACGTTCATAGTCACTTAAAGAAAAATGAATATTACTATCGATATAAAAACACGCATATTTGAGCCTTTAGCACATGCATACAATCTTATTATAATGGAGAATCGGTGTCTGTAACCGAAACTAGGTCACTCTTAGAATAAATGCATAGATTATGTAACACTATGGAACACATAGGCAGGTTCCAAACTAAGGGATGTATCAACAGTACTTATAGCCCACATTAGCTCAGTTGGTAGAGCATCTGGCTTTGAACCACAAGGTTCTGGGTTCAACACCGGCCCTCCCCAACTCAGCGTACGAGTAGCACAGGGATCTGTGCGGTAAAGTGGGGAGCTGATGGTAGATCTCCTTGGTCTAGCACTAGTGAAAAGGAGCTAGACTCCCTCGCTATCTGGCTGATACTGACAATAGGCCACTCAACTTTATTTTACTTACTTATGTAACAACACAACAAAACTAAATTGAATTCACCATTTTCACACAAACAATTCGGTCATTTCCTATAAGTCCAACATAAACAAAGGGGAACCACTCTTGACTGATAAATTATTTATTCATTTATTTAAGGATCTACTAGGAAAAAAGAAGACGGGGTTAGGGTTAGGGTTTAAGGTTAGAGTTAGGGTTAGGGTTAGTGTTTAGAGTTAGTTTAATGGGAAAATAAATAAATAATTTATCAGTCAAGAGTTAGATTTGCCTCAAAACTGCCCACAGTGCGTTTAAAATCTAAATCCGAACTTATCGTGTTCTATCTCACAACAAACTATGTGCTGTTTAGTTTACCAATAAGCTGTGGCTAACAGGGACAGAACAGAAAGAAAATACGATTCATTATTAATATTATTATTATTATTATTATTATTATTATTATTACTAGCAAATATATGCACCCTCCGGGTGCAAGTATTTAAGTTTTAATATAATAAAATATCATATTAAATTAGAAAGGCTAATGAAACTGACTAAGAATGCAGATAAAAAGATCTTGAACAGAGGGGGTATGATTGAAAAATAGAACAACTTTGAAACTATTCCATCATTTTCCATTACTCCCCTCTTTCATTGGTAAATTTTCCTAATTTAACTATTTAGTTAAAATAGGAAGTAAAGAATAATATTACAGTTATTTCTTCTTGTAAATAAATTTCTTTTAAGATTTATCCACGAGATTTTTGTTTATATTTCTTAAGATAAAACCAAAAAATTAGAAATCAATAATACCAAGCACATATTTATTAAAATAAAATTTTAAATATCAATATGCAAATTAGCCTTTCCGTTCACACTGTAAACCACTATTTTGTTGTATATATAAATACAATTGCATGTTATTAGTACGTTGATATGGTCAACAGTATTAATAATGTAAAACAATTTTTATTAATAACTGAAGGTTTAAAAGAATGAAATCATGGAAAATTTGACGTAAATAATTAAGGGAATTGTGACTTGAGTAGTAATATAGTTTCGGTTACAGACAGAAAAACACACAATCTCCATTATAATAAGATTATTATTATTGTTGTTGTTGTTGTTGTTAGTTTTTCACACCAACGTTTGCTGATGGTCTTTCACTGGAGTTTGAGAGACAACAGGTCTCATCATGTCTCCAGGACTCTCCTGAGTATTCCAGCTGATTTCAACAATGCTGTTGTCTGGATGGTCTCGATTATTATTATTTACTCCTTTTGAGTTTTCACATCAGCATTAGCTGATGGTATTTCACTGGAGTCTGAGTGACAACAAGTCTCCTCAGGTTTCCAGGACTCTTCTGAGTATTCTAGCCGATTGCAGCAGTGCTGTAGTCTGGATGGTATCAATTCTTCCTCTGATTTCTAGATCCTCCAGTCTTTTTTCCAAGTTAATTGGTACCGTTCCAAGTGCACCAAATACAATTGGTATTACTTTCACTCTCATATTCCACAGGCTTTTCAGTTCTCTGGCAAGGTCCAAGTATTTATCCATCTTTTCATTTTCCTTCAGCTTCACCCTGTGATCTGCTGGGACCGCAAACACATTCTCTTTTTTTTGTTAATCAATGCTAGATCTGGTCTCCTGGCTGGGATAGGGTGATCCGTCTTTATCTCGAAGTATTATTATTATTTACTTCTTTTGAGTTTTCACATCAGTGTTAACTGATGGTCTTTCACTGGAGTCTGAGTGACAGCAAGTCTCCCCAGGTCTCCAGGACTCTTCTGAGTATTCTGGCAGATTGCAGCAGTGCAGTGTTCTGAATGGTTTCAATCTTTCCTCTGATTCCCAAACTTTCCAGGCCCTTTTCCAATCCTTTTGGGACTGTTCCAAGTGCACCAACTACAATTGGTATAACTTTCACTTTTATATTCCATAACTTTTTCAGTTCTCTGGCAAGGTCCAGATATTTGTCCATTTTTTATTTATTTATTTATTATTATTATTATTATTATTATTATTATTATTATTATTATTATTATTAGCGGGACCTGTGGATATACCATAACTTGATAATTTAATCATTACAACGTTTGATATGTTTACTTAAGAGCTATTGCGAAATCCAGGAAATGAGCTTGGCCAAAGAAGATAGTGGAACAGTCCAAACAAGATAGTGGAACAGTCCAAAGTTGTCTATAAACCACCTACTAACACTCCGATGCTCAGTACAGATTCAACTTGCAATACAGTTGAATTCAGATCACCGAATACGAAATTCTACAAAGTTTATTTACTAAAATGAACATTTGAATGCAAAAGACTAACAGCATTATTCTCTGTTCTTTTCCAGCCTCGTTTCCACCCCATCCAAATGAGGCAATATTCGGGCGGCCATTTTACCCCCGACCTTTTTAGTCACCATTTTGCACGCACAATTTGTAAGACCATTGCGTGA
>CM042172.1:6888225-6893225 GCA_023376005.1 Doryteuthis pealeii | reverse complement strand
GGTAAGTCACTTTTTCCACAAATACCATATATATATATATATATATATATCCACGTCACATAAACGTTAAACAAGCCACAGTTTAAAAAAAAAACAATTTTTAGCTTTACATTTCCCATCGTGTGAAAAACGCTTCATATAAACGCTAAAAAAGTTGGTTTTTAACATCTCAACCATTTCACGACTGGTTTTGACATTCAAACCACTGTTCTCATCTGATGATTGGATTACCAAGAAACCATAATATCACCATTGTTATATATATAATATATATATATATATATATATATATATATATCAGTTCAATGACAAGACACGTGTTTCGAAGTTTACTTCTCATCAATGCAGCTCGACTTTTTAACAGCTACCTCTAGACGGGATCGAAACCCGACAGAATTTTCGTCTTCCAAGTCCCTTACCCTTGCGGTTATCAACGGCTGTCAGTCTGGAGTGAACAATTGATTTATACATCCCTACACAGAATGTTTTTACAATCACCAGAGAGTGTGGGAGCATATATATATATATATATATGCTTCCCACTTCCTATGACTAATATTATATATATATATTATAATAAGATAAAGATATAGCATTTGAAACGATATTCACCTAGATAATTGAATTGCATTCGCATGAAACCCAATATGGTCGTGTTATGTTCCCTTTTGTCACCTAATAAATAGATATGGAAAAAACCTTTCATATTTATCTTATTAATTATATATAGCAGCTATTTTATATTGAGCACTCTACCAATAATATTGCGTTTGACACACCGTTCCCAGTAAAAGCTGAAAAACAGTGACCATCTCACACTATATAATATATATATATATATATATATATATATATATATAATTCAAAACACCACTTCGTAATATATTGTTACTATGGTTAACCTATAATCACTATTGCTGAACTACACATGGAAGATCCTCAATATCATATATATAATATATATATATATATATATGTGTGGGTGTGTGTGGTCTGTGTGTGTGGGTTGTGTTCTTGCGTTCGTGGCTATAAGAGAAACCAATCCGGAAAAAGTAAACGGTATTAAAAAAGTGACCCAAAATAGGCGAGTTTAACCGGCGTGTTGAAGGCGGTCTATCCCTTTTCACTATGCGGACTGAGTGCCATACCTACTATCAATTCCTAAATGTTTTATCACAGATTAGATATCCAATCTTCTGCTACTCGTGCACTGATGGCACGGGACTGGTATCAAACCAAGAAACCTTATGATTCCTAGGTGAATGGCTGTGCGACCAACTGCTCTCTGCAGTAAAACAAAATGTGGATTGAAACAAGCAAAAATTACTAAGAACTTAGAAAGGGTACAAAATGTATACACAGATAGGCAGCTTTGCACACACCAAGGTGGTGGTCACGAAAAAGTATAAAGATGGGGAAAAAGGTGTGAAGGCTTGCTTGGTGGGGTTTTAGGTGTTGTAAGGGGAAAAAACATGATTTTAGAATAAGATTTGTCAACCATGTGGAAATAGTGATAGTCTGTTGTCCTAAATTCTAGCTTCTAAATGATGGTTTGACCAGAATAATGGGAGCACCGGATGTAAATGCGGTGTACAATATTTATGGTGCCAAAAAAGTAAAGACGAAGTAAAATGTGACGATAATAAAAGCCCAGTAAATTGAAAAAATTATAATGTATGAAAGAATTTATACTATGTAACCTGGCATTGTGAAGCTATTATTAAATACTTTCAATCATAGGTACATATCACCGAGAAGCTTTGCCTGCCTTCAGGTGTTTACTTGAATTGAACTTGAGAATGCCTTCAAACCAACCCATTTAAAATTGAGCGGTATTGGTTGGGATAGATTTGTTTCATTATCCCTCCCATTTAACATCAATGGCACATATCCTATAGCCTAAGCTGGGTGTTAATTTTATTATTCATCCATAGTCAGGATTGAACCTGAAACATACAGATGATTGTCACTTTCATAACAGTAAACTAACTATTCACCTATGTGAACCTGTGCCATCCAACTGACCGAATCCAGCATTGAATTTTATATATCTCTATAAGTCCTAATGTGTTCTTATACCTGGTCAAGGTGTGATATATTGTGGAGAAACTATAGATATATCCTCCTTCTTATTATCATATATAAACATGATACTCTTTCCCCACCAGAATTGTAATTATTGTGTTTTTGAACCCACCAGAATTATCACAGGCTGAAAAGGCTATATATGTCACATATAAACCCCTTCTCCCTTTTCTACATAACAATTAAAGAATGAGAATGTTAGTGGTATATATCCTAATCTAGGTGTCTGAACATAATGTTATCTGTATTAAAAGATGAAATAATTTTTATATATTAGTCTATATTGATTTTCAATTCCTCTACATCTACAGTAACGTCCNCACCTACTACACTCCGATTCCCAGGAATGCGCTTGGCCAAAAAACATAGTGAACAGTCCAAACTTGTATATAAACCACCTACAAACCCTCCGATTCCCAGGAATAGTGCCAAAATAACATATGAACAGTCCAAACTTGTCTATGAAACTATCTACTAAACACTCTATGCTCAGTACATTCAACTTGCAATTACAGTTTGATTCAGTTCACCGAATACGAAATTCTACAAAGTTATTACTAAAATGAACATTTGGAATGCAAAAGGACAACAGCATTATTCTCTGTCTTTCCAGCCTCGTTCCACCCCATCCAAATGAGCAATATTCGGGCGGCATTTTACCCCCGACCTTTTATCACCATTTTGCACGCACGATTTGTAAGACCAATTGCGTGATCTGTTGTTTGTCAGGGAAGCCGCTTGCAGCGCTCATCAGCCAACCATTGCTTACGGGGAAATCGATGCCAATTTACAGTACAGTAGTTACTTTGACTTACGAGTTAATTCGTTCTAATCGTAACTGAATTCCTCGTATATTCAAAACAATTTTTTCCGACTAAAGTAAACTGAAATGCCATTATCCGTCCAGCCATCCCAGTGTATCATTACGAGTTTAATTCTTTCCCTCATAACTCAGTATCTCTTATATCATATATATATATTATATATTATATATATATATAATGGCAGCATTTTTCTTTTAAACTGTTCTATCAAACTTACTACGATTCTTGTCGGACGAGTTTTTTGTTCGATCTTTCTAAACTGTCTGCCATCTTTTAATGTCCAGGGGAACTCCGGTTGTAGCAATCCGCCAAAGGTTTTTCACGAGCGCTTTCGGCCATGTCTATCTGCATCTTGCAGGTGTTAACTCGATGGAATGTTCAGTTGTATCGCTTTTTTAAAACGAAGCAGGTCGTAGAATTGTATGGAGTAGTAGGAATTGTATAGTGGTAAACGAACAATACAGTAGAATTTTGTGGAGGGGGGTCACAAGTTCTTGTGAGAATGAAAGAGATATGTGAAAAAATAGGAATATAGGCATCTCAGGAATCTATCCTTATGGCTATATTGATGAACATGTGATTGTTTCGAAGTATTTATTTGTTTTTTTAGTAGGTTTTTTTGTTTGATAAGAGCTTCATTATTTGAAGTTTTTGTTTTTTTTCTAGTGTAGTGTGAGTGTATTTCAGCTAAAAATCTTTCGTATGAGGTGGCGATGATAGTTTTATGTTGCATATAACTATACCAGTTAAGTGTAGCGTATCTGCGTGATAATTGTGTCGTGCAATATACTGTGTTATTACTTTGAGCACAGCCCTAAGATATTTAAATTATTAAAATCATTAACCGCAGTGGTTTTGCCTCTCCAAAAAACACGTAATGGCCACACGACACCACATTATCACGCAGAATAACACACACACCACTCCACACACACACAACACCCACACACACACATATATATATATATAATATAATATAATATTATATATAATATATATACCTAACTGTGTAACCCTTGCGATAAAAAAAAAACCTGGAAAGTTTTGATGTAAAAATACTACCAAACAACACCTGGAGAGAAAAAAATTTTTCGAAAAAAAGAAAAACCAATAGTCGTACAACCGAAATAATCGGTGATTACTATAACTTGCCAAAAAAAGAAAAACCAATAATATAAAATTATTGAAAAAATATATTCATATAAAAACTGCCAGATATACTAAAGCTAAAATAAAAGAGGCTCCAATACCTAAGTAGAGAAAATAATAAAATACAACTAATGTCAGATATACCTTACTTAAAAATTCGCTTAGTGCCTTCAGGGCAAATCTGACTCTGTTTTGCACTTATACTTTAGCAACTACATCGATACAAGCTATCATGTAACCACGTAAAACACATCTATCTAGCAAACAGTCGTTGAGAAGAGAAACTCTGAATTAAACCTTTAAATTCTCCGTTTAAGAAATTACCTGTGTCACTCCACTAATGAGAGGATTTAATATATATATATATATATATATATATAAATATATAAAGATTTGGGATGTTGTTTATTTTAAAGCATTGCTTGAAAAAGTAATATAATATTTATATTTTCTGAACAATACCAATGCGCATATGCATAAAATTCGATAATTCCTCTCCGACAGAATCGAAACCGCGGACTCAGTAGGATATCAGAAACTATACTGTTCATAGCCACCGATACAGCACCGAGAAATTCCTGCGAAATAACCGTCCAATGTTACTGCTCTTACCATAGGAGGCAAGGAAACGCTTAACTGAACAACAAACAGGCTTTAGCTCTTCGGCGAGAAATTAAGATTTTGGGGAGTTGTTATTTTTGAAGCATTGTGAATAAATATATATTAATATTCAATTTTTGCTTTAAGGCAATTACAATCGATTCGCATAAAATTACATTTTATTGCGATTATGCGCATTGTAATTGCCTTCAAGCAAAAATAAAATATTATATATATATAATATATTAATATATATAATAATATTAATATATATGAAGTAGATGAGGAAATATCTCACAGTATTGTGATTGAAATTTAGAGACAACATGGGATTTATGATGA
>CM042172.1:6858225-6875725 GCA_023376005.1 Doryteuthis pealeii | reverse complement strand
AATTCTCCGGTCGTATTCATAAAAAAAATTAATTCCTTATGCAAATTCCGTTTTCCCTAATGCCAATTATCTACACCGAGCTCAATGGGTGACACGATGAGTAATCCAATAAATATTCATATATAAATATGTGGAAAGTAGAAAAAACAATGTATTCCGAAAAAAAAAAAAAGATGACGTTAAAACATTTTGGTTTATATCCAACCTTCGTCAGGACAATACAAAAGAATGAAACATTGTCCCGACAACGGTTTCATATAAACGGAAACGTTTAAAAGTGATTAAAAAAAAATTAATATAAAAAATATATGTGCTCTGATGAAGGCCTTTTTATATCCAATTCTGGAGACCTAGGGAGTGCGAGTGTCCCTTCCCATTACTCCCAGGTCTACTCTGACCCGGAGAGATAGCGACTGATGTATGGGTTAAATTGATGAAAAATGAGTTTTGAAAAAAAAAACAAACAAAAAAAACTGTGTTAAAAGAAGAATGGGTTTTTAAAAATTGAATACCCAATTAGAATGAATAAAACAAAAAATGTCTTCGGCATAAAGTAACCCAACAGAGGTTGACATGCCGTAAAATCCCACCAACCAACAAAACCAACCAACCTATCCACGGTATGTTGTGACATTCTGGTATTATTTATGCGTTGATTTTCTGGAGGGTTATTGTAGAGTTTGGAGTTTCTGGTTTTTCTGGCCGAGTAAACTTCAGGAAATTTCCTTTGCGATAGAAACATCCAAAGAGTGGAAAACCTTCATTGAATAATTCCTGGGGGTAGCGAAGAAGAAGAAGAAGGGGAAGGAGGAGAAGAAGGAGAAGAAGAAGGAGAAGAAGGAGAAGAAGGAGGAGAAGAAGAAGAAGAAGAAGAAGAAGGAGAACGAGAAGAAGAAGAAGGAGAAGAAGGAGAATCATAATAATAATAATAATAATAATAATAATAAGACAGAGAAGGAGAATAATAATAAGAAGAAGAAGAGAAGAAAAGAAGAAAAGAAGAAAGAAAAGAAGAAGGAGAAGAAGAAGGATAATATAATAATAATAATAATAATAAGAAGAAGAAGAAGAAGAAGGAGGAGACGAAATAGAAGAAGAAGGAGAAGAAGAAGGATAATAATAATAAGAAGAAGAAGAAAGAAAAGAAGGAGAAGAAGAAGGATAATAATAATAATAATAATAATAATAATAAGAAGAAGAAGAAGAAGAAGAAGAAAAAGAAGAAGGAGAGAAGAAGGAGAGAAGAAGGAGGAGAAGAAAGAGAAGAAGAAGGAGAAGAAGAAGGATAATAATAATAATAATAATAATAATAATAAGAAGAGAAGAAGAAGAAGAAGAAGAAGAAGAAGGAGAAGAAGAAGAAGGATAATAATAATAATAATAATTAGAAGAAGAAGAAGGAGAAGAAGAAGGAGAAGGAGAAGGGGAATAATAATAATAATAATAATTAGAAGAAGAAGGAGGAGAAGGAGAAGTAGAAGAAGGGTGAGGACAAGAAGAAGGATGAGAAAAAGGGATTAAGGAGTCAGAATCTCATACTTCATTCTGTTAATATCTATCTATCTATCTATCTATCTATGTCAGTCTGAAAACATAAGTATCAGAGGTGGAGATATAAAGAAAAGAGAAGTGAGTGGCAGAAAGAGAAGAAGTCATGGACGAAGGGAAGGGGAGGAATGAAAGAAAATTAGAAAGAAGGAGGAATGGAAGGAAAGAAGAGGAATGAGAGGAAGACAAAAGAGAAGAAAGAAGAGAGAAGAAGAAGAAGAAGAAGAAGAAGAAGAAGAAGAAGGAGAAGGTGAAGAAGGAGAAGAAGAAGAAGAAGATAAAGAAGAAGGAGAAGGAGAAGAAGAAGAAGGAGGAGAAGAAGGAGGAGAAGAAGAAGGAGGAGAAGGAGAAGAGGAGGAAAGAGAATAATAATAATAATAATAATAATAATAAGAAGAAGAAGAAGAAGAAGAAGAAGAGAAGAAGTGAAGAAGAGAAGAAGGAGTAGAAGAAGAAGAAGAAAAGAGAAGAAGAAGAAGAAGAAGAGAGAAGGAGGAGAAGGAGAAGAAGAAGGAGAAGGAGAAAAAGAAGAATAAATAGAAGGAAAGAAGAAGGAAAAGAAGAAGAAGAAGACGAAGGAGAATCATAATAAAAAGAAGAAAGGAAGGAGAAGAAGAAGAAGAAGGAGGAGGATGAGAAGGAGGAGAAGAAGAAGGAGAAGGAGAAAAAGAAGAATAAATAGAAGAAGAAGAAGAAGAAGAAGAAGAAGAATTGTAGTCAAAGAAATTGTGAACCGTAGTCCTGTTGCAATGAAAAATACAAACATATACAGACATATAAACAAATATCTCAGCTATCGTTTTATTCTTTGGCAAAATCGAAATCTCATACTTTATTCTGTTAATATCTATCTATCTATCTATCTATCTATCTATGTCAGTCTGTTCATATCTATCTATCTATCTATCTATCTATGTCGGTCTGTTCATATCTATCTATCTATCAGTCTATCTATGTCGGTCTGTTCATATCTATCTATCTATCTATCTATCTATCTGTCTATCTATGTCGATCTATCTATCTATCTATCTATCTATCTATATATATATATATATATATATATATATATATATATATATATACCAACCCCCCGCACGAGCAGAATGCGACACAAGGTACATTTTTAAGCGGAGTTCAACAGGTTTGAATTCAGAGTTTTCCTTCTCCTAGATCGGTTGCCTAACCAAGGTTAAAGAGCCCAGTCTGCCCTACTATTTAACCATAGCTGGCGGGAGAGTAGGATTCATACCTTTCCCAAGAGTATTAGCGCTAAGTGAAATGCAATTGCCACGTCCAGGATTTGAACTCGAGGCGACGAGTCCATTTCCTATGACTTTAACTATATATATATATATATATATATATATATATATATATTATTTGGAGGATATGTGCTTAATTGAAGTCGTACCTAATTTTGAAAATTAATTAGTTAATAATTAATGAATTTTAGGCGGGCATATATGTTCAAATGTAAGGCTAAACGAATCGAGAAAATGTCAATCCCTGAATTTACATTTCGACCTATTAGAGATTGACATTTTCTCGATTCGTTTAGCCTTACATTTGAACACATATGCCCGCCTAAAATTCATTAATTATTAACTAATTAATTTTCAAAATTAGGTAAGACTTCAATTAAGCACATATCCTCCAAAAATTGTCGGCTTAAAGCCATATAAAAAATAAACACATTTGTTTGTTTACTTAACCTCATATATTATATATTATATATATTAATAAGTCATCCACAGACACGCGTTCGGCATATCATGCCTCTCAGTGTGGCTAGACACAACTATCCTTGGGTAGGGTTCGAACTCAGACTGACCGCATGGTAGTCCGATATCTTATCCCTCGCCCACTGACAGCTGATGCGGGGTCTGGTGTTTTTTAAACTATTAAATACATAGTATGTATCTTTCGGTCACTGAGAGATCAAATTTCCGGAGAAATGATCATTGCTTATTTGCTTAGTAGTGAGAGTTAATTTAAATTACCAATTAGAGAGCTCATTACCAAATTTATGGGAGCATATATTAATAAGTCATCCACAGACACGCGATCAGTCAGTTGATATCTAACTATCTCAGTGGATTTATATCAGTCTATATATCTCTTTATATTAATATTATGTCTGTCTATCTATCTATCTATCTATCTAGCCATCTAATCTCAGTCTGTCGATATCTATCTATTTATCTATTACTACAATTCATTCATAACATAGATATGAACAGAATGAGAAAGATGAATGTACAAATATGATATCCATTCATACATTTATCTTCCTCATTCTGTTCATATCTATGTTATACATGAATTTTAGTAATAGATGCATAGGTAGATATCGACAGACTGAGATAGAATGATAGAATGATAGATAGATAAATATGAACAGCTTAAGATGGCTAAATAGATAGATAGATAGATAGATAGATAGACAAAATGGATATAACTAAACTTTCTACATGTTAAGTTTCTGACCTCCATCCTTGGCCAGTTGAAAACGACTTAAAGTAAGTAAGTCCTGAACTATATAATCCTTTGGTAAGTGAATAAGTCCTAAATTTTGGAATCCTACGTAGTGTCAAAGGTCAAGTGATATAATCCTATGATCCGTCGTCCACCAAGATTCAAAGCATTGTGAGCAGATATAAATAATAATATCAGCAGCAGAGCACTGCCAGTGATTGGCCAACAGATTGGTCACATGGTTATCGGCGAGTCTATAAATAAGAGTAGGTATTTACCACACGCCTTATCATCATCATCATCATGTCGCGCAGTTTGCACGGATATCCATGACAATCTCTCGCCAACCTTCCCTATCATTCATCGACTCTGGGAGCTCCTCCGCGCAGCAGCCAGCATCCATACATAGTTGGTCAATGTAGGTCCTGACTGGGCGGCCCACATTAGCGTGTCCATGTGCTGGCTTCCACAATAGTACGTCGCTTACGATCTCGTCCTTGTTTCTCCAGCAATGTCCTGCATGCCTAGCCCGTCTTACTCGTATGGTTTGTGAGATGGGGGGTAGGTGGCCATACAGTTGCTTTTTTGTGGGGTGCTGCTTCCACGACTTATTCAGGACCGCTCGCAGCATTCTAGTGCAGCTCCCATCTAGCTTATTCTCAAGGCGTTTGTTAGGGTCCAGGTGGTACAGCCATACAACAGCACCGACACAACCACAGCCTGGAAGAATCGTCTCTTTAGTTTGTCGGGAGATCGGATTTCCATATGACTGATAATTTGTTGGTGGCCAACCATGCCTTTCCTATTCGAGTGTTAACATCGCTTTCTGTGGATGAGATATTACTACCTAGGTATGTGAATTGTTCCACCGACTTAAGAGGCTTGCCGTCAAGTGTGGAGATGTCTCCTTTCTTTTTGAAGCTCATGAACTCAGTTTTATCAGAGTTCACATATAGGCCGACGCTCTTTGCTGCCTCTCCAGGCTGTGCAGGAGTGCCTCAGCCTGTGCCGGGTATCTGCAAGAAGTGCGAGATCATCAGCATAGTCTACATCTGTGACAGTTTGTGCAGGATATCGCCTGCTTCTTGCTTTTCTTAGAGTGAAACCTTTTTCTTTTATGGTATCTAGTGAAGTTCGGAGTACATAGTCTAGGCATATGATAAATATATATGGTGCTAATGTATCTCCCTGAAGGACCCCCGCGGTGATGTCGAAGAAATCTGTGTCGCCATCTGGTGAGCGTACCATTGCTTTAGTGTCTTTGTAGAGCATCATTATGCGGCAACAATTTCTTTGGGGAGACGTATGCTAGTAGTATTTGTTCCATTTTCCCTCTGTGTATGGAATCAAATGCCTTAGAGAAATCTACGAATAGTAGCGTTGCTCCTAGATTTTTGCTCGAATCCTTCTATGATTCGTCGTATAGTTAGGATTTGAGAGGTTGTGGATCTATTTCTGCGGAACGTTTTGGTTTTTCCTGAGGACTTTCTCTATTTCGGGTCGGATGCGATTAAGAAGAAGGGCATTATATATCTTAGCTGCAATAGCAGTAAGAGTTATGCCTCTGTAGTTTTTAGCGATTCCTAGATCTCCTTTTTTTGGGAATGGGAGATGCATCCTTCCGTCCATTTATTTATTCTTTTGTCTATATACAGCATTGCATAGCCTAAGCAGTATGTCGTTGAACTTTCCCATCTTCCATACTTCTGGGGTATTTCGTCTAGACCTGCCTGCTTTTCTATTTTTTAGTTTCTTTAATACTTCGTCGAGTTCTTCTGTTGTAAATCCCCTAGTTTATTCTATTGTCTATCTATGATCTTTTGGGTATTATTTTCTATTTTTAGGTGGGTTCCCAGAAGTTTCTGGAAGTGGTCTTTCCATTTCTGCAGTCTATCTTTCTGGCGGTTGCCTTTAGCTTTGATCTAGAGGTACTTTTCCTATCGCTGATTTCATTTACTATTTGCCATGCTAATCGCGATTGTCTGTCTTCCACTGATTGTTTGATGTTGTTTTATTTGCGCCTGTATATATTCTGTTTGTTCTTTTTTGGTTGTTCTATCTGGGCTTTTCTAAGGTTGTGTAAATTTGTGTTGGCCGGCGTTTTTTATTGAGTTGGGGCTGCTTTTTTAAAATTATTTCTTTTTTCTCTAACTTCTTCTGTCTCCCAGGAACAGTGTTTTAGCTCTTAGTTTGGTTGGTACGCACTCTGCTGCTGCTTCTATGTGAGCACTAACAAAGTTCTCGTATTCCTCGTTTGGTGAGAGGCTTTCAGATGTCTCCTGGAGGATATCGAATTTCTTATATCCATGGTTAAAGTCATGGGAAATGGACTCGTCGCCCCGAGTTCAAATCCTGGATGTGGTAATTGCTTTTCACTTAGCGCTAATACCATTGAGAAAGGTATGAATCCTACTCTCCCCTCCAGCTATGGGTAAATAGTAGGGCAGACTGGGCCCTTTAACCTTGGTTAGGCAACCGGTCTAGGAGAAAGAAAAACTCTGAATTCAAACCTGTTGAACTCCTCTTAAGAAATTGACCTTGTGTCACATCCTGCTCGTGCGGAGGGGTTGGTAAATATTTATATCCCAAAATTCTCAACACTACATAACATCTCTCTTCTAATGTGTCTTCTTTAAAGTGGTTAGAAGCGCGCACAAACCATACAGCACTTGAAGATTATGCTGAAATGAAGAAATATAAATCTTGCTGAATTTCAAATGGCTAATTCAAAATTTTCCTTTGGATTGTTCAGTGATTCAACAATACTAGCGTCACCCACGCCAGCCAGCCCAGCCCTAGCCGCAGCCCTAGCCGCAGCCCAAGCCACAATCCCAATCCGAGCCCCAGTCCCAGCTTGGGTTAGGTTAAGAAGGAAAATAGATATTGCTCTGAGTCGGAACAATGGCATGATGATAGCAGCCTCTTGGGACAGGGGTCGTTCGCCCGGCAAGCCGGTCCGTGGGTTCGTGTGCGGCCGGCCGGTCGGTCGGTCGGTCCGTTGGATCGTGTGCGACCGGCACGCGGGATCGGGTGCGGTTGGGTGTCGACCGAGAAGTGCGGGGCGATGACCGCGTGCGCACGCCGAGGATTAATGGCTGTGAGTGGTGATACGTTTTCTGGCTTCGAGTTTCTCCGAGAAATTCGGTTATGAAGAAGCAGAAGAAAATTGGGTAAAGCCTAAAGTGATGGCGATTGGTCGATTTGTTAAAAGGAAAATCCATCTCTTGGGCAAGTTCATCGACTGAACAGAAAAGGCGGGTCACGCATTCATATTGACATATCCAGTATGATTTAAAAGATTCTACTTGAATTAATATAAGCAATAAAATCCAACCCATTAAGTTAAAAGGTAGGGGATTAAGATAAATAAGTAAAGAGTATATATATATATATATATATATATATATATATATATATATATATATATACACACACACAGACACACATATATATATTATGGTGTTGTTTGGGAGTCTCCGTATGCTTCTAGTAAGTATATATATTTGAGATATTTTTTTGTATCTGTATCCGTTTTTCGGAAGTACATATACCAAGTTTGGGCATTAGTGTGAAGCATTAATGAGCTATATCTTATTATAATGGAGATTGTGGGTTTGTCTGTCTGTAACCGAAACTCTGTTACTACTCAAGTCACAATTCCCTTTATTATTTACATCACATTCTCCATGATTTTATTTTTATTTAAACCTCAATTATTAATAAAATTGTTTTACATCATTAAGACTCTTGACCATATCTACATATTAATAACATGCAATTGTATTTAAATATACAACAAAATAGCGATTTACAGTGTGAATGGGAAGGGTAATTTGCATATTGATATTAAAAATTTGATTTTTAATAAATATATGCTTATTATTATTGATTTCTAATTGTTTGGTTTTATCTTAATGAATATAAGCAAAAATCTCGGGGATAAATCTTAAAAGAAATCCATTAACAAGAAGAAATAACTAATATTATTCTTTACTTCCTATTTTAACTAAATAGTTGAATTAGGAAAATTTAGCAATTAAAGACGGGAGTAATGGAAAATGATGGAAGAGTTAGTTTCAAAGTTGTTCTACTTTTCAATCATACCCTCTCTGTTCAAAATCTTTTTATCTAGATTCTTATTCAGTTTCATTAGCCTTTCTAATTTAATATGATATTTTATTATAAAATTTAACTAAAATACTTGCACCCGGAGGGTGCATATATTTGCTAATTATAATAATGTAGTTATTATAATGTATTCATCTGTGAATAAATACCACAAAACTTTTTTTTTTTTTTTTTAGTTTTTTATTTAGTTTTCGGGATTGTGATGATCTCCTTTCGTCTTGACAAAGGGAGATTATCACAATCCCGAAAATTCACCACTACTACTAAATAAAAGAAACTAAAAAAAAAAACAACAAAAAAAAACAACCAAGTTTTCTAATATTTATTCACAGATGAATATATTATGATAACTACATCTTATTATAATGGAGATTGTGTGTTTTCTGTCTGTAACCGAAACTATATTACTACTCAAGTCACAATTCCCTTAGTTATTTACGTCACATTCTCCATGATTCTATTTCTATTTAAACCTCAATTAATGATAAAACTGTTTGACATTATTAATACTGTTGGCCTTACCTAAATACTAATAACATGCAATTATATTTATATATACAACAAAAATACCCGTTTTCAGTGTAAACGTAAAGCTAATTTGCATATTGATATTAAAAAAACTGATTTTAATAAAAATGTGCTTGGTATTATTGATTTCTAATTTTTGGATTTATCTTAATGAATATGAGTAAAAATCTCTTCAATAAATCCTAAAAGAGAATTCATTAACAAGACGAAATAACTGTAGTGTTATTCTTTACTTCCTAAATAGTTAAATTAGGAAAATTTAGCATTGAAAAACGGAAGTGATGAAAGAGTAAGTTTCAGTTGTTCTATTTTCCGATTATACCCCCTCCGTTTCAAATCTTTTTATTTGAATTCTTAATTTGTTTCATTAGCCTTTCTGATTTAATCTAATATTTTATTACATTTAAACTTAAATACTTGCACCCGGAGGGTGCATATATTTGCTAGTTATTATAATATAGCACATTAAAGCTTCACACTAATGGCCAAACCTGATATATGTACTTCCGAAAAACGGATACAAAAATATATCTCAAATATATATACTTACTAGAAACATACAGATACAAATATATATTATATATATAATATAATATACATATATATATATATATATTATATATTATATATATATATATATATAGATAGATAGATAGAATAGATATAATTAAAATACCCGATGTTTAAGCCTTTTTCTTTAAAAGTTATATTGCTATGTTCAATAAAATTGAAGATCGAGCTCTCTACTTAAACCTGAACTTTCTAGCATCCCGTCCTAATACCAACTAACCCATCTACGGATATATATATATATATATATATATATATATATATATATGATAGTATACCATCAGAGGGGACCCAGAGCAGTGGTGAATCTACCACACTCACCAGAACTTTATTAGATGCCATTTAATATCACCCAACCCAAAGTCCCTCAATCACCGCCTTCTAGCACATATATGATAAAAAAGGGTTGGAGCTTTTTTATAAGGGCAATACGGTTGGGAAAATCATGTAGGTGATAAGGCTTATCGAGCCTATAATCTGAGGATCTGAAAAACCCACCCCTCCTTGAGAGAGAGAGGAGAGAGAAGAGAAGAGAGAGAAGAGAGATCGAGAGAGAAAGAGAGAGTTAAATTAGAGAGGATACTCTTACTTGTTTCATTACTCTCTTCTGCTGAATTGCTTCTATTTCGGCCCGCCTTGTTTTTGTCTAGTAGACTTATCTGCTGGCTTCTTCTTCTTTGCTAATTCTTCTTCTAGGCTGAGCTGGGCTGGTCATTCTTAATCTAATAAATGCAACAAGACCTTTGTTTGCTTGATCAAGCTTTTATTAACCCATATTTAATTCACCACGGGCGACCGACCCCAGAGCACATCTAAGTTCTCTGAAAGCAAGGTCGAATCTAAACTCTAAAACTAACACGTATCTGTCATGACGCATTTTATGCGCATCTAAGGTCAAGGGTTACCAACAGTTGGGTATAGTTTTCCAAGGGACTCCTTGATTCTCGACAGACCCTCAAAAAGCTACAGGGTCTGTTCATAATCATGACCTCTCATGAATTGTAACATTAATTCATTCGTATTAAGTGTCTAATGACAAAATATTATCGCCTAAAAGATTAAGAATCTTTAATTGTATTTTTGGTTTTCATCTTTATTTTTCCTTTTTGTTTTTTTCTTTTTCGATTAAATAGATTCCATTTTCGTTGTTGTAACGACTCAATACAATAATATAGAAGACAAAAAATGGCTGAAAAGAATAAAAAAAAGATTTTAGTGTTGTATAATTTAAAATGGCGTTTATCTCGTTAGTCCTATTGTCTGGTAAGCCAATTGCTTCTGTGGTTATTGCTCATAAATGCAAATGAGAAAATATTGTTTTATAAATTCAATTCTCGCGAGACTTTAAAAAAAGAAGTCATTAATACGTTTTCAAATTGAGTTTTTTTTTTGTTCTCATTGGACGCAGACGATATGTTTAAACGAACTGCGCATGCGTGGGCACACACACACAGAGACACAGAGAGACACGGACATAGACACAGACACAGACACACACACACACACACAAATAAAAAACAAAAACAAAAGAAAAAAATAAAGAAAAGAAATAGAACTAAGAAAGAATTCTATAAAATAATCGCCCCGCAAAAAAATAAAAAAAGAAAAAAAAAGAAAGAAAAAGAAACCAAAAAAAACCATCAAAACAAGAGAACAAAAAAAAAAAGTAAAAAAAAAAACAAAAACAAAAAAAAGTAAAAAAATAAACAAAAAAAAAAAGAAAAAATTAAGTTGTTTCTGAATATTAACCAGAAGGTCAGAATGAGAGAGAGAGAGAGAGAGAGAAGAGAAGAGAGAGAGAGAGAGAGAGAGAGAAGAGAGAGAGAGAGAGAGTCAGTTCTGTGTGTCGTCATTGTTTTATAAGTATTCTAATTGGTTATTTGACATTGAAGCCAAAAACCTAAGTACTAATAAAATCAAGAGGTAAACGGTGTCGAGTGTAATTTCGTATTCCATAAAAAAAAGGTGTCTCGCGTGTTAAAAATGAAAGAAACAATAAGTGTTTTTTTTTATGTGTTTGTTTTGTGTTGTTACATTTGCTTTTCCCATACTCGGCAAGAGAAATGAAAATGTTGAAGAGGGACGATCAGTTATATATATATATATATTATATATATATATATATATATAGAAAGTAAGTAAAGTCGTCGGGGCGGGCTAATGTCAGTATTAGCCATGCATCGAGGGAGTCTATCCCCATTTCACTAGCGCTAGACCAAGGAGATTATTTTACCGCCTGGGGGGGGGGAGCAGTACACCTACCACCAGCTCCTTACTTTACCCCTGTGCTACTCATACACTGAGTTGGCGAGGGCGGGTATCGAACTAGGAACCTTGTGGTTTCTAGCCGAACGCTCTACCGACTGAGCTATATATATATATATATATATTTGTGTATTTCGGTATATGTATCCGTTTGTGGGAGGTACATATATCAAGTTTGGGCATTAGTGTGAAGCATTACAGAGATTAAAAATATAAGAAACTCGGTTGTTTAGAGAAGAGTTTCGTTTATTTTGTACATTTTCAGGATTATAATATTCCCTTCTTCAGACTGTTGAAAGAAAATGACGGTGGTCTCTGGCTGTATCTTATAGTGGAGTTTTAGTGGGGGGTGACTGCTACTTGTGATAGCGCTGTTTTCCTCCTTGTGTGTGGGTGTATTATGGCGACGGGTGGTTAATAGGGTTTTAAAAAAAATTGTTGATTTTAGTCGTTCGTACTCGATGTTCCTTGTAGTCTGCTAGGGGTCGTAGTGATGGTGGTAGTGTTATGTTGAAAATATTTATATGCTCTGAAGGATCCTGTATTAGTGTTGAGTTCCCGGATGAGACTTATAAAAATAAATAGATATGTAATACCTTTATATGTTTGTTTTATTATATATATATATATTATATATATATATATATATATATATATATATATATACTTTGGTGCGGGTACCAAGTTTCTTGGTACAATGTGGTCCTAATTCCTACCAGTAGTTTGCTGAAGAGTTCAGGTTCCGTATGAGAGCTCAATGTTTAATTATTATAAGCAGAGCAAAGTTATTTGTGAATAAAAAAGGCCTTAAATACCATGGGTATCTTGGTTATGGACCATTTCCACGATACCCTGGTATTTAAGGCACTTTTATATATATATATATATATATATATAATAAATAATATATATAATATATAATATTACATTGTGTACAGAAATAACATATTCTGTACACAATATAATAATAATGTTCTGTACATAAATATAATACTAACTCAGCTCTACTAGCGTATTGAGCACTTATATATTGTTATAACGCTCACTTATCATATATACTCATATCAACCAAATATTAAGACAAACCCAATATTTTTAATATATATATGTATATATATATATATATATTATATATATATATTATATATATAATCAATAATAATGATATTATAAATATTAACTCATAAATATAAGTTTCATGCTTATGCAATATTCAGATCTTACGCAATTTCTGAAGATTGCGTAAGCATGAATATCATTATTATTGATTATATATATATATATATATATATATATATATATATATATAACATAAATTTTCTCTCACTATAGTTCAAGTATAATAAAGGAAATAAAACAAATATTCAGAGAATGTACTTATTTTTTAATCAATCTATGTTTAGCATATTTTTATGTTTTACCTATACGTATATTGACATTGGTTTCTGTAGATGAGATATTACTACCTAGATATATGAACTTATCTACTAATTTTAGAGGCTTACCATCCAGTGTAGAGATGTCTATATTGTTTACAACACGCGAACTCCGTTTTATTTGAGTTAACATAGACTAATGCCCCTTGTTGCCTTTTCTTGGCCATGTAGGAGTGAGTTGGCTTGGACAGGCGTATGCGCGGGATTGTTTTCTTACGTCATTACTTTAATTCCATTGTATATTGTTATATTGTATTATATAATTACATTGGAATTTTAACCAAACAATCCTCTCCAATGTTTTAATTCTTCCGAAAATATTTAACCTTGGCATTTTTTCGATTTGGAATTTTAACAAACAATTTAAACAATTTCTCTGAATGTTTGAGATGAGGCTTGATGATTAGTATTATCTGCGTTATTCGGACTATTGTCCCCATCTTTATTGTTATTTGGACACATGGCCTATTGGATAAGGTAGTTAGTTTAAGATAGTTCTAAGTGATAGTTTATCTCTGGATTCCGGGTTCAATCCTGAGTAGAGGCAGTAACATAGAAAAAAATAATTAACACAACTCCTAACCCAGCTATGTTTAGCGGAATGAGAACAGGATACCCCCGTGGACTAAATAAAGGGTTAAGTTCAAAGTTCTGTGATGGCTCCCGATTACGACAAGAAAGTTCTCGAGTTCGAAAAGAAGGTTCCTGAGTCCGACAAGAAATACCTGAAGAAGGCCGGAGGGTATATCGGCCGAAACGTTGTACAAATAACAATGAAGATGGGGACAATAGTCCGAATAACGCAGATAATAATAATTTAAACAATTTACAAAAATGCATTCCAGACAGATTCTTCCTTTCAAAATATTTTTCCTAAAGTATTTCTTTCTTTCTTTTTCCTCCCAAATTTCTTTTCTTTTTTTTAAATTTTATTTTTTACTAAAACTGATTCTTTTTGCAACCCATAATTATCCAAGTCCTTAATTATGTAAAACATTATTTAGCTGAGTGACGACACTCTTAAGAAATAAGAATTCAGTGGTAACCAACATCAAGCTTTACATTTTTGCGTTTCATTTTGGACGGTCTCATTTTTAACCAGAGGGTGTTGTAAGATGATAATGGTCGTACACTTAAGGAACACGATTATTATTAATATCTTTATCATTTTCACTCCTTTTGAGTTTTTCACATCAGCGTTAGCTGATGGTATTTCACTGCAAGCTGAGTGACAACAAGTCTCCTCAGGTTTCCAGGACTCTTCTAAGTATTCTAGCTGATTGCAACAGTACAGTAGTCTGGATGGTTTCATTTCTTCCTCTGATTTCCAGATCCCCCAGTCTTTTTTCCAAGTTTATTGGGACTGTACTAAGTGCACCAACTACCCTCATATTCAAAATCCTTTTCAGTTCTCTGGCAAGGTCCAAGTATTTATCCATCTTCTCATTTTCCTTCAGCTTCACCCTGTGATCTGCTGGAACCGCAAAGTCCACCAGTTCACACGTTCTCTTTTTTTTATTAATCAACACTAGGTCTGGTCTCTTGGTTGGGATAGGGTGATCCGTCTTTATCTCAAAATCCCAAAGTTTTATGCGTTTCATTCTATTATTATTATTATTATTATTATTATTATTATTATTATTATTATTATTCACCTAATATTTTTTATTGATAATGTCAATAATAATTATATTATTATTGATAATATTAAGTAGTATTTTCTTTTTTTTTATGGCAAATTACTGGGGTCGTGATTTGTGCGCGAGCGAAGAAGAGTGCAGATTGGATGTCATGAATGATTGCACATTGCCCAACAGAAATGGATGAGCAGAAAATTGCTCTGGTCTCTTCCTCGTTCTTCTCGTCAAATTCACGCGAGATTGCGAGTTGAAACAACGCGCGACAAATCACGCAAAATGACAAGTTAAATCGCGCGCAGTCATTGACGTGTGAAGAAGAAGAAGGAAGAAGAAGAAGAAGAAGAAGAATGTTAGGTTAGGAGTGATGATAGATAGATAGATAGATGATAGAAGAAGAAGAAGAAGAAGAAGAAGAAGAAGAAGAAGAAAGAAGAAGAAGAAGAGAGAAGAAAGGTGATGAAGGTTAGAGAAGATGATATGAATAGATAACTAGATAGCTAGAAGAAGAAGAAGAAGAAGAATAAGAAGAAGAAGAAGAAGAATAAGAAGAAGAAGAAGAAGAATGTATGAAGGTTAGGAGAATATGATCGGAGTAGATAGATAGATAGATAGAATAAGAAGACGAATAAGAATAATAATAATAATAATAAGAAGACGAATAATAATAATAATAATAATAATAAGACGAATAATAATAATAATAATAATAATAATAATAATAATAATAATAATACTTTGCGGTAATAGAGATGAGACTGTAAACCATATACTCTGCGAATGTAGCAAACTAGCACAACAAGAATACAAAAGTAGACATGACTGGGTTAGGAAGGTGATCCACTGGGAATTATGCAAAAAATTAAATTTTGACCACACAACAAAATGGTATATGCATAAACCAGAATCTGTTCTTGAGAACGAAACGCATAAAATTCTCTGTGACTTTGAAATAAAAACGGATCACCTTTTCCCAGCAAGAAGACCAGACCTAGTGTTGATTAACAAAAAAGAAAGAACTTGTCAACTGGTGGATTTTGCAGTGCCAGCAGATCATAGGGTAAAGCTAAAGGAAAATGAAAAAATGGAAAAATATCTGGACCTTGCTAGAGAACTGAAAAAGTTATGGAATATGAAAGCGAAAGTGATACCAATTGTAGTTGGTGCACTTGGAACAGTCCCAAAAGGATTGGAAAAGGGTTTGGAAAGTTTGGAAATCAGAGGAAGGATTGAAACCATTCAGAACACTGCACTGTTGCAATCTGCCAGAATACTCAGAAGAGTCCTGGAGACCTGAGGAGACTTGCTGTCACTCAGACTCCAGTGAAATACCATCAGCTAACACTGGTGTGAAAACTCAAAAGGAGCGAAATAATAATAATAATAATAATAATAATAATAATAATAATAATAAAATAATAATAAGATGTTGGAGAAGAATAATAATAATAATATAATAATAATAATAATTAATAAATTGTTGGAGAATAATTATAATAATTAATAATAATAATAATAATATAATAATATAATAATAAATAATAATAATAATAATAATAATAATAATAAATAATAATAAATATGTTGGGAGATATAATATAATAATAATAATATAATAATAATAATAATATAATAATTAAGATGTTGGGAGAATAATAATAATAATATAATAAAATAATAATAATAGATGTTGGGTAATAATAATAAATAAAATAATAATAATAATAATAAATATGTTGGGAGATAATAATAATAATAATAATAATAATAATAATAATAATAAGATGTGGGAGATATAATAATTATATAATAATAATAATAATAATATATAATAATAATAATAATAATAATAATAGTATAATTAATAATAATAATAATAATAATAATAATAATAATAATAATAATAATAAGAAGAAGAAGAAGAAGAGGTAGATGGCTTCGACAGTGCAACACGATGGCCTCTACTTTTTGTCAATGCTCGGCTGCTTTTGTGTGAAAATTGAAGAATGGTTTAGTTTTGGTTCTCTATTTAATGACATATCAACCTTCATGGGTTAATTAATGCCAAAACCAAACCTACTATCATTTTACTACTAATCACAGCAGGTACCCTCCATTACGGCTCGAAATGTTTCGGTCACGTGATATATGTGCCACAAAATAGCACGTACCCGAATGTTGCAAAGATTTTGATTCATCCTTGAAAAACACAATGGTCTAAATCAGTGGTTCTCAACCGGGGTCCATATGGATCCCCGGGGACCATATAACATTTTTTAGGACCCAGGCAAGTAAAATGTATTCATAGAAATACAATGGGATTTAAAACAACGAATGGCTATGGGGGGAGGGGGTCCATCAGAGTAAAATAGGATTAAAAGGGGGTCAGTAGGTAAAAAAGGTTGAGAACCATTGGTCTAAATAAGTAAAGTAAAGTCGTCGGGCCGGCCTAATGTCGGTAGCAGCCAGACAGCGAGGGAGTCTATCCCCTTTTCACTAGTGCTAGACCAAGGAGATTATTTTAGCATCTGAGGCGGAGCTCCACACCTACCATCAGCTCTTCACTTTACCGCACAGATCCCTGTGCTACTCATACGCTGAGTTGGCAAGGGTCGGTATCGAACCATAACCTTGTGATTCCTAGCCGCAACGCTCTACCGACTGATACTAAAAACACATAAAATGACAAAAAAAAAAAGATAAGAAACAAACATTAAAAAATAATACAAAAGAAGCAAAACTTCAAGTTAAAACGAAAAGAAAAAAAACGAGTTTTAAGAAATTTAGTTAAAAAATGAATACCCATCAAGAATGAATAAAACAAAATGAAAAAAGAAAAAAGAAAGAAAAAAGAAAAGAAAAATGAAAGAGAAAAAAGAAAAAAGGAAGAAAAAAGAAAAGAAAAAGAAAGAA
>CM042172.1:6845725-6850725 GCA_023376005.1 Doryteuthis pealeii | reverse complement strand
GCTAAACAAATCGAGAAAAATCAATCTCTGTATGTACATTTCGGCCTATTAGGCCTCATCAGCAGAGCTATAGATCGGAAGACCGCCCTGTGCGTGATTTGAAACCGGACTGCCAAGCTGACAGGCCGATCCCATAACCCCAACACCAAATCATTAAATCTAAGAAGTTCGTTTGGTGTTGGGGTTATGGGATCGGCCTGTCAGCTTGGCAGTCCGGTTTCAAATCACGCACAGGGCGGTCTTCCGATCTATAGCTCTGCTGATGAGGCCTAATAGGCCGAAATGTACATACAGAGATTGATTTTTCTCGATTTGTTTAGCCATACATTTAATAGGTATTCCCGCCTAATTCATTATTAATTGGTTAATTTTCAAAATTAGGTACGACTCCAATTAAAACACATATATATATATATATATATATATATATAATGGTTATATATATATATATACATATATATATATATATATATATATATATATATATATATATATATATATATGAGCATGTTATCTATCTATCTATATATCTATCTATCTTTCTATCTAAGTCACTATCTATCTATCTATCTATCTATCTATCTATCTATCTCACTCAGTTATTTCTACCTAGTGTGACTGATGAAAAAGCACTTAAAAAAGAAAATGTTGATAGTCGAATAGGTCGAAATAGATGAAGGAGAAAGATGCGAGAGAATAAGGGCGGAGGCAACATCAAAGCTTTCCGAAAAATCTTAAAAACATGACGAATGTTGTCGACGCTCGTTATGCACTGAAATTCAGCGACCTTTAAAAACCTAAAAGCAATGAAGACGCGCAAGAAAGTCATATCGGTGGCAGTGACGTAAGCGGCTTAAATCAATTTGATTGGTCAAAACATCATGAATCATTCACTAGAAACCAGTCGACTTGAAATAAGCCTTTTCTTGCTGTCAGGCTTTTCTTATATGGGACTGGCCGCCATGTTGATTTATAGAGGTATTGATTTCTTTCTTTCTTTCTTTCTTTCTTTCTTTCTTTCTTCTTCTTCTTCTTCTTCTTCTTCTTCTTCTTCTTCTTCTTCTTCTTTCTTTCTTTCCTTCATCATTTCTACTTATTTCTTTCTTTTCTTTTTCTTTTCTCCTCATTCTCCTCCTCATCCTCCCTCTTCTTCTTTCTTTCTTTACTTCATCTTTTTCTTCCCTTCTATTTTCTTTATTTTCTTTTTCTTTCCTTCTTTTCATTTCCTTTCCTTTCTCTTTCTTTCTTCTTTTTCGTTCCCCCTTTTCTTCTTCTTCTTCTTCTTCTTCTTCTTCTTCTTCTTCTTCTTCTTCTTCTTCTTTCTTTCTTTCTTTCTTTCTTTCCTCGTCCTTCTTTCTTTTCTTTTACTTTCCACCTCCTCATTGTCATCCTCCTCCTCTTCTTTCTTTCTTTTCTCTTCTTTCCTTTTGTTTATCTCCCTTCTTCTTTCTTCTTCTTCTTCTTCTTCTTCTTCTTCTTCTTCTTCTTCTTCTTCTTCTTCTTATTATTATTATTATTATTATTATTATTATTATTATTATTTCATCTTTTCTTTATCTTTGTTTCTTTCCTTTTCTTTTTCTCCTCCTCTCTCTTCTTCTTGTTTTTTTGTTCTTCTTTTCCCTTCATCTTCTTTTTTCTTTCTTTCTTTCCTTCTTCTATATTTCCTTCATTTTTTTCCTTTCCTTCTCTTTTCTTCTCCTCCTTCTCCCCTTCTTCTTTTTTTCCTTCATTTTCTTTCCTTCTTTGCATTTTCATTCTTCTTCTTCTTCTTCTTCTTCTTCTTCTTCTTCTTCTTCTTGTGCGTCGGGCCGTGCAACATCGACCGTGAGAATTTATGGGCGATTTTACGCTGCTTAGACGACACACACACTTCCCGACCCAATAGATTAGCTGTGTCCGTTTTAGACACACAATTCTTTTTTTGTTTTGTTGAGCGCACTCTTTTTGAACGGAAACTGACATAAATTTGTCAAGAGTTATTTACAGTTCTAAATTAGCTGGTTGTGTTACGGTTATCGCCGACAACAGCCCTTTTATAGTGGAACCGGGAGTACTGTTAATGAAGATGTTTGGTTTGGTTTGGTTTGTTTTGTTTTACGGCATATCAACCTCAGTGGGTCATTTAATGCCGATAAAGTTTTGAAATAAATCAATTCTTAATGGATAATACAATTTTTTATAAATACATTTTTCTATTTAAGTCATAGATGGGACCCTAACAGGTACTACCACTCCGGGTGAGAGTGGACCAGGGAGCAATGGCGATGAAGGGGTGCCCCACATTCCCCAAACTTCCAAAACTGGAACCTCACCATCAGATAGAGTTTAACGTCATTCCCAGGACATATAGACCCGCAGCCACCGCCTTCTAGCACCCATATGATAAAAAGGGGTTGGGGCTTGCCATAAGAGCAATAGGGTTGGGAAAATCATATAGGTGCTAGAGCTTGACGTGACCAGCCAATTGATCGGAGGGGGCTTCTCCGACCGCACGTCTAGCCCAAGATAGGGCCAAAGTGGAGTATTGCAAGTCATGGAGTGCTCAGCCACCCGGGTTCTATCCTTAAGCATCACGGGTCGCCACCCACGGCCAACAGGTGGCCCCATTGGAGGAGTCTTACCCCTCTGCAGAGGTGCAATCGGTGTATTCTAACGCCCCAGCCGACAGGGTGGTAATGAAGATGTAATTCCACAAAAAGGAATCAGTTTAGTGTTAGTGTTAACACTTAAATGTCTTCTACATGTACGTATGAGGACGCGTGGTGGTGTTAATGGTTACCTTTGCAGGAAATGGACACGACGATACGAGTTCAAATCCTGGGCGAGACTGTTTGCATTTCACGTAGCGCTAATACCCTTAAGAAAGGTATGAATCCAGCTATTATTCCTCCAGCTATAGGTAAATAGCAGGGTGGGCTGGCTCTTTAACCTTGGTTAGGCAACCAGTCAAGGAGAAGGAAAACTCTGATTTCAAACCTAATAAACTGCGCCTAAGAAATTGACCTTATGTCACATTCTGCTCGAGTGGAGGAATTTGATATATATATATATATAAACAATTTTTTGGTACAGCTGAACTTGTATAAGATTTTGAAAAATAACGACATACTTTATTGATCAACAAAATTTTTTATTTTTTGAAAGAGAAAAGAGAAAATGGAAACTTAAGGGCCCTTTCGACCGGTGCTTTGTCAAAAGTAACGACCGGTAGATCGTTTAAAAGTCACAATGTAAATCAAATTGGGTAAAAGAGAGATTCAATCAAGCAAATGGTGGTGTAACATGAAGGCAAAAAAAAAATTAAAAAAATTTGGTAAATACCTTCAAGTAATCCCCACCTCAGCAATAACATCCCCAGCAAAAATTACCAGGGAGTGCTTAAGATGTCTCTGTCTACACAAGGACGGGCAGTAAAAGAAAATGGAGACTGCCTCGAGGACGTTGAGATGGTGACTTGTCCTCGCCTTGTGTAGAATATAAAATTGCTGATCGCTGTAGTTTGTTTTACAACTATTTGAACTACAAAGGTGGTCACCGATGACAGAATCTTGTGCTTGGGAAAGCCCGGATGTAGTTTGCGGGAGGCTTCTTATACGCCTTGGGACGTGTTGGTTTATTCGGACGTTTAGCCTCTGCGTTGTCCTACCAATATAGCTGGCAGCACACCAGCATTGGTATTTGTAAATTACGTAATTTTGTTCAAAGATTGGCAGGACGTCTTTATGAGCAGAGCGAAATGCAGGTATGGTGGTAAAAATTGTCCGGACTTTAACTGCATTAAAGCAACGTGTTATGGCTAATTTGATCTTGTTTGCCAATGTCTGACCAACAAGTCCTATCCATGGCAATCGTAAATATACGGGACATTTAGGTAGACCAAACTGTTTGTTGCTGTTAAAATTTGAAATAGTTTGGTTAATCACATTTGTAGTCAAATCTTCTGGATACCCATTGTCGGCAAAGATGTTATTAATTGTTTGAGTTCGTCTCCTATCTTGCAGTCAGAGCATATCATAAGGGCTCTGAATGTTAAACATTTGATTAAGTTTATCTTTCTGGATTTGGGGGCGAACGAATCTCATCTCAAGTAGAAGCCAGTAAAAGGTGGGTTAACGGTAGATACTCGTCACAAAGGACGAGGAACGTTTTTCAATAAGAACGTCCAAGTGTTGGATATTGTACAAACGGAAATAGGAATTTCCGGTTGAATTAAAAAGAGGGGGATGAAGAAGTGTAACAAAAGACTTCATCTGGACAAACGGGAATTTGAAAAAAGAGAAAGGACTTCCGGTCAAGGAACAAAAGGATGTGTGGGCGGTCGTCAATACTTAAGCGGTCATCAGGCAGCTCAGAGGCAGACCCCAGGAGACGGCGAAGAGAGCACAAGGAGTCTGACCGTCGACACGGTCGAGCGCTGCTAGCGAGCAGTGAGGCGCGCTCACCACCTTCCACCACACCAGCAGTAGTAATGCCCCATTATCAATGCCCGCCACTCACATCCACCACGTACAACCGAGATGAGAGAAATAAAGTCAAATCTCCTACTACATAGAGCATGCCTTGTGATGTCATTTAAACGACCACTAGATACATCGTCTAGGGGTTAGAAACGATCTCCGCTGTATACCAGCAACATGTACGATTTGTGGCCCGAGTCGAGGGCTATGCAACACAAGAAGGGGAGACTATTATTTTTCTCCTCCTCCATTGTAAACCCCAGGAGGGATGAAGACCATTAAGGCTTTGGAAAAATGACAGGGCTTCATCTCCACTTCAGATGCCAAAACAATCTCCTTTGTCTAGCGCTATTGACTCCCTCGCTGACTGGCTGATGTTGCAGATTGACTGTTTGTTTTGCGCGGGAAGTCGAAAAGACAAAGGAAAATTGAACAATAGATAGGCGAGACAGAAATCTTAGTATAACAAAAGAGGTGTGACAAAGGACTCATCTGGACAAACGCTAATCTGAACAAAGAGAAAGGACTTCCGGTCAAGGA
>CM042172.1:6790725-6840725 GCA_023376005.1 Doryteuthis pealeii | reverse complement strand
CGGGAGCGGAGAGGCTGAAAGATTATTTTTTCTGCCAGAATTAAATAAAGAAGATGCGGGTATGGGGGTCCAAAATATACTCCCCTTTCCAGGAAAACATCGATTTAATTGGAGGCGCGGTGTGTAATGGTTATAGTCATGGGAAATAGACACGTCGACTCGAGTTCAAATTCTATATAAGGCTTCAGTCCACATAGCGCTAATACCCTTGGGGGCATGAAATCCCAACTGGTTAATTATATATATATATATATATATATATATATAGCATCTACCTAAGGTTTCAGGCTTTGTCTCTTCATAGATACATTTAACTCCTCTAAATAGAATCCTAAGAAGACAAGCCCGAAACCTTAGGTAGATGCCCACTAAACTTTTGTATAAACATTATATTTAAATAAATACAGCTCTTACATTTGTAATTGAGCACTATTATTTTCCTTTATTTCATCTCCGGAAAAATATACAAAACTATCTATCTATCTATCTATCTATCTATCTATCTTTAATATAACACACACACACACAACACACACAACACACACACACACCACACATAAATATATATATATATATATATATATATATAAATCCACACACGATTAAAAAGTGCTGAATATATAGAGCATAGTAGCACACGTATGTAGCTTACCCGCTGTATTGTAAATGAGCACTAACACACTATAAAATACAGAACGATAGTAGGAAGAAAAATACCCTGAAGATTGGGCGCTACTGCGAGAAAACTTAAGTCCGTAGTTTTTAAACCATTTCGATATTAAACGTGTATATATATATATGAAATAACATTTTGAAAAAACATATGATGTTTTTTATGTGATTGCTGAACAGCTTGTTTCGACCAAAACGATAAGTTTTTTGGAAACCTAACATCTTTTCTTCAAATTACCATGTGGACTTGTATATTGTGTTAACAGCTGAAATATATATACTATACATTTTTGATACCCCACTTTACATTTTTTATATTATTTTACAATTTTTACAATAAACTCTTTTGAGTTTTACCTTGAACTATAATGCTTCTGATTTTTAATTAAAAAATAAAATAAAATAAAATAAATTTATTTTAATTTTTATTTTTAAAACAGAACATGCATTTTCAAAAAATTTTCAGCGGTTGATATACAGCGTTCGTTTTGTAAACAGTCTTTTTAAACGGATATTTTCTTCTCGTCTATGTCGCTCTTTGATGAAGACCAACTTATCGTTTTGGTCGAAACAGCTTGTCAGCAATCAATCATAACAACATCATATTGTTTTTTCAAAATGTTATATTTCATACTGTCGGATTAATTTCCATTATATTTTTTCATATATATATATATATATATATTATATATATATATATATTTACTTATCGTTTATATTATATATTATGTATGTAAAGAGAATATATTGTCAGATTAATTTCCTTATCGTATTTACATCTTATTATAATGCGAGATTGTGTGCTTTTCTGTCTGTAACCGAAAACTATATACTACTCATATCACTATTCATTAGTTTATTGACATCACATTTTCCATGATGTATTTATTTAAACCTCAATTATTAATAAGTTGTCTTACATTATTAATCTGTTAACTATGTCTACATACTGACAACATGCAATTATTTTATATATACAACAAAATAGCGGTTTACAGTGTGAACGGGAAGGTTATTTTGCATATTGATATTAAAATGTGATTTTAATAAATATGTGCTTGGTATTTTTAATTTCTAATTGTTTGGTTTTATCTAATGTATATGAGCAAAAATCTCTTCAATAAATTTTAAATGAAATCCATTACACAAGATAAAATAACTGTCATTTTATTATTTACTTCCTCTTTTAACTAAATACTTAAATTAGAAAAATAAAAAATGAAAGACGAGAGTGATGGAAGAGTAAGTTTCAGTTGTTCCATTTTTTTATTATACTCCCTCTGTTTCAAATCTTTTATTATACTCCCTCTGTTTTCAAATCTTTTTTATACTCCCTCTGTTTCAAATCTTTTTATCTGTATTCTTATTTAGTTTCATTAGATTTTTAATTTAATACAATATTTTATTACATTAAAACTTAAATAACTTGCACCCGGAGGGTGCATATATTTGCTAGTATATATATATATATATATATATAATATATATATATATATATATATAATATATGTGTGTGTGTGTGTGTGTGTGTTGTGTGTGCGTGTGTGTTTTGTATTATGTGATTATGCCCTGCAATAAATAAAGCACACTTGAGAAATGGACGAAAAGGTGCATCTCCCATTCCCGAATTAAAGGTGACCACGCTTCTAAATCATATAAGTGACTCACAATAAAGCATTTTTCAAAACCCATCTATCGCTTAATGGTCTTATATTTTTAAGGTATTGAAAATCACTGAACACCGCTCTTACAAAACAAAACGGCCGAGAAAATTCAAGAGTGCCTAATACTCTTAGATTTTTGATTTATCGATTTTTTCTTTTGATCCAGGAAAGGAATGGTCATTCCTTAACATGACCAACGCTGGTTGGCATCGGTGATTCGGTCTTGTAAAAGAGAGGTTTCAATTCTTGGGTTTCGTTCGTAGGAAATAATTCCCGCTCCCTTCCCGAAAGATTAGCGATGAACGGCCATTTAAGAATGATTGCTTTTCGACAGATCATCGATTAGGCCAATGAATGAATGCTCCCCTTCGAAGGAAACTGAAAACGAGGCTTGTCAAGGCAAACAGAATGGACGTTCCTGTCTTCCGCGAAATGTTGGACAGGTAGGAAGAGATATCAGCGTTGCGGGCATAAAAGAAAGCTATGTCCTCACTACAGATCAATCATTGGAGAAATTTTGACAACTTGTAAAAGGAAGAAGAGGAAGAAGCAAAGGAATTGAAGAAGACGAAGAAGATAACGAAAGGGGAAGAAGAAGAGAAATAGAGAAAGGGGAAGACGAAGAAGAAGAAAATTTAAAAGAAGAGATAAAGGAGAGGAGGAGAAGAGGAAAAGAGGAAGAGGAGGAAGGAAGAAGATAAAGAAGAGAAAATTACAATGTAAAGAAGACGAAGATAAGCGAAAGGGGAAGAAGAAGAAGAAGAAGAAGAAGAAAGAAGAAGAAGAAATGAAAGAAGAAGAATAAGGAGTAGAAGAAGAAAAAGAAGAAAAAGAAGAAGAGAAAGAAGAAGAGAAAACAATGAAAGAAAAAGAAGAAGAAAAAGAAGAAGAAAACACTGAAAGAAAAAGAATAAGGAGAAGAAGAAGAAGAAGGAGAAGAAGTTGAAGAAGAAAAGAAAAAGAAGAGAGAAATAAAATAATAATAATAATAATAATAATATAATAATAATAATAAGAGAATAAGAGAATAAAAGAAACACTGAAGAAAAGAATAAGAAGAAGAAGAAGAAGAAGAAGAAGAAGAAGAAGAAAAAGAAAAAGAAGAAGAGAAAAAAATAATAATAATAATAATAATAATAATAATAATAAGAAGAAGAGAAGAAGAAGAAGAAAAAGAAGAAGGAGAAGAAAAAGAGAAAACAATGAAAGAAGGATAACAATAAGAAGAAGAAGAAGAAGAAAAGGGAAAGAGGGGAAGAGTAGGAAGAGAAGAAGATGAAGAAGAAGGGAAAACGACAATGTAAAAAGAAGAGGCGAAAATTAAAATGCAAAGAAGAAGACGGCGAAGAAGAGATAACAATGAAGAAGAAGAAGAAGAAGAAGAAGAAGAAGAAGAAGAAGAAGAAAAAGAAAACGTCAATTTAAAAAGAAAAGTAAAAAATAACAATGTGAAGAAGAAGACGAAGAAAGAGAAGAAAAGAAAACTATGAAAGAAGAAGAAGAAAGAAGAAGAAGAAGAAGAAGAAGAAGAAGAAGAAGAAGAAGAAGAAGAAGAAGAAGAAGACAGTAAATCGCTTTTATAGACATGTTATGATGTCGTATCTGTGAGCGTTGAATCTCCATTGACTGCTTCCTTCAAAAAATCGAAGACAACAGATCGATAAAATTTCCCTTTAAGAAAATGAAATCCAAAGAGCCATTTCATGACCACAGACTATCCCTTGCTTTTTGTTTTGTCTCATTACGTCACATGTACATAATGTAAATAATAGAAGAACAATTTAAGTATATCATATGTTTTTAATTACAAAACTAAATCAGATACATTAAGGAATAGAAATAAAGTAGCATACCCAGTTGATTTTTTTATTTGAGGTTATTGTTATTTAATAGAGCTGTGTAAATTAACTATATCATATTTATTTAATTACAAAATTAGAATAAGTGCCCTACGTTGGTAATAAGTATTTAAGTTTTAATGTAATGAAATATATTAATTAGAAAGGCTAACGAAATTAAATAAGAACACATAAAAAACATTACACTTATTTTAATTATATTCTAATTAGTTTTTTTATAAAATCATTCTTAGGATTGATTTTAATACGCTGGAGAATGAAACAATATTATTAGAGTTTAGAGTTCAATAACACCAAGTAATTATTTGTTGAAACCGGTTTTGTTAAAACCAGTATGTAAATTAACCACACCATATATTACGTGAACTTATTTCTTACTGATATACAAGACGTAGGAATATACCGACTGTATCTGTGCAGAGGGGTAAAATCCTCCAATAGGGATGTCTGTTGGTCTTGGGTGGCGACCCGTGATGCTTAAGAATGGAACCTTAGTGGTTGACCAGTCCCTGCAATGTAGCATTCCACTTTGACCTGTACATAGGCTAGACGGGCGGTCGGAGAGGCCCCCTCCGATCACGACAAGTACCAGAAACTATATGATTGTCCCAACTCTATTGTATTCATTGCAATCCCTAACCCTTTTTATCATATATATGGTTGGTAAATATATATATATGATATCCAAACTTTGAACAAATGGGAATAGGCTGACCAGTATACTCTCATGTGACCAAATGAAGTTCCTTTTTTAACATAGTGCCCCTTTCAGTCCACACACTTTTGGTGGAGGGGGGTCTTACCCCTCTGCCAAGGCATACAGTGTATTGACAGGGCCAGGCTTTAATTGTGATTCTAAAATCATAAATATAACCTTATCATTAATTGAAGAAGAAGAAGAAGAAGAAGAAGAAGAAGAAGAAGAAGAAGACCGAGGAAAGGAAAAGAAGTAGAAGAAGATTGAGGAAAGGAAGAAGAAGAAGAAGAAAAGAAGAAGAAGAAGAAGAAGAAGAAGAAGAAGAAGAGAAGAGAGAAGAAGAAGAAGAAGAAGAAGAAGAAGAAGAAGAAGAAGAAGAAGAAGAAAAGAAGAAAAGAAGAAGAAGAAGAAGAAGAAGAAGAAGAAGAAGAAGAAGAAGAAGAAGAAGAAGAAGAAGAAGAAGAAAGGAAGAAGAAGAAGAAAAGAAGAAGAATAGGAGAGAAAGAAGAGAAGAAGAAGAAGAAAGAAGAAGAAGAAGAAGAAGAAGAAGAAGAAGAAGATTGTGTCTGAGGGACTTAGTGTCCTGAGTATGACATTAAACTCTATCTGATGGTAAAGTTCAAATTCTGGAGCTCTGGAAAGTGTGGAGTACCCCTTCATTACCATTACTCCCAGGTTCATTCCGACCCGGAATGGTAATACCTGTTAGAGACCCTTCTATAGGTTAAATAGAAAAAAAGAGTTTAAAAGAAAATTGAGTATACTTTAAGAAGGAATAAAACAAAAACTTCTCCGGCATAAAATGACCCAATGGGTTTGACATGCCGTAAAACCCAAACAATCAATCAACTATTCTGATTGGACGTATCGATAATTGAGTTTACAAAGTGATTTGGGTACGGGTTGATTGACTGAAAATGTCGAGTAATTTAAAATCGATCTTCCCACGCAGACGTCGCGACGATTTAATGTCCTCGTAAATATGGCACCAAACATCGGCAAGACGTAAAATATTTAATTAAAAACATCGCCATTTTGTCTCGTCCTGTCGAGACTTGGTCATCTCTAAAGACAAGTGCGTTCGATAGACAAATGGGATATCGAAATCGATAAAAAGAGTAAAAAAAATAGGTCTCTCTCCCTCGACCTTTTTCTCTTTCTCTATATACCCCCAGGTGGTGATGGCCGAGGGGTTACGGACTCTTACTGATGAAAAACCGGCTGCAGGTAGTCTGCTAAGTCTAGCCACACTGAGACGTGATACGTCGAAACACGGTGTCTGTGTGTGCATGTGAGGTAAAGTAATTGAAGAGTGAATAACGAACACAAACAATTACTTTCAATTAATATTTCAATTCGGAATGAACAGTACATTTGTAATTCTTTGTGTTCGTTATTCACTTTTCCATATCTTTTCCCCACATTTTAACGGTTATTTTCTTACATATATACTAAAGCAATGGTACGCTCACCTGATGGCGACACAAATTTCTTTGACATTGCCGCTGGGGTCCTACAGGGAGATACATTAGCGCCATATATATTTATAATATGCCTAGACTATGTACTCCGGACATCACTAGATACCGTAAAAGAAAAAGGTTTCACACTAAGAAAGGCAAGAAGCATGCGATATCCTGCACAAACAGTCACAGATGTAGACTATGCTGATGACCTCGCACTTCTTGCAGATACACCGACACAGGCTGAGGCACTTCTACACAGCCTGGAGGAGGCAGCAAAGAAATTCGGCCTCTACGTGAACTCTGATAAAACTGAGTTCATGAGCTTCAAAAAGCAGGGAGTCATCTCCACATTTGACGGTAAACCTCTTAAGTCAGTGGAGGGATTTACATACCTAGGTAGTAATATTTCATCCACAGAAAGCGATGTTAACACACGAATAAGAAAGGCATGGTTGGCCACCAACAAATTATCAGTCATATGGAAATCCGATCTCCCTGACAAGCTAAAGAGACGATTCTTCCAGGCTGTGGTTATGTCGGTACTGCTGTATGGCTGTACCACCTGGACCCTAACGAAGCGCCTTGAGAATAAGCTAGATGGGAGCTGCACAAGAATGCTGCGAGCGGTCCTGAATAAGTCGTGGAAGCAGCACCCCACAAAGAAGCAACTGTATGGCCACTTGCCCCCCATCTCACAAACCATACGAGTAAGGAGGGTTAGGCATGCGGGACACTGCTGGAGAAGAAAGGATGAGCTCGTAAGCGACGTACTACTGTGGAGGCCGGCACATGGGCACGCTAATGTGGGCCGCCCAGCCAGAACCTACATTGACCAACTATGTAAGGATGCTGGCTGCTGCGTGGAGGAGCTCCCAGAGTCGATGAATGATAGGGAGGGTTGGCGAGAGATTGTCATGGATATCCCTGCAAACTGCGCGACATGATGATGATGATATATATATATTCACCAACCCCTCCGCACGAGCAGGATGTGACACAAGGTAAATTTCTTAAGCGGAGTTTAACAGGTTTGAATTCAGAGTTTTCCTTCTACTAGACTGGTTACCTAGCCATGGTTAAAGATCCCAGTCTACCCTGCTATTTACCCATAGCTGGAGGGAGAACAGTTAGATTCATACCGTTCGTAAGGGTATTAGCGCTATGTGAAATGCAAACAGCTTCGTCCAGGAATTGAACTCGGGTAGACGAGTCCATTTCCTACGACTCTAACCATTAGACAAAGCGCCTCCATATCCATAATATATATATTTTCTTACATATATGTGTTTGTATATATATGTGTGTGTGCGTATGTTTGTATATATATATATATATATATATATATATATATATTAATTTATACCAAGCGTGTTGGTAGATCCTTGCGGAGATAAAAAAAACCCAGTAGAAAGTTTGATTGTAAAAATATACTACCAAACATCAACCAGGAAGAAAAAAAATTTTGAAAAAAAGAAAAGACCAAGATATTCGTACCAAAAAAATAATCTATTGGTACAGTATTTGGCCAAAAGAAAAAACAATTTATATGTATATATATGTATATAAGATATATATATATATTCATATAACCGCTAGGAGAAAGCTAATATGTAAAAAGTGCTCGATACCTAAGTAGAGCCAATAATAAAGATAATCTAATGAGTCAGACGAACCTACTATTAGTTTCGTATAAAGCTCTTCAGGGCTAAAATCCGACTCGGATTTTAGCCCTGAAGAGCTTTATGCGAAACTAATAGGTTCGTCTGACTCATTAGATTATCTTTATATATATATATATATATATATATATATATATATATATATATATATATAATATATATATATGTCTTAGTTTCTGACTGTTCACGAACTTCTAGAGTTTTGGAGATTGGGGCTTCATATCCATAACCATATATACTCAAAAACTATATGCCGCTGGGAACTTCGATAAGTATATACTATTTTAATCAAAAGGAGTCCCTTGGGGACACCAATCGCCGATGGATTTTTATCATTAAATTCATATTGAAATATATATCATAGATAAATGACTAGATAAAATGCCTATTCACAAAATTTCAGCAAATTTCAATAATGTTAATACACATTAATAGGGGTCAAAACCCGCCTATAGGGAAAATTTTGGAAGCCAATAACCTGAGTTTAGGAACCTCTATTATCACGGGATGTTCTATTAATCAAACTTAAATTAAAGTAAAACTAGCTTAATTGTCACCCAATAGGGCGGCTTTTAAGCTAGTATATATATATATATATATATATATATATATATATATATATATATATATATATACGTGGATGATATCAAGTGTTACTTTGATAGGATTCAAACAAAATTGAGAACTCAAGCATACATATAAAGATTTGCGTATATATTTTTGCATATACGGAGAACTGATGAGACGGCAAAGCCGAAATAAATTATATATATATATATATATATATATTGGTTCCAAAATTTTCCCTATAGGTGGGTTTTGGCCCCTATTAATGTATATATATATATATATATATATATATATATATAAAACTCTGTCTTACTACTCACTCATAGCTGGAGGGATAATAGTTGGATGCACACCTTTTCCAAAGGTGTTAGCGTTATATAAAATGTAAACAGCCTCGTCCAAGATTTGAAATTGTTTCGCGGAGTTTATTTGCTTCGACGATAACTATTGTTTCATAATTGATGGGTTGCCTATCAATTATGTACGATAGTGTAGTTTAAATAAAACTAACAGTTTTGTGGAAAAACACAGGGAATTTGATTGACAGAATTTAACTCAGCGTTTGAGCTTTTATCTCATTGGACGAGCCAACTTAAGGAAGTCAATTTAGGAAATTAGTTTTCGGCTGGCCACTGAGCGAGACGAATCGCAATGGCCGCCTGTCTGTTCGAAACAAAAATCTTCGCGGGTTTGATTTTATCTGGGATTTACAAAGTAAAATCAAAGAGCTCTAAAGACAAACAATAAAGTCTTGTGTTCGTTACTTAAGAACTAAACAACGACACAAGACATCCCAAGATCAAGTCAAGAAAATCCCATGAGAAACAGCCACCCAGAGTTGGGTGACCAAAGAGATCGATCGAGCAAAGTAGATAAGATAACAGCTACTCAGATCTACCCAGAACCAGAAACTAAGTATTACACCAGGCACGTCCACGCGTCTAATTCTAGTCCCCGACTACACTTCTTTTATAATTACAATTCCTTAAATCTTTGTGCTGCAAGCCTTTTCAAGACTTCGGCATTAAATAATCCAACAAGGGTTGACATGATGTAAAACCAACCAACCAACCAACCAACCAAATATACCATGCAAAATCTGGCATCTGTTTACTTCGAAATCTGTTAACTTCTATCTATCTCAGACCCCACCCTCTCTCTCTCTCTCTCTCTCTCTCTCTCTCTCTCTCTCTCTATATAATATATATATATATATATATATATATATATATATATAAAACTTCAAAATTTTAAAAACTGAATAACACATAACTACCACTCGCTTATCTCGTTATTCTGTGATAAATCATTTATTATCACCTTCCATATACCAACAAATGCCTGAAAATGATCTAATTAATAGATCGAAACACTGCAGCGTCGGCCAATAAACTCGCCACTTACCATTTAAACCTGTGTTTTTCATTTTTCCTAATATATACCGTCGGATTCAGTGCGTTTCCACACACACACACACACACACACACACACACACACACACACACACAACATATATATATATATATATATATATATATAAATTGTTGTTTGAATCTATCAATCTATCTATTTAAGTCTCTTCTGATCTATCTATCTGAATTAGATTGTTCAAATCTATCTATCTATCTATCTATCTATCTATCTATCTATCAAAATTTGTTCTTTGATATCTATCAATCTATCTGTTTAAATCCGTTCTGATCTATCTATCAATCAGAATTAGTTTGTTCATATCTATCTATCTATCTATCTATCTATCAAGCTCAGTCTGTCCATATCTATCTATCTATCTATCTATCTATCTAAATTTGTTCTTTGATATCTATCAATCTATCTTTCTAAATCTATTCTGATCTATCTATCGGAATTAGTTCATATCTATCTATCTATCTATCTATCTATCTATCTATCTATCAAGCTAAAGTCTGTCCATATCTATCTATCTATCTATCTATCTATCAGCTCAGTCTCTCCATATCTATCTATCTATCTATCTATCTAAATTTGTTCTTTGATATCTATCTATCTATCTGTTTAAAATCCGTTCTGATCTATATATCGGAATTAGTTAGTTCATATCTATCTATCTATCTATCTATCTATCTATTTATTTATTTATTTATTTATTTCAGTCTGTTCATGTCAGTTCCGGTGTATCTATCTATCTATTCTCTCTCTCCCCCTTCCCCCTCTCTCTCCACACACACACACACACACACACACACATATATATATATATAATATATATATATATATATATATATATATATATATATATATTCACCGTATGAATAAGAAGCTTTGCTTAATACGGTGAATATATATATATATATATATAATATATATATATATATCCGTATTAAGGAAAGCTTATATATATATATATATATATATATATATATATATATATATATATTCCCCGTATTAAGCAAAGCTTCTTATTCATAAATAGAGACGCATTTGCTATAAGAGGCCAAACTATTTAACACCGGATTTCGCTTCTTTCAAAGATAATTCTGCCAAAAGTAACAAATCGAAATCGAACGAAGAGTTGAATCCGGCCGGCGCTGTAGGAAAAAATGACTGCTGGTTCCCGCTGTACCCGGCGAGAATGCCGCCGCCACCACCACTACCCCCCTCCACCACCGCCGCTGCCCTAGCCGCGTTCCTCGATAATATAAATTGATGGTAGACCCCAAGAGAAAAAAGAAATCAGCAAAATGCGCAAAACCCTTCTTTCCAATCCATAAAGTGTACTCGTCACCACACCATGCCTTGCATTTTTATCCGCCATTAATCATTATCAAAGTGCGCATGCGTAGAGCGCCATCATGGAAAATTCACTTTACTCAATATATACATATATATATTTTTTTTTCATCAAATCTTTTTCGTCTTTTTTTTTTTTTTGGTTACATTTATTTTGAAATGCCGGAGGTGGGTAAAAAAAAAAAAAAAAAGAAAAGAAAAAAAGAAGAAAAAAAGATATACGTTGAATGGATAAAGCAAAATAGATAAAAAAAAAAATGATAAATAAAATAGAATAAAAATAAAATAAAATAGAAAAAATAAATAAAACAAATAGAAAAAATATCTATCTATCTATCTATCTATCTATCCTGGTCTGTACATATATATCTCTCTATATCTATCTATCTATCCCAATATGTACATATATATATATATATATATATATATATATATATATATATATATATATATATATATATATATATATATATATCTATAATATCTAACTATCTATCTATCTCAATCGTACATATCTATCTATCTATCTATTTATCTATCGACCTATCAATCTAAATATCTATCTCGATCTGTGCATCTCTCTCTCCCCCTCTCCCTCCCTCTCTCTCTCTCTCTCTATATATATTATATATATATAATATATATATCGATCTGTACATATCTATCTGTCTGTCTGTCTGTCTGTCTCTACACATCTATCAGTCTATCTTATTATTTTTCTATCTATCTATCTATCTATCTATCTATCTATCTATCTATCTGATTCTCTTCAAATCTATTTATCTATCTATCTATCTATCTATCTATCTATCTTACTTACTTACTTACTTTCTTTCTTTCTTTCTTTCTTTCTTTCTTTCTTTCTTTCTTTCTAAGTCAGTACTTGTCTAACTATCTATCAAAATTAGACTGTTCATATCTATCTCTATCTATCTATCTATCTATCTATCGATCTATCTATCTATCTATCTAATTTGTTTTGAAATGCCGAAGGTGAATAAAAAAATACGCAGAATAGATAAAGCACCATCCTCCACCCGCCAAAAAAAACAATATCAAAATAAAAAAAGGGAATAAAAATAAGATAAAATAGATAAATAAAAAAGATGGAAAAACGAAAAATGATTTTTAGGGATGGTTAGTGTATTCCCTCCTCCCCATCCGAATAATCCCGCGTCGACTTAGCATTTATTGTTACTTCGATGCTGCGACTTTTAGAGAGTAAACAAATATGGCGACGGGTAGATCGTGAGATGCGGACCTAACGTGATAGAATAAACGGGGAAGAAAATAACGAGATAGATGAATGGAAGAATCTATGAAAATCAGATCGATCTATATTTATGTCGTTTGAATATTGCCAATTTTGAAGCCGCCAGAGAAAAGAGAGCCAGAAGGAAGGAGAGACAATGGCAACTCCAGCAAGCACCACTGTTTGTTTGCAGTCACAGCACCACAGATTGCCATTCAAAAATTGGCCTGTTCAGCCACTCGCGCAGATGCAGTTAAAACATGTTTGGACGCGTTAGAATAATCATACTAGTTCCAATTACCGTCGAATTAGTAAGACAAGGCAGCAAGTAGTCGTAACTGAATACGAACCTATCCGGCCGTTCCTACAGTGGAGAATATACACCGGTTCTCACTATAAATAGTGAGACACCGAGTGAAAAGGTTGTACTGTTACCGTTTAACGGCAAGCTAGCCGTTCCTGTACCACTATTGTAAATACACTTGTCTTATTTTACCCTACCTCGACTTGACTTCTTTTTTACTGTTGGATTAACATCACAACAATAAGTAAGTCGGCGGGGCGGCCTAAAGTCGGTATCAGCCAGTCAGCGAGGGAGTCTATAATACCACTGCAAAATGCCAGGTTATTTATGAAGCCTCATAACATCATAGAAACCAAGCAGCCAATCAGGACTCAGGGAATGGAATCACCCAAATGCAAGAATGGACTATTCTTGATTTCAATAAGTACCAACTGTCTTGGCACTGGTTCAGTTGTGCTTAGCTAGTTGCTGTTGTTCAAACCAACAGTACACTGACTCACTTCAACAAACACTATGCCATCGTCTTTAACAGATGGAAAGGTGCCAACAAGTAGGTGAGAGTAATAACTATCACATCTTATTATAATAGAGATTCGGTGTCTGTCTGCAACCAAAACTACATCACTGCTTACGTCAATATACCCTCAGGAATCATATATATTTATCAATGACTATTTAATCTATTATCAAGATAATTTGATAAATAGGATAAATCGTATTTTATAAACGATGTCTCTCTGAACATCTGAGTTAGATTTGCCTCAAAACAGCCCATGTTATTAGTGCGTTTAAAAGCCTGCCATGTGTCTTATATATCACTAAGTGTTGTGAGGTTTTAAGGGATCAAATAAGAACAAAACAACGGGTAACGAAAAGTAGAAAATGTATTAACAGAAAGTAGACAATAGAGATGTGGAAATTACGTCCGACGAACAGAGTTATTGGCACTCGCATTGGCTTGCAGTAAGCCACAATTATCCCTAATATTATATAGATTATAGTAATCTGTTGGCGCATTCCATTGGTCTTATAGGGTGTGTCACCTATAACACTAAGAAATAAAGGTTTACACAATATATGTTGTGGTTAATTTGCATACTGGTTTTAACAAAACCGGGTTACATAAATAATTACTTGGTGTCATTGATCACTAATATTATTGTTTTATTCTTCAACGTATTAAAAATAAATCATATGAATTATTTTATATTGAAACCAATTAAAATATAATTAAAATAAGTATTATATTTTTTATATGCGTTCTTATTTATTTTCGTTAGTCTTTCTAATTTAATATATTTCATTACATTAAAACTTAAATAATTACGCCTAGAGGGCGCATATACTTGCAAATGAGTAGAAAGATTGCATTTGCCTTTTGGACAGCTTATTTATATATACTAGCAAGAATTTTAAGAGGAGTAAAGTTGGTTTGAATTCAGAGTTTTCCTTCTCCGAGACTGGTTGGCTAAAGTAACCACTCTACCCTAATATTTACCCATAGTTGGGTGGAGCGATTATGTCATAATACCCTCAGGTATTGCGTCAGTTTATCAATGTGTATCTTTAGTAAAAATCATTAATACATAGAAGAAATATCATTTATTAACGATGTCTTTATGAAAATCTGAGTTAGATTTGCCTCAAAACAGCTCATGTTATTAGGGCATTTGCCTCTCATCCTACTTATGAGGGCGTGACACAAGGGTATTTTTATGTGGGCCCACCCACAAGCCGAAACTTATGGCTGGTAGACACAAAAAATGCGTCGATCCCGTTGGCATTCCCCCTCGAAGGAGGCCCCTCAGGCGCTGGGCAATAAACCCAGCCCTGCCCCTTTAAAGCGAGGGAGCAGGTATTGCCTGGGGGGGATAGCCCCCCGGGATCGACGCTGTTAATTTCATTAATAGACACAGGCCCCGAAGAGCCCAAGTTATTAGGATATTTGCCTCTCATCCCACTTATGAGGGCGTGACACAAGGACATTTTTATGTGGGCCCACCCACAAGCCGAAGCTCATGGGTGGTAGGCACAAAAACTGCGTCGATCCCGTCGGCATTCTCCCTCAAGGGGCGCCTCAGGCGCTGGGCAACAAACCCAGCCCTGCCCCTTTAAATCGAGGGGGCAGGTGTTACCGGGGGGAAAGCCCCCCCCCCTGGGATTAACAAACACAGGCCCCGAAAGGCCTATGTTATTAGTGTGTTTAAAATCCTGCAATGTGTCTTATATATTATTAAGACATAAAGGTTTACATAATATATGGTATGCTTAATTTGCATACTGGTTTTAACAAAACTGGATTTAATAAATAATTACTTGGTGTTATTGATCTTTAATATTATTCTTTTATTCTTCAACGTATTAAAATTAATCATATAAATGATTTTATATAGAAACCACTTAACATATAATAAAAATAAGTACAATCTTTTTATATGTGTTCTTATTTAATTTCGTTAGTCTTTTTAATTCAGTGTATTCTATTACATCAAAGCCGGAAGGGTGCCTATTCTGACAAGTAAAAATAAAAAAGATTTAAAATAGAAAAGAAAAGAAAGAAAAAAGAAAATAATTCTCCCTCCAGCTATGGGTAAATAGTAGGACAGACTGGGCTGTTTAGTCTCTCCATCTTAATTGCTGTTCATGCCAAGTGTTTTTTTTTTCATTTGTTACTTATTCACTTTCAAAATTGTTGGTGATCAATGTTCCTTGATTAATGTTAAGATCAATTATTTATGGTGAGGAATTGATGTCATTGCAGAGAGAGAGAGAGAGAGAGAGAGAGAAGAGAGAGAGAGAGAGAGAGAGAGAGAGAGAGAGAATTAAGATAGATTAGATAGATAGATAGATAGATAGAGAGAGAGAGAGAGAGAGAGAAGAGAGAGAGAGAGAGAGATTAAGGATAGATAGATAGATAGATAGGAGAGAGAGAGAGAGAGAGAGAGAGATTTGAGAGAAGAGAGAGAGAGAGAGAATTAAGGACAGAGAGAGAGAGAGAGAGAGAGAGAGAGAGAGAGAGAGAGAGAGAGAGACGAGAGAGAGAGGAGAGAGAGGAGAGAGAGAGACAGAGAGGGAGGATTAGACAGAGAGAGAGAGAGAGAGAGAGAGAAGGAGAGAGAGAGAGGAGAGAGGAGAGAGGAGAGAGATTTAAAGAAAGTGAGGAAAAGATAGAAAATAGTGTTAAAAATGTAGACTGAGAACGTTAAGTGAATTACAGAGAATGAATGATTAGAGAGAGAGAGAGAGAGAGAGAGAGAGAAAGAGAGGAAAGAGAGAACTGTTAGAGGGAAAGATCAATTTTTTTTCTGTAATTCTAATTCACTAATGAAGGATAGGAAACTGCTTCATCTCGTTTAGGTGGGCCTGATCTATCAAAAAAGGTGTCCCCGGGCAATGAGACGAAAAAAGAAAAAAAAAGAAAAAAAAAAAAAAAAAAAAAAAGAAAAGAAAAAAGAAAAGAAAAACAAAACAAAACAACAACAAAAAAACAACCCCCAAAACAATCGTTACACCAAGGGAGACAACTCTGAGATCGTCACCAGAATTAACTTCTAACATCGTCGCTCCAGTTACTGACTAATAATAAACTCCACTAAAGCAGCAATGAACCCGTTTAATGAGTTGTATTGTTGTATTTCTCCCCTTGTCTGTATCCGTCTCTCCATCCTCTTCATCTCTGAGTTTATTCGTTCATTCGTGTCACATATAAAGCCTATTCTGAGGTTGCTTGAGACGCTATTCTGAGGTTGCTAGGGACACTATTTACGGTTGTTAGATATGTTATTTACGGTTGCTAGGGACGCGATTTACGGTTTCTCAGGGATGCTAAACTGAGGTTGCTAGGGACGCTATTTACGGTTACTATGGACACTATTCTGAGGTTGCTGGGGACGCTATTCTGAGGTTACTAGGGACACTATTTACGGTTGCTAGATATGTTATTTACAGTTGCTAGGGACGCTATTTACAGTTTCTCAGGGATGCTAAACTGAGGTTGCTAGGGACGCTATTTACGGTTACTATGGACACTATTTCTGAGGTTACTGGGAACGCTATTCTGAGGTTGTTAGGGGTGCTTATATGAGATTGCTAGGGACTCCATTCTGATGTTGCTCGGGTAGCTATTTTGAGGTTGCTATGGACGCTATTGTGAGATGGCTAAGGACGCTATTTGCGGTGCTAAGGTATATATTCTGAGGTTGCTAGGGACGCTATATATGGCTTCAAGGGACTCTAAACTGAGGTTGGCGGGGATGCTATTCTGAGGTTGGACGTTATTTACGGTTGCTTGGGACGCTATTCTGAGGTTGCTAAGGACATTATTCTGAGTTTGAAAGGACGCTATTTACTGTTGCTAAGGATGCTATTCTGAGGTTGGACGCTATTTACGGTTGTTCTAACATCGTCGTTCCAGTTTCTGTCTAATAATAAACTCCACTAAAGCAGCAATGAACCCGTTTAATGAGTTGTATTGTTGTATTTCTCCCCTTGTCTGTATCCGTCTCTCCACGCTCTTCATCTCTGTGTCTGTTCGTTCGTTCGTATCACATATCAAGCCTATACAATTTCTGTAGAGGCGCGTGGTGTAATGGTTACCATCGTTGAAAATGGACACAGCGAGACTGCTTGCATTTCACACCTAACTATTCTCCCAGCTATGGGTAAATACGAGTTCAAATCCTAGTCAAGGCTGTTTACATTTCACATAGCGCTAATATCTCGGGAGAGTCCATTTCAATCATGGGTAAATAGTAGGACAGACTGGTATCTTTAACCTTATTATAAAAATATAATAAGAAAGAAAGAAAGAGACTAATAAAATAGGGAGAGGAGTTAACGCCCGGAAGTGATAACGCTATCTGTTTCAATCAAGCATAATGAAAAGAGAAAAAGAAGGAAAGAAAAAGAAAGTGGGTGTGTGTGTGTGAGAGAGAGAGAAAGAAAGAAAGAGAGAGAGAGAGAGAGAGAGCAAGCAATCAAGATTATGATACTTTTTACATATTGAACTATTTAGCAATAGCTCTTAAGTAAACATATCAAACGTAATAATTGAATTATGATACTGTAGTATATCCATAGGTCCTGCTAGTTAAATTTTGTTTGCGTGTAATTATTTATTGACGGTAATCGTGTCCTTAATATCTGATTTGATTGTATGATATTCCTGTAGAAATAATAAAATACAGGTATCTTTGGATTAAAAGAAAATTAAACTTTTTATTTAAACAAATAGTAGAGTGTACATATTTATTGACAATACTGTATACATTTGCCATTGTTCTGTTAATATGAATGGAACTTTCTTTTATAAATTTACCCTGATATACTTATATGTCTGTATCTCGTTCTTGTGTATTATTTTTTTTTGTTTCATTCTCTCTTAAAAACAGATCAAAATATTACATAAAATTGTAACAAAGGGAAGCGAAACAAAAATGGCGTTTCTCAAAAAGGGGACAAAAGTGACCCATAAAAATCGATTTTATCAGTGTTGTTGTTTTGTATCCAGGGGCTTCAGTTATCGATACATTAGGTTCATCTTTTGTCTTTTTATCTTTTCCGTTCAAATGGATCGTTTTATTTCGTTTGATCCCAACAGATTTGGTGCTTTTTGTTGGGCAATGTTGTGTAATGATTATGAAAACAAATAACTCATAAAGGCAGACGATAATAGAAAGAAAGAAAAAATGAAACGATATAACAAAATGGCGGAGGCAGTGAATTAAAAATGGCGGTTATGAGTGAAGATTTAAGCGGGAAAATATTGGGCTTGTTCAATATTTTAACACTGCTATGGTCTGGATGATCTCGATTCATTGTCAATTTCTCCACTTTCCCCAGTCTCTTTTCAATGCGTCTGGATACAGGCAGGCAGGCGAAAATACAAAGAAAAAAAAGGAAAGTAAAACTAAATGGTAGACCTACTGGCGGTTATGAGGGAAGATTTAAGCGGGAAAATATATATAGATTGATAATATACTTGATATATATATATGATATACTTCATATATATATATATATATATATAGGGTAAACTATAGACACGTGTTTCGAGGTATCACCTCTCATCAGTATAGTTATACGATTTTTAGCAGCTGCCTCTGGCTGGGTTCGAGACCCGAACGAACTTACGCCCGCCAAGCCTCTTACCCACACATCCACAGTCAGTCGCCAAGTATAGCAGGCTATTTAATCGCTATATTTCTAAGGGGAAATGACCTTCACCTAGAGTTCTCAAACTTTGTAAACAAAGTGAGATTTGGCTGAGCCGAATACGGTAAATCTGCAATTATATACCTCCTAAATAGAATGCTCTACCGAAATTGGGAGCGTATAATAGGGTAAACTATAGACACGTGTTTCGAGGTATCACCTCTCATCAGTATAGTTATACGATTTTTAGCAGCTGCCTCTGGCTGGGTTCGAGACCCGAACGAACTTACGCCCGCCAAGCCTCTTACCCACACATCCACAGTCAGTCGCCAAGTATAGCAGGCTATTTAATCGCTATATTTCTAAGGGGAAATGACCTTAAATGAAATATATATATATATATATATATATATAGGTATATATAAAAACAATTTTTTTTGTGATGAAACAAAGAAAATACAGTGCTCAATCACACATTGTGAGAGCTAATATTTATTTAATTTGATGAGTTTTTAAAAATAGATGCTTATTATAGACAGCTACCCAGGTTGTCTTGCTAAGTCGCAATCTTCAGGCTGTCAAATTAGATCTTATGGTGTTTATTTGAAGATCCTTTCTTGATGTTATATTCTGGACCGCAAATAACGTCCTTTATTATTAATTTGCGGTCCAGAATATAACATTAAGAAAAGATCTTCAAATAAACACCATAAGATCTAATTTGACAGCCTGATGATTGCGACTTAGCAAGACAACCTGGGTAGCTGTCTATAATAAGCATCTATTTTTAAAAACTCAACAAATTAAATAAATAAATATGTATATATATATATATGCTCCCCATCCCCCTAGGGTTGAGCATTCTTGGGGGGATTTTCGCTGATGACCGCCAACTAAAAGCGTAAACGGAACGCTCTCCTATATAAGGGATGGAGCACTCTATGACGGCCTTTACATACAAAGCGATGTGTGTATTGAAACAGTTAAAATCCCCTTCGCATTCTGTAGGTGATGACAGCCTGATGATTAATGTGACGGACTGACACCCAACCGATCGGATTTCAATCCCGGCTGTAGGTAGCTTACAAATGTCTAGCCACACTGAAGAGACTTGATAAGTCGAAACACGTGTCTGTGGATGACTATATATATATATATATATATATATATATTATATATATATATATAAAAACGAAAAATAAAATGGTGGAGCTTGTGAATTAAAACTGGTGGTTATGAGTGAAGATTTAAGGAGAAAAATTGAACTTTGGAAAAAGGTGCTATCTTCTCAAACATTCAATGAACGCATAAATCATCATCATCATCATCATCATGTTACACCAGCAGCACAAATATCCATGACAATTTCTCACCAACCGACCCTATCATTCATTGTCCCTGGTGAGCCCATGTGCTGATTTTCCACGGGAGGACGTCGCTTATGAGTTCATCCTTACTTCTCCAGCAGTGTCCAGCGTGTCTTGTCCAGCTTACTCTGATGATTTGTGTGATAGGGGACAGGTGGCTGTATATCTACTTCCTTGTGGGGTGTTGTTTCCACGATTTGTTTAAAATCACATAGTCTATTCTCTCGGCGCGTTGACAAGGTCGAAGTGGTGCAGCCATACAGTAGCACTAATACCACCACGACCTGGAAGAATTGTCGCTTTAACTTGTCGGTGACACGTGATTTCCACATATATATATATATTTACCAACCTCTCTGCACGAGCAGGATGTGACACAAGGTCAATTTCTTAAGTGAGGTTAAACAGGTTTGAATTCAGAGTTTTCCTTCTCCTAGACCGGTTGCCTAACCAAGTTTAAAGAGCCAGTCTGCCCTACTATTTACCCATAGCTAGAGGGAGAGTAGGATTTATACCTTTCCCAAGGGTATTAGCGCTAAGTGAAATGCAATTACCATGTTCAGGATTTGAACTCGGAGCGACGAGTCCATTTCCCATGACTTTAACCATTACACCACGCGCTTTCTTGTGATTTCCATATAAGTAAAAATCTGTTTATAGCCGACGAGGCTTTCCCTATGCGTGCGTCGCTTTATCATCAAGGCGGGGTGACAACATGGATTCAATTGACTCTCTCTCTCTCTCTTTTCTCTCTCTCTCTCTCTCTAGAAAGTCTTCAAGACGGCACTTAGTGTCCGCACTGAACATATGAATGTTGACTTTTGCTGGTCAGTCAATACAAATGTGCAGGAGTCCATAGATGAACATCACTTATGAGTTCGCTCTTACTTAATAACATAAATGGGACCGTTATGCCAATTATAGTTGTTGCCTTGAAACGGTCAAAAATTTCGAAAATGGGCTGAGATGATGATGAAGATGAAGTTTATGTGTTGTATACCCTTTTCATTACTTTCTTCTATTATTTTTCTCTTCATCTTCTATCTTAGGTTCTTCTTCTGACGTATTTTCTATCTTACGTCTTCTTCTAGGTCTCTTCTAACATCTCTTCTTCATCTTGGTGGTCGGTCGCACTTAACTCATTTCTTCTTCTAGATCAGTCTTGTTACCAAGACATTCACCAACCACAAAACTGTGTTATTTTTCTTAAGCTTTTATTTCCTTAACTAAACATTTCATGTAACTAAATATCTGACTAACATAGCGCGCGTATACAGTGAGTTCCAGTTAAGGCAGAAACACCCTCTCTGCCCGACGTCAAACTGAAACTGAGGAGCCAACCAGGTCCCACGAGACTTCACGTATTTCGCGGGCTTTCTGTACTATTCCTTGGAAAGTACCGCCCGTGATATGAAAAGGGCTATCCCTTTAGAAATACAGAGGATTGACAATAATATTATGCAACCGCATAGATTATGTAACATATGCACGCATAGGGAAGGCATGGTCGGTTATAAAGAGATTGTCAGTTATATGAAAATCAGATTTGGAGCTCTTCAACTGAATCCAGGTTGTCAGCACGACACAAGAGCCTGTATCACTCTGCTCCATCCCGAGGCTACCGAACTGGTAATCTGTGCGACGGCTTCCCCTCCAAGGTCGGGTCAGGCCCAATCCAGCCGCCTGTGGTGCTCTTCAACTGAATTCAGGTTGTCACGATAAGAGCCTGTTTCACTCTGCCCATCCCGAGGCTACCCGGACTGGTAATCTGTGCGACGGCTTCCCTCCAAGGTCGGGTCAGGCCCCAATCCAGCCGCCTGTGTGCCTCTTCAACTGAATTCAGGTTGTCAGCACGATAAGAGCCTGTCTCACTCTGCCCCATCTCGAGGCTACCGGACTGGTAATCTGTGCGACGGCTTCCCTCCAAGGCCGGGTCAGGCCCCAATCCAGCCGCCTGTGGTGCTCTTCAACTGAATTCAGGTTGTCAGCACGATAAGAGCCTGTTTCACTCTGCCCCATCCCGAGGCTACCGGACTGGTAATCTGTGCGACGGCTTCGCTCCAAGCCCGGGTCAGGCCCCAATCCAGCCGCCTGTGGTGCTGTTCAACTGAATCCAGGTTGTCAGCACGATAAGAGCTTGTCTCACTCTGCCCCATCCCGAGGCTACCGGACTGGTAATCCGTGCGACGGCTTCGGCCAAGGCCGGGTCAGGCCCCAATCCAGCCGCCTGTGGTGCTCTTCAACTGAATCAGGGTTGTCAGCACGATAAGAGCCTGTTTCACTCTGCCCCATCCGAGGCTACCGGACTGGTAATCTGTGCGACGGCTTTCCTCCAAGGCCGGGTCAGGCCCCAATCCAGCCGCCTGTGGTACTGTTCAACTGAATCAAGGTTGTCAGCACGATAAGAGCCTGTCTCACTCTGCCCCATCCCGAGGCTACCGGACTGGTAATCTGTGCGACGGCTTCCCTCCAAGGCCGGGTCAGGCCCCAATCCAGCCGCCTGTGGTGCTCTTCAACTGAATTCAGGTTGTCAGCACGACAAGAGCCTGTCTCACTCTGCCCCATCCCGAGGCTATCGGACTGGTAATCTGTGCGACGGCTTCGCTCCAAGGCCGGGTCAGGCCCCAATCCAGCCGCCTGTGGTGCTGTTCAACTGAATCCAGAGGTTGTCAGCACGACAAGAGCCTGTCTCACTCTGCCCCATCCCGAGGCTACCGGACTGGTAATCTGTGCGACGGCTTCGCTCCAAGGCCGGGCCAGGCCCAATCCAGCCGCCTGTGGTGCTCTTCAACTGAATCCAGGTTGTCAGCACGATAAGAGCTTGTCTCACTCTGCCCCATCTCGAGGCTACCGGACTGTAATCTGTGCGACGGCTTCGCTCCAAGGCCGGGTCAGGCCCCAATCCAGCCGCCTGTGGTGCTGTTCAACTGAATCCAGGTTGTCAGCACGATAAGAGCTTGTCTCACTCTGCCCCATCTCGAGGCTACCGGACTGGTAATCTGTGCGACGGCTTCCCTCCAAGGCCGGGTCAGGCCCCAATCCAGCCGCCTGTGGTGCTGTTCAACTGAATCAAGGTTGTCAGCACGATAAGAGCTTGTCTCACTCTGCTCCTTCCCGAGGCTATGGATGGTTGCCACTACTGCTATTTACGGTTGCTAGGATCACTATTTTTAGGTTGCTAGGGACGCTATTTTCGTTTGCTAGGGACGCTATTCTGTGTTTTCAATGGATGCTCTTCTGATGTTGTTATGGACGCTATTTACTGTTAGGGGGTTGTTGCTAGAATCGCTATTTTGAGGTTTCTATGGACGCTTTTTTAGGTGTTTTGATGCTATTTACGGTTGCCAGGGATGTTTTTTGAGGTTGCTAGGTGACGCTATTCTAGGTTTGCTAGGGTCGCTTTTACAATGACTAGGGACGCTATTCTAGTGTTGCTAGGGACGCTGTTTACGGTTGCTAGTGACGCTATTTTGAGGTCACTAGTGATATTATGGATGGTTGCTAGGGACGCTATTTACAGTTGCTAAGGATGCTATTCTGAGGTTGGAAACTATTTATGGTGGCTAGGGATCATATTCTGTGGTTTTTGAGGTTGCTATGGACGCTATTTAAGTTTGATAGGGACCTTATTCAGGGGTTTCTATGGACGATGTTTACGGTTTTTATGGACGTTATTTTAATGTTGATAGGGATGCTATTCTTAGGTTGCTATGGACGTTATTTATGGTTTCCTGGGACGTTATTCTGAGGTTACTATTGACAGTATTTAGGGTTGCTAATGACTATTCTCAGGTTGCTAGGGATGCTATTTACGATTTGTTAAAAACGCTATTCTGGCGTTTCCTTGAACGCTATTCTGAGGCTTCCAGGGACGCTATTTCCGGTTGCCAGGGACACTATTTTGACGTTGCTATGGATATATGTTTATATATTTCCGATAACAGAGATATCTAGTCTACAAGCAAACAATCATTGCTTATATGCTTAGTAGTGAAAGTTAATTTAAATCACCCCTTAGAGAGCTCATACCAAAGTTATGGGAGCATATATTAATAAGTCATCCACAGACATGTGTTTCAGCGTTTCCCACCTCTTCAGTGTGACACAACAACTATCCCTGGCTAGGATCGAACTCCGACTGACTGTTTGCCAGCCTGATTTCTTAATCCCCCGGCCACTGACAGCTGCTGTAGCGGGGCTGGTGTTTAAACTATTAAATTTTGAGGTTTGCCATGGATATATGTTTATATATTTTATCGCCAAGAAGGGCATAGTGACAAAAACACTAGGCAAGGATAATCTTGGCGACACTGTCGGCATCCTCACCCGAGCAGACTTCCTGCCAGTGTTGGACGCTGAATAAATGTAAGTGACAATGTCTCTACTTCTTGCCAGCTTGAACGGGAGGGGCTTGCGGGTCTCGTCAATCGCTATTCGCTTGGCAGAGGAACTCAAGTCCCTTGGATTGGATGTTGCTGCGGTGCAGGAGACACATTTTGTTTCAAGTGTGGATGACCGGGTGCTGAGTGGTGGTCATTTCTTTGAAGTCTATTCAGCATTCGGTGATTCATACAGTCGAGGTGTGTCACTGCTAGTATATATATATATATATATATATATATATATATATATAATATATATATAAAAGTATATTATCTATCTATCTATATATATGTTTTCCCGCTTAAATCTTCACTCATAACCATCAGTAGGTCTACCATTTCGTTTTCCTTTCATTTTTTTTCTTTGTATTTTTGCCTGCCTGTATCCAGAGGCCTGGAAAAGAGACTGGGGGAAGTGGAGAAATTAACAATGAATCGAGACCATCCAGACCACAGCAGTGTTAAAATATTGAACAAACCCAATATTTTCCCGCTTAAATCTTCACTCATAACCGCCATTTTTAATTCACTATCTCCGCCATTTTGTTATATCGTTTCATTTTTTTGTTCTTTCTATTCTCGTCTGCCTTTATGAGTTATTTGTTTTCATAATCATTACACAACATTGCCCAACAAAAAGCACCAAATCTGTTGGGATCAAACGAAATAAAACGATCCATTTGAACGGAAAAGATAAAAAGACAAAAGATGAACCTAATGTATCGATAACTGAAGCCCCTGGATACAAAACAACAACACTGATAAAATCGATTTTTATGGGTCACTTTTGTCCCCTTTTTGAGAAACGCCGTTTTTGTTTCGCTTCCCTTTGTTACAATTTTATGTAATATTTTGATCTGTTTTTAAGAGAGAATGAAACAAAAAAATAATACACAAGAACGAGATACAGACATATAAGCATATCAGGGTGAATTTATAAAAGAAAGTTCCATTCATATTAACAGAACTAAGGCAAATGTATACAGTATTGACAATAAATACGTACACTCTACTATTTGTTTAAATAAAAAATTAATTTTCTTTTAAAATCCAAAGATACCTGTATTTTATTATTTCTAGAGTAATAATGTAGATATACTACAGTATGATAATTTAATTATTACAACGTTTGATATGTTTACTTAATAGCTATTCCTAAATAGTTCAATATGTAAAAGGTATAATAATCTTGATTTCACTTTCTCTCGCCCCTTTTATTCTTTCTTTCCTTCTTTTTATCTTTTCATTATATTCGATTGAAAAATATTAGCGTTATCACTTCTACTATTAACTCTCTCTATATATATCTTCCCCTACTTTATTTCTTTCTTTCTTATTATATTTTTTCTGTGTAGCATATCTTTTTTCTTGCATTTTCTTGCATCGATTCAAATAGATTAGCATTGTCTCTCACGTGTATTCACTCCCTCTTTCAGTTTTACCTTACACTCTTTCTTTCTTTCTTTCTTTCTTTGTTTCTTTCTTATATTTTTATAATAAAAATCGGAATAATATCATATAAGTATATCAGCAGGAATTTATATAAGGAAGTTCCATTCATATTAACAGAACAATGGCAAATGTATACAGTATTGCCAATAAATACGTACACTCTACTATTTGTTTAAATGAAAAGATAATTTTTAAAAAATCCAAAGATACCTTTATTTTATTATTTCTCGAGGAATAATGTGGATATACCACAGTATGATAATTTAATTATTACAACGTTTGATATGTTTACTTAAGAGCTATGGCTAAATAGTTCAATATGTAAAAAGTATAATAATCTTGATTTAACTTTCTCTCGCTCTTTTTTCTTTCTTTCCTTCTTTTTATCTTTTCATTATGTTCGATTGAAAGATATTAGCGTTATCGCTTCTACTATTAATCCCCCTCTCTCTCTATCTTCCCCTACTTTATTTATTTCTTTCTTATTATATTTTTTTCTGTGTAGCATATCTTTTTTCTTGCATTTTCTTGCATCGATTGAAACAGATTAGCGTTGTCTCTCACGTGTGCTCACCCCCTCTCTCTGTCATTCCCTTACCCTCTTTGTTTTCTTTCTTTCTTTTCATCTTTTCATTATGTTCAATTGAAACAGATTAGCATTATCACTTCCACATGCTCACCCCCTCTTTTTGTCTTTTACCTACTCTCTTTCTGCATGTCTTTCTTTCTTTCTTTCTTTCTTTCTTATCATATTTACAAGTCATGGTTGACATGTTTACTTAAGAGCTATTGCTTAATACTTCAATATGTAAAAAGTATAATAATTTTCATTTAACGCTCTCTCACTCTTTTTTTCTTTCTTTTCTTTTCATCTTTTCATTATGTTTAATTGAAACAGATTAGTGTTATTGCTTCTACATGCTCACTCCTGCTCTCTATCATTCCCTTACTCTATTTTTTTTCTTTCTTTCTTTCCTTCTTTTCATCTTTTCATTATGTTCGATTGCAATTGATTAACGTTGTCTTTCACGTGTGCTCACCCCCTCTCTCAATTTTCCCATACTCTCTTTGTTAAGTATCTGGCAGCCATCCTTAGTTCCAGATGTAGTGAATAAGTAAGCAAGCCAATAAGAATCCGGTGTTAGAGTATTATTTGTAAGTCCGACGTCCAAGAGAATCCAAGTGTCAATGACATAAGTTCAGAATGAGGCCTCTATTAATACAGCAGAAGCAGCAGCAGCAGCAGTGCCAGTGATTGGACAATAAGAATCTCTCTCAGGTCACGTGCCTATAGGCGAGTCTATAAGTAGAAGTGGCCATTTGCCCCATGTCTTATATACCAAAAATTGCAACACTCTTTCTTTCTTATATTTTTATAATAAAAAAGCAGAATGGTCAATCATTTATTATTTCTAGAGGAATATCATACAATCAAATCAGATATTAAGGACAACATTATCGTCAATAAACGAAAACAATATTTAACTAGCATGACCTATGGATATACCACAGTATGATGATTTAATTATAATATCATTTGATTTTTTTTTCACTTAAGAGCTATTGCTAAATAATTCAATATGTAAAAAGTATAATAATCTCTCTCTTTCTCGCTTTCTTTCTTTCCTTCTTTTTATCTTTTCATTATGTTTGATTGAAACAGAATAGCGTTATCACTTCCGGGCGTTAACTTATCTCCCTATTTTCTTAGTCTCTTTCTTATTGTATTTTTATAATAAGGTTAAAGATCCCAAACTAACAGACCAAACCAAGTATCATCATACTGAGGTATATCCAATCCAAAGGTCATGCTAGTTTGGGAATTTGGATAAACCGCAATATGATTATTCAATTATTACAACGTTTGATATGTTTACTTAAGAGCTATTACTAAATAGTTCAATATGTAAAAAGTATCATATTCTTGATCTCTCTCTCTCTCTCTCTTTCTCTCTCTCTCTCTCTCTATCTATCTATCTATCTCACACACACACACACACTTTCTTTTTCTTTCCTTCTTTTTATCTTTTCATTATGTTTGATTGAAACAGAATAGCGTTATCACTTACGGCGTTAACTCATCTCCCTATTTTATTAGTCTCTTTCTTTCTTTCTTTCTTTCTTTCTTATTGTATTTTTTTTATAAAAAAGCGGAATGGTCCATTATTTATCTGAGGTGACAACACTCATAAGAAATCAGGATTTACATTTTTGCATTTCATCTTGGACGGTCTCATTTTTAACCAGAGGATGTTCCAAGATGATAACGGTCGTACTCTTAAGGAACACGAGTATTAATATATAGATTTTGATATTTTTATGTAACATTTGTTTAAATAAAATGTTTTTCTTTTAATCCGAAGATACCAGGTTTTTATTATTTTTAGTGGATGATCGTATGGTTGGATTTTATAGCATGTCAACCCTTGTTGGGTTATTTTATGCCAAATTTTTGTTATTTTATGCCAAATTTTTATTTTTTTACCTACAGCTACGTGAGTGGCTGAACAGACCGATCCTTGAATGGCAGTCTCTGATACAGTGATTGCAAACAAAAGGTGATGCTTTCTGTAAGTGTTGGGAGTGCTGTTGTCTCTCCTTCGCTTTAGCTCTCTTTTCTGCGGCAGCTTCTTTCCTCTCCTTTTCACTCCTTTTCGTTCCTTGTTTGACGAGGAGGCGCCAGGTCATACCGTCTTCTGCACAAGCCTCCGATGTGTTTATGTCGATGTGACATGTCTTCATGTCTCTCTTGCAGACATCTTAGAAGCGTAGGCGTGGTCTCCCTATCGGTCGGGTGCCCTCCACTAGTTCACCATACAGTAGGTCTTTGGGGATGCGGCCTTTGTCCATCCTCCTGACATGGCCAAGCCAGCGCAGACGTCTCTCGCAGGTGATGGCGGGCATGCTGTTTACGTTTGCTCGTTCCAGCACTTCTGTGTTGGCCACTTTGTCCTGCCAGCAAATGCGTAGAATGCGGCATAGCTGTATGCAAATCATTTGTATTGAGATAAGTTAATTGATGTTATAATTGTTTACACATGATTGTTATTAATAGTTACTTGAAACCAAATTATTACTTGATTGTTATTATTATATTATATTGTTATATTATATTGCATTGTTACATTATTATGTATATATTATTATTGTTATATTATATTATTATATTATTATATTACATTATTATTACTAGCAAATATATGCACCCTCCGGGTGCAAGTATTTAAGTTTTAATGTAATAACATATTGTTTTAAATTAGAAAGGCTAATGAAACTAAATAAGAATACAGATAAAAAGATTTGAAACAGAGGGAGTATAATAAAAGATTTGAAACAGAGGGAGTATAATAAAAAATGGAACAACTGAAACTTACCCTTCCATCACTCTCGTCTTTCATTGTTATTTTTCTAATTTAAGTATTTACTTAAAAGAGTAAGTAAAGAATAAAATGACAGTTATTTTTTCTTGTTAATGGATTTCATTTAAGATTCATTGAAGAGATTTTTGCTTATATTCATTAAAATAAAACCAAACAGTTAGAAATCAATAATACTAAGCACATATTTAATAAAATCACATTTTTAATATCAATATGCAAATTAGCCTTCCCGTTCACACTGTAAACCACTATTTTGTTGTATATATAAATATAATTGCATGTTGTCAGTATGTAGACATGGTTAACAGTATTAATAATGTAAAACAATTTTATTAATAATTGAGGTTTAAATAAAAATACAATCATGGAAAATGTGATGTCAATAACTAAGGGAATAGTGATATGAGTAGTAATATAGTTTCGGTTACAGACAGAAAAGCACACAATCTGCATTATAATAAGATATCATATTATAATATTATTATTATTATTATTAACTTAGAACTGTCTTAACCTAACTCCTTTATCCACTAGGCCATGTGTCCAATTGGACAATCCAGTGTGAATTTTGGGAACTTATAAACCTAATGTCTTGTTTTGGCTAGAATATCTATCTATTCACTTATGTATGATTTTTTACCTAGACTAATATTGGATTTAAAAAAAAAATCTGATCTCGCCTTTTTAATTATGGGTTCCCATATTGTATTCATTTCTATGCTCGGTTTACTTAACAACAACCCACTACAGCCTATCATATGAGCTGACTATTTGAGGCGTCTTCTCTTCCAATTTTCTTCCCTATCTATTATTCTAACTTCATCCCATAAGGGCAGATGGTTTCCCTTTTCATTCTATATATGGTCAACCATACCTGACTTTTCTATTTCTCCTCGGACCACTGCTTTACGATGTTCTAAGTGACAGTTTCAATCTTGATCAAGGGCAGCAGTAACATAGAATAATAATTAATACAGCTTAACGCTCTACCCTAGCTATGGTTAGCGGAATGAGAACAGGATACCCCCGTGGACTGAATAAAGGGTTAGGTTCAAAGTTCCGTGATGGCTCCCGATTACGACAAGAAGATTCCCGATTACGACAAGAAGGTTCTCGAGTCCGAGAAGGTTCCCGAGTCCGACAAGAAATACCTGAAGAAGGCCGGAGGGCATATCGGCCAACACGTTGTACAGATAACAATGAAGATGAGGACAATAGTCCGAATAACGCAGATAATACTAATCATCAAGCCTCATCTCAAACATTCAGAGACAAAGATATCAGGATGTCATTATTCCTTTTGGAATATTATACGAAGTAGAAACAAAAATTATCCTCCATAACATATATTTATTATTGTGACACTGCGTTCTGCGCATGCGTGCTTATAGTTGACACTGTTCTGGTCACATGATAAAAAGAATGATAAAAAGAATGAAAATAAAAGAATGAAAATAAAATAAATGGAATGAAAAAGAAAAAAAGCGAAAAGAAGGAAAATAAAAACGATTGAAAAATAGAAAGAAGGGAAAATGGAAAGAAGGAAAATATGAAGAATGAAAATAAAAAGATTAGAATAAATAAAATCAAAACGAATGAAAATATAAACGAATGAAAAATACCATTGAAAATAAAAGTAAATTAAAAGGAAAAGAATGAAAATAAAAAGAATGAAAAAAAGAATGAAAATAAAAATAAAAAAAGAATAAATGGAATGAAAAGAAAGAAAACGAAAGGAATGAAAATATAAACGAATGAAAAAAATATGATTGAAAATAAGAGAATGGAAAATGAAAAAGAAGGAAAATGAAAAGAAGGAAAATAAGAAGAAAGAAAATGAAATGAAGGAAAATAAAAAGAAAGGAAATAAAAAAGAAACATTATCAAAAGAATTATAAAAAGAATGAATTAAAATAAAAAAAATGCATAAATGGAATGAAAAGGAAAAGAAAAAGAAAGGAATGAAAATATAAACGAATGAAAAATATGATTGAAAATAAAAGAACGGAAAATAAAAAGAAGGAAAATAAGAAGAATGACAAAAAAAGAATGAAAATAAAAAGAATGAAAATTAAAAGGAACACAACAAAAAGAATGATAAAATGAATTAAAAAAGAAAGAATAATAAATTGAATAAAACGAAAAGAAAACAAAAGGAATGAAATATAAACGAATGAAAAAATATGATTGAAAATAAAAGAACGGAAAATGAAAAAAGAAGAAAACTGAAAAGAAGAAAGAAAATAAAGAAAAGAAGAAAGAAAATGATAAAAGAATGAAAATGAAAAGAAAGACAATGAAAAAGAATAAAAAAGAAAAGAAACCAAGTCATAATTACAGCCTCCATTTTGAAAAATTCTCATCGCCAGAGAATCTTTTATGGTTTAATTCCCCTTTGTTCTTCTCCTCTTCACGGAAGAGAGAAAAGAGAAAAAAAAAAGATCAAGAAAGAGACAAAAGAAATGTAAAAAAAAACGTTGGTTGATTAACGGTATGGTAGATTATAAAAGACATAAAACCTAATAACAAGACACAAATGAAATAATAGCCATGACAGTGAGACGATGAAGATAATGAGAGATCAAAGATGAACGTTACAAAATCAGAGACTTTTTAGAGAAAAGAGTTCGATGAAAAGCAATCATTTCTCATTTGATTTCGCTAATGGCGTGGAAGTTCAGCTTTTTAGGAACAATGGCTTCAGACTAACATAAATATTTTTTGGATTTTACAAGACTAGATGCACTGCCCTATCTTAGTGGATGGCTTCAAAATATGAGCTAGTGAAGTAGCTCTAAATGAGGGATCGATTTACAATGCACATATGATGGATAACTAGACCCTGACTTTTATTTTCCATTACACTTCTTTTAACAAATTACCAGTTAACATTTAAATTTAAATATTTCTATACTTTCTTACATAATAAATAGGCAGCTATCCATTATGTAACATCTATGTACTAAAATAGAGCCCCTCCCCCCCAATTGGGACCGCCTGTTGGCTCTGAGTAGCAACCTGTGACACTTAAGGACGGAATCCTGGTGGATGAACAATCCATGACATGCAACACTCTACTTAGAGCCTTACTTAAGCTAGACGGGCAATTGAAGAGGCCCTCTCCGATCAATCGGCTGGTCATGCCAAGCCCTAGGACCTATACAATTGCCCCAACCCTATTGTCCTTTTGGCAAACCCCAACCCTTTTTATCATATGGGTGCTAGAAGGCGGTGACTGAGGGTCTTCATGTCCTGGGAAGGACGTTAAACTCTATCTGATGGTGAGGTTCCAGTTCTGGAGGTCTAGGGAATGTGGAACACCCCTTCATCACCATTGCTCACAGGTCCACTCTGGCCCACAGTGGCAGTACCTGTTAGGGTCTCATCTATGGGTTAAATAGAATTTAAAAAAATAAAAATTGGTTTAAAACATTTCTATCAAACTATCGCTCATAAAAAACTTGAACTTTACCCTATAAACTTATCCCTTAAATTGATTTCCTATTCACTTTGCAACAAACAACTGCTAACAACCAACTGTCAAAAACAATAAAATCCTTGGAAAAAAGACATAACAATAAATCTGACTATTCTTCCCAACCTACTGCTTGGTATGAAATAACCCTGGATGGGTTGATATGCCTTTAAAATCAATCAATCAATTAATCAATTAGTGGATTGGGCTATGAGTGGTTTAATGCTGCAAGCTATGTTACTAGAGTGACCGTACTACCCTACCTTATGCAACTAGAGAGAGAGAGAGAGAGAGAGAGAGAGAGAGAGAGAGAGAGAGAGAGAGAGAGAGAGAGAGAGAGAGAGAGAGAGGTGAGTTTGAAATGTATTTGTATGTTTAAATTTCATAAGCAACCAACACGTAGCTTAAATTAGTTCAAATGCCCCCTTTCTTAGAAATATTACAAAATGATTTTAATGCTTTTTTCAAAATTGTCCGGCCGCATATCTTGTGACCATTGACGAAGGAACTAAGGACTCTTTACCAGAGGAACCAAAGGATTTATTATCGAAGGACTCTTTACCAAGGATCCAATTCCATTGGGCAAGCGCTCTTGCTTGAGGGCTCCAGGATGGCTGAAAAGCTTCTAACAAATCTGCCCTATTTACCCATAGCTGGAGGTGGAATTGTTGGATTCATACCTTTCCCAAGGGCATTAGTGCTATGTTAAATGCAAACAAAATTGGTTGGTTGGATTTTACGGCATGTTAACCCTTGTTGAGTTTATACCGAAGTGTTGTCTTATTAATTCTTGATGGATATTCAAATATCTGAACTAAATTTTTTATTCCAGTTTTTCTATTTAACACTCTGGGCCAGAGTGGACATGGGAGTAATGGTGATAAAGGGGTACTACACATTCCCCAGTGCTCCAGAATTTGAACTTCACTATTAGATAGAATTTAACGTCAGATGGGACCCTAAAAGGTACTACCACTCCGGGTCAGGGAGGACCTGGGAGCAATGGTCACGAATGCTGGTATAAAAAAAACTCATAGGAGTGAAAATAATACTCTGGGACTTTGAGATAAAAACGGATCACCTTATCCCAGCAAGAAGACCAGACCTAGTGCTGATTAACAAAAAAGAAAGAACTTGTCAACTGGTGGATTTTGCAGTTCCAGCAGATCACAGGGTGAAGCCGAACGAAAATGAAAAAATGGACAAATACCTGGACCTAGCCAGAGAACTGAAAAAGTTATGGAATATGAAAGTCAAAGTGATACCAATTGTAGTTGGTGCACGTGGAACGGTTCCAAAGGGATTGGAAAAAGGATTGGAAAATCTGGATATCAGAGGAAAGATTGAGACCATCCAGAATACTGCACTGCTGCAATCTTCTAGAATACTTAGAAGAGTCCTGGAGACCTGAGGAGACTTTGCTGTCACTCAGACTCCAGTGAAAGACCATCAGCTAACGCTGATGTGAAAACTCAAAGGGAGTAAATAATAAAGACACAGCAGAATAGCAAGTGCAGAATTTGTGGAAATAGAGATGAAACAGTGAATCACATAATAAGCGAATGCAGCAAACTAGCACAAAGAGAGTAAAAAACTAGGCACGACTCTGTGGGAAAGGTGATCCACTGGGAACTGTGCAAGTAATTCAATTTTCACCATACAACCAAATGGTATATGCACAAACCTAAACCTGTCCTAGAGAATAAGACGCACAAAATTCTCTGGGATTTCGAGGTACAGACGGATCACCGAATCCCGGTCAGGAGACCGGACCTAGTATTAAGTGACAAGAAAGAGAGAACCTACCATCTCGTGGATTTTGCTGTCCCAGCTGATCACCGAGTGAAAATGAAAGAGAGTGAAAACATAGACAAATACTTGGACCTTGCCAGAGAACTGAAGAACCTGTGGAACATAACGGTGAGGTCGTGCCAATTGTAATTGGTGCCCTTGGAACGATCCCCAAAGCGCTGGAAAAGAATTTGGGTGAACTAGAAATCAGAGGAAGAATCGAGACCATCCAAAATACAGCACTTTTGGGATCAGCTAGAATTCTCAGAAGAGTCCTGGAGACCTGAGGAGGCTTGCTGTCACTCAGCCTCCAGTGAACCACCAGCTACGACAGGTGTTAAAAACAAAATAATAATAAAACAAATACTATGATAGTGACGGCGTCCAGCTGTAGGCGAAATATCTCATTCAGTTCTTTTTGTACAAATGTATAGAAATCAAGTCTAAACTCGAGTGAAGCTAAAGGAAAATGAAAAAATGGACAAATACCTGGACCTTGCCAGAGAACTGAAAAAGTTATGGAATATGAAAGTCAAAGTGATACTATTTGTAGTTGGTGCACTTGGAACAGTCCCAAAGGGATTGGAAAATCTGGACATCAGAGGAAAGATTGAGACCAACCAGACTACTGCACTGCTGCAATCTGCTAGAATACTTAGAAAAGTCCTGGAGACCTGAGGAGACTTGCTGTCACTCAGACTCCAGTGAAAGACCATCAGCTAACGCTGATGTGAAAACTCAGAAGGAGTAAATAATAATAATAATAATAATAATAATAATAATAATAATAATAATGGAGATTCGCTTCCGGTTTTTGTCTGTACAAAAACTGCGTCACTGCTTACGTCACATTACCCAACACATAATCCAACGTCATAACATAGAATAAATATACTCAAAATGTGAGCATGCAACGTTAGACAATCCTCATTATTTCAATAAATAGATGCCCGGCGTTATATATTTATATATAAATTGTTTTTATTCTAATATAATATTTAAAGTTATCGGAACTGTTTCCATTTCAAATTGTCTTTCTTTCTTTCTTTTTTTTTTTACTCCTTTAATAAATTTGACGATTTTACATGATAGCGACGGCGTTCTGCTGTAGGCGAAAGATCTCATTCAGATGTTTTTGTACAAATGTATAGAAATCAAGTCTAAACTCAAGTGAAGCTAAAGGAAAATGAAAAAATGGACAAGTACCTGGACCTTGCCAGAGAACTGAAAAAGTTATGGAATATGAAAGTCAAAGTGATACCAATTGTAGTTGGTGCACTTGGAACGGTCCCAACGCATACCCACCAGATCTCTCAGCAAGTTTTGCCGAGAGACGTTACAAAAAAGAAAAAAAAAAAAGATGCCGAAATATTGTGTCAACCAAAAAGTCCGTTATTATTTCATATATTTTGTTTGTGTTTGATGGCATTAGGAGTGTTTAGTTTTGATTTACTATTTTGAAAATGATCCCTTTGGAGCATATTGTCCTAGCTATCATATTAGCATTCGGCGAGTCTTAGATGAGGTTAACTTTTATATTTATTGAATTGAGACTAAGTATTATGGATTATAAGCTAAGTCTTAAAATTATATTTTTGGTTAATCGGGATTGAGTACAGTGAATAATAATAATAATAATAATAATAATAATAATAATAATAATAATATGGAGGATCTGGAAATCAGAGGAAGAATTGAGACCATCCAGACTACTGCACTGCTGCAATCTGCTAGAATACTTAGAAGAGTCCTGGAGACCTGAGGAGACTTGCTGTCACTCAGACTCCAGTGAAGACCATCAGCTAACGCTGATGTGAAAACTCAAAAGGAGTGAATAATAATAATAATAATTAATAATAATAATAATAATAATAATAATAATAATAATAAAAACAAATACTATGATAGTGACGGCGTCTGCTGTAGGCGAAAGATCTCATTCAGATGTTTTTTGTACAAATGTATAGAAATCAAGTCTAAACTCGAGTGAATCTCTATAAATCAAAAAGAAGAAAGAGAATGATGAGAATCTGTGACTTGTTTGTGAGGTTAAAGTATTAAAAGCAATTTTTAGCCTTTTCATTCGACGTCTTTGGTAAGTACTAATCATGTCGGAACCGAAAATCACCATCACCCCCTTCCCACACACCTATCCCCCATTAGACAGTTTTTATATCAACGAAAGAAATCAATGAATAAAGACCATTGATTATTCATTTTAGTCTATCAATTTGCTCTGTTTATAAAACATACGTAGGCGTGATAAGTGTCTACGAAAATATTTAATTCTCACCCGGGGTGAGGGGTTCGAGTACTTTTAAGGGCGATTTTTAAATTATTTCATTTCTTGCGTTTTTTTGTTGTTTTTTTTTTACACCAGCCTTAGCTGGTGATATTTTACTGTAGTCTGGGTTTTATCCTACCGATCGGCACGTGTGTTACGTCGGCCGTGGCCACGGCTATCCCGTCCAGTACGAGGAGAACCGCGGGATCGTCAGTTGGTGATCTTTCACTGGAGTCTGAGAGACATCAAGTCTCCCCAGCTCTGCAGGACTGTTCTATGTATTCTAGATGAATTTAACAGTGCTGTGGTCTGTATGTTTTCGATTGCGCCTCTGATTTCCAATTCTCCATACGGGGCGTAATAAGTGAGTACAAAAATACTTGATTCTTGTCCAGAAGGTTTTCGAGTACCTTTAAGGGCGATTTATAAATTATAAAAATTCTTGTGAGTGTTTTATCTGTACCTTATTTGCTAGGAATTTTAACAACTAAAGGGGAAAATTACCTTATTTTACTCGTTCCAATGTTTTTTTTACATTAGCGTCAGTTGGTGATCTTTTACTAGAGTTCGAGTGACAGCAAGTCTCATCAGCTTTCCAGAATTCTTCTGAGTATTCTAGCCGATATTAACAATGCACTCGAGGACTCTTCTAAGTGATTTTAACAGTGCTGATATTTTCGATTATACCTCTAATTTCTAAACAGTCCATTTTTTCTGTTTAAAAAAAGCATACGTAGGCGTGATAAGTGTCTACGAAAATCTAAATTATCACCCGGGGTGAGGGGTTCGAGTACTTTTAAGGGCGATTTGTAAAATTATTTCATTTCTTGCTTTTTTTAATTTTTATTTTTTTTACACCAGCCTTAGCTGGTGATATTTTACTGTAGTCTGAGTTTTATCCTACCGATCGGCACGTGTGTTACGTCGGCCGTGGCCATGGCTATCCCGTCCAGTACGAGGGAACCGCGGGATCGGAGCAACGGTTCGCGTGCTCGCTCGAACGAGCGGCGGTGCCAAGCTGCCTCCGCGCGATAACGACTGAAAGCCTCTAAGCCGGAACCGCGACCGGTGTCGCCACGGTATTACGAAAGGCGTCTCTTTTCGTTCCGCTGGAGCCTGCCATAACAAGTCTCTTCGGCAAGTCTCTTCGGCTCTCTTGGACTGTTCTATGTGATTTCTAGACATTCTAGATGATTTTAACAATGCTGTGGTCTGATTGCTCTCAATTCTACCTCTGATTTCCAATTCTATAGGAGATTTTAACAGTGCTGTAGTCTAGATGTTTTCGATTCTAACACTGATTTTCAATCCACCCAATTTTCTCTGTTAATAAACATACGGGGGTGTGATAAGTAAGTACAACAATAATCAATTCTTATCCCTGGGAGGTTTCAGTACTTTTAAGGGTGATTTGTAAATTATTTCAGGTAATTTTCACCTTTAGTTATTAAAATTCCTAGCATAAAATTATGCGTGCGCATTATCTGAAATGAACTTAATTGTTATTAAGAACATATTTTATGATATTTTATGCTAATGCATGCAGTTGTATTGTTTTTGAAACGATTCTAAGATTTGTATATTTCACACGGACACATTCAAAATGGCTTAACAATATTGCTGTCTGGATGGTCTCGATTATTGAGTTCCTCTTTTATCCCTTTTTCTTTTACACCTGTTTGATGGTGTCCACTTCCTGTATTCTCAAGTACTCATAATTCTCCTTTTCTCTGAGTGACAGCAAATCTCATCGGCGTACCAAGACTCTTCTAGGTGATTTTAACAGTGGTGTAGTCAGTACGTTTTCGATTCTAACTCTGATTTCTAATTCACCCAATTTTTTTTCTGTTTATAAAACATAGGTGGGCGTGATAAGTGTGTACGACAATGTTTAGTTCTCACACAGGGTGGAGGTGAATACTTTTATGGGCGATTTATAAATTATTTCACTCCTTGCGTTTTTTTACCATCAGCGACAGTCGGTGATCTGTTATTGGAGTCTGAGTGACAGCAAGTCTAAGTTCTCCAGGTATTCTAGGCGATTTTAACAGTGCTGTGGTCTGAATGGTCTAGATTCTACTTCTAATTTCTAATTCTGACAATTTCCTGTTAAAAAATTACATACGAGGGCGTAATAAGTGAGTATGACAATATTTATTGGCATTAAATAACCCATGAAGATTGATATGTCATTAAACAAAGAAACCAAACATTTCTTTCTGGTGTTTATGATGCTATTATTTGTTGTTTGGAAACATTACACCATGCGCCTCCATGGTATGACAGGGTATGACACAAAATTCATAAATATATATATATTTACCAACCCCTCCACACGAGCAGGACGCGACACAATGTCAATTTCTTAAGCGGAGTTTAACAGGTTTGAATTCAGAGTTTTCCTTCTCCTAGTCTGGTTACTTAGTCATGATTAAAGAGTCCAGTCTGCCGTACTATTTACCCATAGCTGGAGGGAGAACTGGATTCATACCTTTCCCAAGGGTATTAGCGCCATGTGAAATACAAACAGCTTCGACCAGGAACTGAACTCAGGTCGACGAGTCCATTTCCTACGACTCTAACCATTTGACCACGCGTCTCCATAATATATATACGTAAATATATTTTTATCACAATTTGTTGTGATAAGACTTTTGAGCGGTTCAGATATAAGTATTCATCGACCTAAATCTACATTTTCGGCGTTCGAAGAATTTTGGGGGTCTGGAATCTATTTTAGAAATTATTCTGGACATTCTGATTCTGCACAGCGGATTATCTTTGTGCACCACCTGTTTGACGAGACCAGCGCTTCCGGCGAAGCGACACGTCAAGCGTCACTTCAAAGAAAAAGCGGGAATTTTTAACGCAGACTTGCACTTTCAACAGCAGCCATTTTGAAAATCGAACAGACCAGCTGCGTAAATATAATCTCACACACTCACCTATTCAAAGGAAATATCAATATTTAACTCTCTGTCTACTTTAAGCCACTCACGGAAGCTCTCCCACTACTGCGAATCAAACTATGAAAACTGATGGTTTGTTCATTATAATTGTGTAAAAGGACTCAGATTACAATAATAATCGGAATTTATTTGAATAGTGATATATCCGGGTTAAGGGATATATTTTGAAGTTAGTATTTGGTATATTATCGCAGTAGTCGTTGGTGCGTCAAATAGCAGTACGACTTCCGAGCAGTCGTTGGGGTATTCTGACTGGTAGGCGAGTAAGCTTAGACTAGTAGGCTTAGGGATATTTACATGTGTCCCACTTGTACACGATACGGCACAAGGCCTTTTTACGTGGGCCCATCCACAAACCGAGACTCATGGGTGGTAGGTAAAAAAAAATTGCGTCGATCCCGTAGGCATTCCCCTTCAAGGCGCTGGGCAATAAACCCAGCCCTGCCCCTTTAAATCGAGGGGCCAGGTATTGCCTGGGGGACGGCCCCCTGGGATCGACGCTATCAACCAACTCATCCGGTCCAGTGGCCGAAGCACACTGGACTAGTAGGCTAAGGGGTATTTACATGTGTCCCACTTTCACACGATATGGCACAAGGCCGTTTTATGTGGGCACCACCCACAAGCCGAGACTCATGGATGGTAGGTAGAAAAATTGCGTCGATCCCGTTGGCATAGTCAAGGGGGCAGGTATTGCTTGGAGGGATGGCGCTCTGGGATCGACGCTAGTAATTTACCATCTCACCGGTCCAGTTACCGAAGCTCACTGGACCCCCGTCTGGGCGGGTAGGCTTAGGTTTATTTTCCCAGTACCCCACTCGTACCGAGTCAGGCATGAAGGCCCTATTTATGTGGGACCACCCACAAACCGAGACTCATGGGTGGCGGGTAGAAAAATTCACCGGTCCAGTTGCCGAAGCTCACCGGACCCCCGTCCCGAAGGCCGGGTTGGAGGCTTAGGTGCTTGTACCACCACAGCGTCAAATATTTATAGATGACACTGTCCAATCAGATTATAGTGAGGGGTACCAAGGTATTTACATATTCATTACAGTAGGTTGTCAGTAGGGGCAGGGGTGGTTGGGGGTGGGTAGTAGATTTTCTTCTCTAACATCTTCACACATATTTAAAAAACAATTAAATCAGTCACACACACATACACATATATATTTATCTTGACCAATCCTTACAATCCAACATTTTGGACTAACACCTGCATTACCATTCCAACACTCCCCATCTAGAGAGAAGAAAATCCACTACCCACCCCCAACCACCCCTGCCCCTACTGACAACCTACTGTTTTCACCATTTTGAGAATGTCCATCATTGAAACAATAACTATATCCAAGTCCCGAAGAAGGTCTAAATAGACCGAAACATTACATCGTCGACAATAAACACCTTGTTTCCATAACATCCCGTGTTTGTCTACTTTTCTCCACATATTCATTACATCAAATAGAATGAGCTCTATCACCAATGTGATCCTACTGTAAATCGCTTGTGGTTATTTTATTACAATTGCTCAGAAGATTTTTTTTTATACAAGCGGCAGCTGCGTAAATACATTCTCAGACAAACTCACACTCACAGTCATATTCAAAGGAACTATAATTTAACTCTTTGCCTACTTTAAACCACTCAAAGCAGCTCTTCCTTCCGTGGGATCCTGTTGTATAGCCTGCTACTGGACTTCAATGAAACCACAGACACTTGTATATAAAAATATGGCCCGTCTTTATTTTCTTCGGTTTGTAGGTGGTGAGGAGGGGGGCGCAGAGCGTTCACAATGAAAATGCCCGAGCGGATTGGTGGGAGCCGGCGACGAGTGTTCACAATGGGAATGCCCAAGGGGGTTGCTTACGGGAGGCAACGAGGTTATGCTCTCGGCTGCTCGCTGGGGACTGACTGCCGCCCTTCGAATTCGCTAGCCTTTACATACGATAAATATGCCCACGCATTTTTATCTTTTGATCTGATAACGGACATTTTTTGTATATTTCTTTATCTTTCTCTCCACCTCCTCATCGGAAGAGGAGTCTTCCGTCTTCCTTTTTTCTTTTATATATTTCTTCATCTTCTCCCTGCTTCTTGACCGGAAGACCTCTCTTCCGTTCTCCCCTCCTTTTTATATATATATATTTCTTGATCTTTCTCTTTTGTCTCTTGACCGGAAGATTCCTCTTCCGTTGCACGATATGCAACAATCCTACCGTAAACAAACCATACAAACCAGATGGTTGGTTCACTATAATTGAGCAGGACTCAGATTACAATAACAGAAGAGGATTAACCGAAAATGGTCAACAAGGAACAGATAAAGTGGAAACACTTGACCAACAAAAGGAAATATTTTGATTAATAGAAAGATATCACTTGTCATTCAGAGTTTTTCCTTCTCCTCTATCAGTTGCCATTCAAAGGTTAAAGAGCCCATTCTGCTCTTCTATTTAACCATAGCTAGACAGAGAAAAATTGGATTCATACCTTTCCCAAGGGTATTAGCACTATGTGAAATGAAACCAGCCTTGTCCAGGATTTGAACTCATGTTGCTGTGTCCATTTCCTACAATGATAAACATTACACCACAGGCACCACCACGTGCGTGTATGTGTGTATGTACGTAAGAATAAGATTCCGGATTTCTAAGAGTGTGTAATGGTGAGCTTTGATTGCTGTATCCCCAGGGATGGTACCTCACCCCCATTTAACCTACATTGCTTTATCTCTCGGTCAGAATGACAAGTGATATTTTATTTGTAAATCGCTTGTAGTTAGTTTATTACGATTGATCAGAAGACTTTTTTTTTTTTACACAAGCGTCAGCTGTCGATCTTTTATTTGAGTCTGAATGACACAAAAGTGTCCTCGACTCCCCAGGACTCTTCTAGGTATTGATTATCTATCTTTTATACATATATAAAGAGAAGTTGGTGTGTGTGTGTGTGTGTGTGTGTGTATTCTATTTATCTATCTATCTATCTATCTATCTATCTATGTTCAATCTGTTAATATCTATCTATCTATCTATCTATCTATCTATCTCAGTTCGTTCGGATCTATCTATGTTCATTCTGTTCACATCTTTCTATCTCTGTTCTATCAGTTCATATCTATCTATCTATCTATCTATCTATCTCAGTTCCTTAGTATCTATCTATATATCTATCTTTTTTATATATTTCACTTCGTATATATCTATCTATGTTCAATCTGTTCATATCTATCTATCTATCTATCTATCTATCTCAGTTCCTTCGTATCTATCTATATATCTATTGGTCTGTTTATCTATTACACTTCGTTCGTATCTCTCTATGTTAAATCTGTTCATATCTATCTATCCCCCCTCATCTCTCTCTCTCTCTCTCTCTCTCTCTCTCTCTCTCTATATATATATATATATATATATATATATATATATATATAGAGAGAGAGAGAGAGAGATGAGGGGGGATAGATAGATATGAACATATTTAACATAGAGAGATACGAACGAAGTGTAATAGATAAACAGACCGGGTTAGCTTAGTCGGTAGAGCGTTCGACTAGAAACCAGTTCCTAGTTCGATACCGGTCCCCGCCAACTCAGCGTATGAGTAGCACAGGTATCTGTGCGGTAAAGTAAGGAGCTGATGGTAGGTGTGGTGCTCCACCTCAGATGCTAAAACAATCTCCTTGGTCTAGCGCTATTGAAAAGGGGATAGACTCCCTCGCTGACTGGCTGATACCGACTTTAGGCCGCCCCGTCGACTTTACTTTATATATATATATATATATATATATATATATATATATATATATATATATATATATAAAGGGAAGTTGGTGTGTGTGTGTGTATCTATGTATGTTCGGGAAAACTACAAAAATAAAGCCATCAACAACAAAGTTAATATATATATACACATTCATTATCACCAGATCTTACTTTTTGAGCAAAAAATGAAGATTTGATTTATATACGTGAAGATAATTAAAAAATGAAATTTAAATGATAACAACATGGATTTTTTTTGCATTTAGTATTCTAAATAGGAGACATTAATTTTTCTTTTCAGAGTGTCTGGATCAATGCAAATTCTTTTTTATATGGGGATTTTAAGATAATTAAAAAAATAATATCTAAAAAGTAACAGCATGCAATTTATTTTTGCATTTGATGTTTTAAATAGAAGACATAAATTTGTTTTTCAAAGTGTCAGTGCACTTTTGTTTTTTTGACGTCCTACCAAGCCGGATCAACGCAAGGTCTTTTTAACATAGGGCTTTTAATAAGGCATCCTGCGAGGGTCCAACTCGTGAATCAGTAATAACGGATCTGACAGGTAGCCGCTTCTATATTCATATCAATATCACTTTAACAATTATGGTCTCCAATTATATACAGTCCAAAAATGTATCATGTCAACCCTTGTTGGGTTATTTTATGCCAAAGTCAGTTTAACAATTAATGGTCTCCAAGTATATACAATACAAATGTGTATCATGTCAACCCTTGTTGGGTTATTTTATGACAAAGTCAGTTTAACAATTAATGGTCTCCAAGTATATACAATACAAATGTGTATCATGTCAACCCTTGTTGGGTTATTTTATGCCAAAGTCAGTTTAACAATTAATGGTCTCCAATTATATACAATACAAATGTGTATCATGTCAACACTTGTTGGGTTATTTTATGCCAAAGTCAGTTTAGAAATACAAAAAAATGTAACCAGAAAATTAGTTCTAGGTTTCTTTTATATTATTTACCAACAGAGAATCAATTAAAAAATGTTTGAAGAATTCTTGTTCAATTATTTGCAACCATATGCTCAAATTTGCTTGGCTTTTTAAAACACATTGTTTTAAACTGGAACAATTGCAACCACAAACACAACATCAGCAGTGCCAGCAAGAAAGACTGTTCATATCTATCTATCTATCTATCTACCTCTCTCTCTCTCTCTCTCTCTCTCTCTCTCTATATATATATATATATATATATATATATATATATATATATATCTCAGTTCCTTCGTATCAATCTATATATATATATATATATATATATATATATATATATATATATATATATTTCACCTCGTTCGTATCGATCTATCTACCTATCTATCTATGTTCAATCTGTTCATATCTATCTATCTATCTATCTATCTATCTCAGTTCCTTCCTATCTATTTATATATCTATTTTTTATATATTTCACTTCGTTCGTATCTATATATCTATCTATCTATGTTCAATCTGTTCATATCTATCTATCTATCTATCTATCTCAGTTTATTCGTATCTATCTATGTTCATTCTGTTCATATCTTTCTATCTCTGTTCTATCAGATCATATCTATCTATCTATCTATCTATCTATCTATCTATCTATCTATCTATCTATCTCAGTTCCTTCGTATCTGTCTATATATCTATCTATCTTTTTATATATTTCACTTCGTTCGTATCTATCTATCTATGTTCAATCTGTTCATATCTATCTATCTGTCTATCTATCTATCTCAGTTCCTTCGTATCTACCTATATATCTATCTTTTAAAAAAAATATTTCACTTCGTTCGTATCTATCTATCTATGTTCAATCTGTTCATATCTATCTATCTATCTATCTCAGATCCTTTGTAACTATCTATATATCCATCGATCTTTTAATCTATTACACTTCGTTCGTATCTCTCTATGTTCATATCTATCTATCTATCTATCTATCTATCTATCTATCTATCTATCTCATTTCATTCGTATCTATTTACAGTCTGTTCATATCTATCTATCTATCTATCTCATCCTGTTCGTATCTATCTATATATCTATAAATCTATCTATCTATTTATCTCTGGCCATATCTATCTATCTATCTTTTGTCTGTTCATATCTATCCAGGAATCCTTTCTTTCTTTCAACAATTCTAAAAGAAACATTAATCACACCTTCAATTTTCTCCCCGAAGATCCCTAATCGTTTCTTCTGATGTTCATATGCGCTGTTTCGAGGTGTCCGCCATTTTGAACGTTGGCAGCCATTTTCCATCATTCGTCACCATGTTCTGTCACTTTCATCTGGCGCCAAAAAAATCGAATGAAATAGATCAGCGGCAGAAACCATCCGTGATTGATTCTCTGCTTCTCAGCTAATGAACCGATCATGATGCCATCAACCATCATCGCAAATTTGAAATCGATAAAATTTCTGTATTTTGACCTTCACCTTCACGAAAATGCAATTGCCAGTGCGTACATAGACACAGAAGCACACACACACACACACACACACACACACACACACACACACCACGCACACACACAGACACATATAGACACAGGCACACAGAAACTCAGAAACACAGAGATGCGGACACACAGAAATACGGACACATACAGAGTCACAGACACACATACACACACGGAGAAACTGACACACACACATACACACACGGAAAAACTGATACACACACATACATACACGCCCACACACAGACACACATAGACACAGGCACACATAGACACAGGTACGCAAATACATAGAAACACAGAGATACGGACACACACCACAGACACGGACACACATACACACACGGAGACACAGACACACACACATACATACACGCACACACACAAACACACAGACACAGGCACACAAAAACACAGAAAAAAAGAGATACGAACACACACAGACACACATAGACACAGGCACACAGACACACAGGGACACAGAGATACCAACACACACAGAGACACAGACACACACACATACACACACGGAGACACACACACATACACACGCACACACACGTGACAAAATTCTTCTTATCCCCCCTCTTTGTACATTTACATCCATTTAATGCCAAGTCATCCGAAGATGTGCTGTGTCAATAAGCATATTTACATGGGAATCAAATTGAATGCTTGCGCGGAGCACTTAAATATATATATATATATATATATATATATATATATATATATATATCAAGGCGTACAATAATATATATGCATACATATATATAGCAAGCCATATAATATATATATATATATATATATATATATATATATAAACAGTTTTTGTGTGTACAAAATTTGAATAATCATAAGCGGATTCATCCTTAACCACACCATATATATATATATATATATATATATATATATATATATATATATATATATATAAGTATATATATATATATTGTATTGATTATTATATATATTCACCACTTATATATATATTTATACACACACACGCACACACACACACACACACATATATATATGTGTGTGTGTGTGTAAGTGGTGAATAAATATAGCAAGCCATACAAATACATATATATATATATATATATATATATATATATATATATATATATATATGGTATTGTTAAGGATGAATTTTGTACACTCAAAAACTGTTTATATATATATATATATATATATATATATATATATATTTTGCTTGAAGGCAATTATAAATGCATGTATCGTATAAAATTCGATAATTATAGAAAATAAACTTGACAAGTAAATCCCGCAAAGGATGGCTCGCCATGCAGAACACCGTACAGACTGTTTCGACTTTATTAAGTCTCTTCAGCGATGTATACTAACGACTCCCCTCCGACAGGAATCGAAACCGGACTTCACAGGCATAGTCAGAGACCATATCCGTTCGGCCGCCGGTACATAGCGAACAATCCCTGCGAAATTAACCTTGTCAAGGAAACTATTACACGCCCCTGCCATAGCAGGCAAGTAGACGTTTATTTAGTAAACAAACCCGGATATATTATATAGCCTGGTATATATATATATGTATGCATATATATTATTGTACGCCTTGTTATATATATATATATATGCATATATATTATTGTACGCCTTGTTATATATATATATATATATATATATATATATATATATATATATATATAGCAAAGCATACAACAATACATACATTAATACATTTCTATCTATATATCTAACACTCTATCTGAGTCTGTTCATATCTATCTATCTATGAATCAGTAAGTTTATATCTATGAATGAATGAATGAATGAATATCTCTCTCTCTCTCTCTCTCTCTCTCTCTCTCTATATATATATATATATATATATATATATATATATATATATATATCAAGCCATACAACAACAACAACAAAAGCAACACCCACACACACACACATATATACATATATATATATATATATATATATTTGAATATTGTTAATATATTATGCTTTATTTATAATTAAATAAGGCTGAATATCATTGATACATCAATCATATCTAAGTTAGTGTAACGGGAACATGAAACTGTGTCTAGAATGTGATTTTCAAACCAAGTGCAATATATCTATCTATCTATCTATCTATATATATATATATATATATATATTGCACCAAATATTTAGCTCAGTCGGTAGAGCGTCTGCCTGGTTCAACATCGAACCTCACCAACAGCGTATACTAAATATATATAGCTAGTCATTTATTCAAAGTTTCTTTTATAGTATTTTTACTGTGTTTACTATATGTAACGGATGTCCATCGTTCAGAAAAAATGGTCTTGTTTCTGTCCAAATATCTGTCAATTGAGAAATTCCTTCTGCAGAATAAACATGTGACATTATGAATGGATATTCTCCTGGTACACTATTGGAATTTTGAATATCTGGTTGTTTAAATTGCAAACCACTCGATCACCATAAATCCAAACGGGTTGATTGTGAGCTATAGATGGGTTTAACGACATTATCGGCAAATAATCCCAACATCCGTTTCCTGTTCGGAAATTGAATAAAGGTAATACCTGGAATGATAATAGATAAATTAATGGCATATATATATATATATATATATATATATATATATATATATATATATATATATATATAGATCCCAGATTGACAAATAGATTGATAAATAAAATGACAAAGACAAACACACACACACACACACACACACACACACACACACACACACACACATATATATATATATATATATATATATATATATATGAACATTGGAAAATAGATCTCTCTATCTAACTATCTCGCTCTTGTCATATATATTTATCTCGCTCTTTTCATATCTATCTATCTATCTATCTATCTATTAATGTATATCAGTCTGTTCATATCTATGAATCTATGAATCAGTAAGTTTATATCAATCAATCAATCAACCAATCAATATATATATATATAATATATATATATATATATATATATATATATATAAATGTAAGCTAATCCAAATGACTGGTAGTAAGGAATGATTCTATTTGGAATCTTCGAAATTCCACTGTACAACCATACTGTATGCTTTTGTAGGTGCAAACATATATACTCATACAAGGATTTTTATGAATCCCTAAGAGAGCTCAATGTATAATAATCAATAAATTAGATTATATACAGAGCAATATTTAACTTTCAAAGAAAGAAAAAAAACCGGATGACGGTTTGTTAAGGTTTTCTTCCTTTAAAACACACACACACACACACACACACACACACACATATATATATATATATATATATATATTATATATATTATATATGTATGTATATATATATATATAATATATATATATATATATATCCGTTCCTATATATCTATCTCACTCTATTCCTATCTATCTATATCTATTTTTTTATTCGATAGAATGACAAAAAAGACAAATAATGAGCATCTCATAGATAGATAGATAGATAGATATAGATATGGGCATAATAAAAGATATCAATCGATCGATAGATAGATAGATAGAGAAAAAGAAAAAGTTTTAGATAGATAAATCTAT
>CM042172.1:6763225-6785725 GCA_023376005.1 Doryteuthis pealeii | reverse complement strand
TATATATATATATATATATATATATATATATATATATAATCCAAAAGTCCAGAGAAGAAATCTTCCTTGCGGCATAGGAGTTTTTTTTTAAAGACCTGTCGCAGTTTGCGGAGCTCAATGTGTGCTCTTATTGTTAGAGTCACAGAGCAAATTTATAAGTAAAAATATAACAAAAGACTTAGTGATTTTGCATATAGTCTATTTCAGGGAGCTTAGACAAAGTGTCTAACCCTCCCAATCTCGCATCTGAGGATTTGGAGAGTTAGACACTTTGTCTAAGCTCCCTGAAATAGACTATAATGAAAATCACTAAGTCTTTTGTTATATTTTTACTTTATATATATATAATATATATATATATATATATATATATATATATATATATATTAGTTAAGAGTAAGGAAATGAATCCGACGGTATACATATATATAAAGGATATGAAACAACACAGATGTTGTTCAACTGAATTTATTTCTACAACTTTGCATTGCCGATATTGCAATATTTCGCTTGTTTTTTGGTTGATTTCTATCGGATCTTTCACACTTGTTTTCCCATCAATATGCTCTGAAGAAGGGTCTTTTTTTGTTAAATCGAAATATTGCAATATCGGCAACCAAAGTTGTAAAATTAATTCAGTTGAACAACATCTGTGTTTTTTCATATCACACTCTCTTTCTCTCTCTCTCTCTCTCTCTCTCTCTCTCTCTCTCTCTCTCTCTATATATATATATATATATATATATAGCCTGCAAATGTTAGCCTCACTGATGAGACGTGATACGTCGAAACACGGTGTCTGTTGATGAGTATATATGCTACCCATCCCCTAGTGGGCTGAGCACTTTAAAAGGGATTTCCCTGGCGAACGCCAACTAAGATTAAAAAGCCACGCTACCCTATAAATGGGATGGAGCACTCTCTGGTGGCCTTTACATATATACAGATATGTGGATTATCAGTTAATCCCCTTCCCAGTTGTAGGTGACGATGGACGAGTGGTTAGGCAGCCTAATAATGAATCGATCGGGTTTTCATCCCCGCTGGAGGTAGCCTGCAAATGTCTAGCTACACTGAAAAGACGTCGAAACACGGTGTTTGTGGATAAGTATATATATATATATCTTAATCTTATTATGATCGGGATTCGGAGTCTGTCTTTCTGTAACCGAAACTACGTCGCTGCTTACGTCATAATATCCCCGTAAGTTTATCAATTAGTCTTATTTATTAAGGATGTCTCTATGAAAAGTAGATTTATATTTGCCTCAAAACAGCCCATATTATTAATGTACTTAAAATCCTGCAATGTGTCATATATTACCAAGAAATAAAGGTTTCCATAATATGCACTGCTGATGAGACCAAAGGAGGTCGAAACAGCTGTTCAGTGTTCCGGATGTCGCAAATGGTGTTTGCCAAGTTGTCTGGTCGTGGTAATATGATTTAATTATCAATTATATATAATTCCTCTATCAAAAATTATATATATATATATATATATATATATATCATCATCATCATCATCATCATCATGTCATAGTACGGATATCCATGACATTCTCTTTCCAACCGTTTATATCATTCATTGCCCCCAGAAAGTCCTCTACACAGCATCCATTATCCGCGCAGAGCTGATTAATGTAAGCATTTGCTGAACGGCTCGCACTGGCGTTCTAATGTGCTAGCTTCCACATGGGAACGTCGCTTATGAGTTCGTCCTTGCTTCTACGGCAGTGTCCGGGATGTCTTGTTCGTCTCACTCACCGATGGTTTGCGTAACAGGGGGCAATTTGCCGTAGGGAAGACAGGGTCTGCTATAAACAGATTATCAGACATATGGAAATCCGATCTCATTGACAAGTTAAAGTGACAATTATTCCAAACCGTTGGGGTGTGTCAGTGCTATTGTATGGCTGCACCACATGGGCCCTAATGAAACAACACCCCACAAGAAAAAAACACACACACACACAGACAGACAGACACAGACACAGACACAGACACAGACACACACACACACACACAATATATATATATATATATATATATATTATATATATATATATATAAAAGATAAATCTAATGACTGACTCATTAGATTTATCTTTATTATTTGCTCTACTTAGGTATTGAACACTTTTTACTTATTAGCTTAGTCTCCTGGCGGGTTTGTATGTATATATATATATCTTATATATATATATATATATATATATATATATATATATATATATATATATATATATATATATGCATATAAATTGTTTTTTTCTTTTGGCCAAAATATTGTACAATAGATTATTTTTGTTGGTACGAATATCTTGGTCTTTTCATTTTTACAAAAATTTTTTTCTTCCCTGTTGATGTTTGGTAGTATATTTTTACAATCAAACTATTTGCTGGGTTTATTTTCATCGCGAAGATTTACCAACAAGTTTGGTATATTAACTATATATATATATATATATATATATATATATATATATATATATATATATATATATATGAGTATAGATAAAAGGATGTGAAAACAACACAATATGCCGTTAAAGTGAAAATATTTTATATCATCTTCATAGCTAATATTGAACAATATTTCGATTTATAAAAATCATCTTCAGAGCTTTTATTTATTCCCATCTATCTATCTATCTATCTATCTATCCTAGTCAGATAGATAGATAGATAGATAGTTGGGAACAAGTTGAGATAGATAGATAGATAATGAATAATCTATCTATCCTAGTCTATTCATTATCTATCTATCTATCTATCTATCTATCTATCTATATCAGACTCTCCCTTATCTATCTATCTATCTATCTATCTCAATTTCTTCCCTACTATCTATCTATCTATCTATCTATCTCAATTCCCTACTATCTATCTATCTATCTATCTATCTATCTCAATTTGTTCCAACTATCTATCTATCTATCTATCTATCTATCTCAATTTGTTCCCAACTACTATCTATCTATCTATCTATACTATCTATCTATCTATCTCAATTTTTCCCTACTATCTATCTATCTATCTATCTATCTCAATTTTCCCCACTATCTATCTATATATCTATCTATCTATCTATCTCAATTTCTTCCCAACTATCTATCTATCTATTTATCTATCTATCTATCTATCTCATACAATCACTTATCTATCTATCTATCTATCTATCTATCAATCTATCTCAATTTGTTCCCAACTATCTATCTATCTATCTATCTATCTATCTATCTATCTCAGACTCTCCCTTATCTATCTATCTATCTATCTATCTATCTCAATTTCTTCCCTACTATCTATCTATCTATCTATCTATCTATCTCAATTTGTTCCCAACTATCTATCTATCTATCTATCTATCTATCTATCTATCTCAGACTCTCCCTTATCTATCTATCTATCTATCTATCTATCTATCTCAATTTATTCCCTATCTATCTATCTATCTATCTATCTATCTCAATTTGTTCCCAACTATCTATCTATCTATCTATCTATCTATCTATCTATCTATCTGTCTATCTATCTATCTATCTATCTATCTCAGAAAATCCATTATCTATCTATCTATCTATCTATCTATCTATCTCAATTTCCTCCTTACTATCTATCTATCTGTCTATCTATCTATATGTCTATCTATACATATCTATATGTATATGTCTTCATCTTCATCTCCCACGCCCCGCCATATTTAATGTGAGACCCCAGCAACGCAACACTCGCTTTGCTAACCGTTTCATTTAAGATGGAAATTACTTACATTTCTAAACTGCTTTCTAAAACAACGAAGACGATTCCACAGTGCAGATTATAGTAATAACAATTTGCATAATAGGAATCGTAAGATATTCGGCTTAAACGCGCCGAACGTCGATTGAGTTAAAAAGCGGAGAGAGGGAAGCCGACAACGGCAAATCGAGCGAGGCGCAGCGGGGAAAGCTTAACACACGGGCCGACTCGCGAGACGAGAATCAATAATAAGATTAAAATACACACAAAACAAAAACAAAAACAAAAACAAAAACAAAAAAAATAATGCTAGACAAGATCTAAAGGGTGAGAAGGGGGTAGACGGAGCGGGTTGTTCTCGAGCGACAAGCGGTAAACACTATAGGGGGTTTAAGGTAGTGGGTTGGCAATGATTATGCAAATATATGCAAATATATAAATGCGTTAGGATGAGATTCGGAGCGTATGTAACTGGGTGTATGAGATGTGTATGTATGCATATATGTATTTACCCAACCCCCCTCCGACACGAGCAGGATGCGGCACAAGATCAAATGCCCCCCCCCACAATGGGCAACCTTGTTCGCCGTGGTAGCGACCCATGATGCTTAAGTACGGAATCCTGGTGGCTGAGCAGTCCATGACATGCAACTTCACTTTGGCTCTTACTTAGACTAGACGGGCAGTCGGAGAAACCCACTCTGATTATTCGGTTGGTCAAGCCCTATCACCTATATGATTGTCCCAACCCTATTGCCCTTATGGCAACCCCCACAATCTTCTTTTGTCATATATATATTTACCAACCCCTCCGCACGAGCATGATGTGACACAAGGTCAATTTCGGCGTTCAACAGGTTTGAATTCAGAGTTTTCCTTCTCCTAGACCGGTTGCCTAAACAAAGTTAAATAACCCAGTCTACCTTACTATTTATCCCTAGCTGGAGGGAGAGTAGGACTTCTACCTTTCCCGCACGAGTAGGGTGCGACACAAGGTCAATTTCTTAAGCGGAGTTTATCAGGTTTGAATTCAGAGTTTTTCTCCTAGACCGGTTGCCTAACCATGGTTAAAGAGCCCAGTCTGCCCTACTATTTACCCATAGCTGGAAGGAGATTAGGATTCATACTTTTCCCAAGGATATTAGCGCTAAGTGAAATGCAATTACCACGTCCAGGATTTGAACTCGGGTGACGAGTCCATTTCCCAAGACTTTAACCATTATACCACGCGCTTCCTATATAATTGCCCCAACCCAATTGCCCTTATGCCCACCCCCACAACTTTTTTTGTCATATATATATTTACACCCAGCAGGATGTGACACAAGGTCAATTTCGGAGTTCAACATGATTGAATTCAGAGTTTTCTTCTCCTAGACCGGTTGCCTAAACAAAGTTAAATAACCCAGTCTACCCTACTATTTATCCATAGCTGGAGAGAGAGAGAGAGAGAGAGAGAGAGAGAGAGAGAGAGAGAGAGAGAGAGAGAGAGAGAGTAGGACTCCTACCTTTTCCAAAGGTATTAGCCCTAAGTGAAATGAAATTACCACATCCAGGATTATGAACTCGGGGTGACGAATCCATTTCCCATGACTTTAACCATTACACTACGGGCTTTTTTGTCATATATGTGCTACAAGGCGGTGGGTGAGGATCTTATTGTCTGAGAATGACGTTAAATTGCTTCTAATGATGAAGTTCACTTTCTGGAGCTCTTGGGAGTGTGGCGAACCCTTTCATCACCATTACTCCCAGATCCACTTTGACCTTTAGTGGTAGTACCTGTTAGGGTAACAACTATTGGTTAAATAGAAAAATGAATTAAAAATTAGTTTAAAAATTGAGTTTAATTTTTTTCAGTAATCATCAAGAAAGAATAAAAAAATGTCTTCAGCATGAATACCAACAAGGGTTGACATGCCAAAAACCAACCAACCAACCAACCACCAACCAACCAACAAGAATGAATAAACAAAATGTCTTCAGCATAAAATAACCCAACAAGGGTTGACATGCCATAAACTCCAACCAACCAACCAACAAGAAAGAATAAAACAAAATGTCTTCAGCATAAAATAACCCAACAAGGGTTGACATGCCATAAATTCCAACCAACCAACCAACCAACCAACAAGAATGAATAAAACAAAATGTCTTCAGCATAAAATAACCCAACAAGGGTTGACATGCCGTAAAATCCAACCAGGCAACCTACCAAGAAACCAACCTCTACCTTTCTCTTTTTCTCTCTCCATTTTATTTTTCTTGACCAGCTCTCTTTCTATTTCTTTTACCTAATTTTCGTATCTGCTTCTCTCTCTCTCTCTCTCTCTCTCTCTCTCTCTCCCTCTCCCTCTATCTATCTATCTATCTATCTATCTATCTATCTGTCTTACCCTCTCTCTGTCACTGTGTTTAATTTTCTTTTCGTCCTCTTTCTTTATTCCATTCTCTCTTTCCTTTTCTTTTTTTCTTTCCCTCTTTTCGCTTCTTCTTCTTCTTCTTCTTCTTCTTCTTTTCTTCTTTCTTCTTCTTCTTCTTTGACTTTCTCCCTTTCTCTTTCCCTCTCTTCATTTTTCTCTTTTATTACGAGCTCTTTCTCTTTTTTTACCTTATTTTCGTATCCGCCTTTCTCTCTCCCCCCCTCTCTCTCTCTCTCTCTGTCTCTGTCTCTCTGTCTGTCTTCTCTTTCTTCCTTCCTTCTTTCTTTCTACCTCTTTCTCGTTCTCTCTGTTTATTTTCATTCGGTTTCTTTATCTAATTCTCTATCTTTGCCTTTCCTTTCTTTCCCCATTTTTAACCCATTTGCTTCCAGCCCCGTCGGATTGCCCTTTAGAATACACCGACTGCACCTCTGCAGAGGGGTAAGCCCTCCAATAGGAATAAATAAAAAATAAGAAAAGAAATAAGAAATTTATTTATCAATATTAGGTACAAGTTATAAACAATAAGTAAAAGAAAATCTAATCAGTGGGGGGGGGGGGGAGTCACAGTCAAGTCTGGCGCAAGGTTCCCAATCGACAGTCTAACTGTATCTCGCTCCAAAATCCAATATCCAAAATTATTTCTTTGTCCCGCTCGTCTCGACAACAAAATACTACTGCAGTCGTTTCCCCTGGTCTGTGAGAATAAGACCTTTAAATACACCTCAATTTCACCACATCCGGGCTCCTCACTCATAATTGTCCGTGCAGCACGTGCGACACTCGTCAGCACGGCGTGACCACCTACATCCGGGCCACTATGCTATTTCTTATTTCACTGATCGTCCACATCTCTCAAATTCTGAAGGAAGCGGGTTCGACTCTAGGTCAGTCCTACATGCCAGGCAAAGCCTAGCCCGCTTCCTTCGAGAATACAAGTCTTCACGTCCGCCACTCTCTCTGTCACACCGTGTTGCACGAGGTAGGTCTCCTCTCTCACTACAGAAAAACTTTATTTTGTTAAACTACTATTGAAGGGAGGCCCTGCCTAATAGCGTGAAGCTAAGCCCATGGACATGACCACCCTTGGACGCCCACAGGAAACGATACAAGACACACTAGACAACACAAACATATAGATATATATCATGAGACAAATTAGCCGTGTGAGAATCTAAATGCAAATCTGTTGTTTATAAGAGGCAATAAAATGCTTTTTCAAAAGTTTTTTAAGGACAAAATAATTTACTGAAACAAGCTTCATCTTTCCTCCTTTTCTTCATCAAACAATACCGACTGAACAGTGTTCCAAGAATTAAGTGCATTAAGTGCATTAAAACGGACCACATATATATTCAATTAAAATACAATTTGTAGAATTGTGTAAAAATATTTATTTTAAAATCTTTTTTCTTCACGTCGGTTTGTATAAACAAAAGCGGTGATAAAAAAAATGTCCCCCTACCTAAATACAATAACAAATGATACAAACACCGGCTTTACCATGAAAAAATTTATAGATAAAATTTATTTTTAATTTTTGCGGCACCTTCACAAATATAACAAGTATTTTTTATTTCAAATTTTATTATTCCTATTAGGAATTAAAAATTTCTTTTTTCGAGTTTTCAGGGGTGCTCAGTTCTCAGTATAAGTTTATCGTAAATCAGCAATATATTTATTAAAATTAATTGTAGCGAGAAATTAATAGTATTCTGTTCAATGCTTAAACAAGCTTCACCTTTTCCTCCTTTTCTTCATCAAACAATACCGACTGAACAGTGTTCCAAGAATTAAGTGCATTAAAACGGACCACCTATTGGCCGTGGGTAGCGACCAGTGATGCTTAAGGATGGAACCCTTGTAGCTGACCTGTCCATGACATGCAACGATCCATTTTGGCCCTTACTTAGACTAGACGGCTGGTCACATCAATCCCCAGCATCTACATGATTGTTCCAACACTCATATCATATACGTGCGAGAAGACGGTGGTTAAGGGTTTTCATGTCCTGTCTCTGTCGTTAAACTCATCTGTCTCTTTTCACCCATCTCTGTTTCTCACTCCCCTCTCTGTCACTTCCTCTATCATTTTGTCACTCCCTCTCTTTCTCACACACACTCTCTCTATCTCTCCCCCTCTCTCTTTCTCTCCGCCTCCCTTTCTCACTCACTCTCTCTTTCAACCCCCTCTCTTTCTTACCCCTCTCTCTTTCTCACTCCCTTTCTTTCTCACTCCCTCTCTTTTTCTTACACCGTCTCTCTTTCTCACGCTCTCTCTTTCTCACCTCTTTTCTCTTTCTCCCTCTCTCTTTCTTACTCCGTCTCTCTCTCTCCCATCTCTTTCTCGTCCTCTCTCTTTCTCATTCCTTCTCTTTCTTCCAACTCTTTCTCTCCCTCTCTCTCCTTCTCACTCTTTCTCATCCCCTCTCTCTTTCTCTTTCCCCTCTCTCTTTCTCTTTCTCTCTCTCTCTTTCCCTCTCTTCCCCTCTCTCTTCTCACCTTTGTCTCTCTTTCTCACACTATCTCTTTCTCACCCTCTCTCACTCATCCTCTCTCTCTCCCCATTCTCTTTTCCCTCTCTCTTTCTCCAAACTCTCTTTTCTTCCCATTACTCTCTTTCTCCCCTTCTTTCACCCCTCTCTCATCTATCTCTCTCTTCCTCATTTCTCTCTCTTTCTCACCTTTCTCTCTCTTTCCCACCCCTCTCTCACTCATCCTCTTCTCTCCCCACTCTTTTTCCCCTCTCTCTTTTTCCCCATTCCTCTCTTTCTCCCCATCTTTCTCCCCCTCTTTCTTTCCCTCTCTCTTTATCTCTCCTCTCTCTCTTTATCTCCCTCTCTTTATCTCCTCTCTATCTTTCTGATTATTATTGATCAAGTTCGATTTCTCTTTTTTATAGCAAATAAAACGATTGACGTCTCTTTCGAGACTTCATGTTGAAATCAGCGGGAAGGAATTGACTCTTTTTTCTTCCCGCCATTTTGGAAATACTTAGTTTATTGCTTCCTGTATCGACCCTACACATCAACCGACACTTACAAACATATCAATACATATTCGAAACAGGATTTATTATTTATTTCACACCGAGTTAGCTGTCAGTCTTTCACTGGGATCTAAGCTGACAAGTCTTCTCAGATATCCAGGACTCTTCTTCTTCTTCTTTCTGTACCTTTCCTTACAAGTTTTTATACCAGCGTTAGCTGTCGGTCAATAAGTCACAGCAAGTCTTCTCAGATTTCCAGGACTGTTGTTGTTGTTGTTATTTATTATTTTATATTATTATTATATTATTATTGTTGTTGTTGTTGTTGTTGTTGCTGTATCATTACTTACAAATTTTATACCAGCGTTAGCTGTCGGTTTTTCAGTAAGTCACAGCAAGTTTTCTTCTTCTTCTTCTTCCTTCTTCTTTCTCTTCTTCTTCTTCTTCTTCTTCTTCTCTTCTTCTTATTATTATATTTATATTATTATTATTATTATATTATTATTATTAAGTTTTTTACACCAGTGTTAGCTGATAGTCTTTCACTGGAGTCTGAGTGACACAAGTCTCTTAGGTCTCCAGGACTCTCTGAGTATTCTAGCCGATTGCAGCAGTGCAGTAGTCTGGATGGTCTCTATTTCTTCCTCTGATTTCTAGATCCTCCAGTTTTTTTCCAAGTTTATTGGGACGGTTCCAAGTGCCACCATACAATTGGTATCACTTTCACTCTCATATTCCACAGCCTTTTCAATTCTCTGCAAGGTCCAGGTATTTATCCATCTTTTCATTTTCCTTCAACTTCACACTGTGATCTGCTGGAACCACAAAGTCCACCAGTTTGACACGTCTCTTTTTTTTTTGTTAATCAAACATAGATCTGGTCTCCTGGCTGGGATAGGTTAATCCGTCTTTATCTCAAATTCCCAGATAATTTTATGCATTTCATTCTCAAGAACAGATTATTATTATTATTATTATTATTATTATTAGTATGGAGTTTTTCACACCAATGGTGGCTGATGTTCTTTCACTGGAGTCTATGAGACAAGAAATCTCCTCATGTCTCCAGGACTCTTCTGAGTATTCTAGCCGATTTCAACAATGCTGTTTTCTGGATGGTCGCAATTTTTCTTCTGATTTTCAGTTACTCTAGTTTTTTTTCTAAGTTCTTGGTGATCGTTCTAGTGCACCAACTACTATTTGTATCATTTTACCGCCATTTTCAACAGTTTTATTATTATTATTGTTATTATTATTTCACTCCATTCGAGTTTTTCTCACTCCCTTAGCCCATGGTTCACTGGAGGCTGAGTGACAGAAAGTCTCTTTCAGGTCTCCAGGACTCTTCTGATAATTCTAGCTGATCCTAACAGTGCTGTAATGTGGATGGTTTCGATTCTTTCTCTGATTTTCAGGTCAACGGAGCAAATTATTTAGAGCTTTGGGGATCATTCCAAGGGTAGCAATTACAATTGGCACAACCTCCACTTCCATGTTGCATAGATTTCTTAGTTCTCTGGCAAGGTCCAAGTATTTGTCTATCTTTTCGCTTTCTTTCACTTTCACTAGGTGATCGACCAGGAGGAAAAATCCACGATATGACAAGTTCTTTTCTTCTTGTTAATCAATACTAGGTTTGGTCTCCTGGCCGGGATTAGGTGATCCGTCTGTAGCTCAAAGTTGCAGAGAATTTTTTGCATCTTATTCTTCAGGACAGATTCAGGTTTGTGAATATATATATATTTACCAACCCCTCCGCACGAGCAGGAGGCGACACAAGGTCAATTTCTTAAGCGGGGTTCAACAGGTTTGAATTCAGATTTTTCCTCCGATTGCCTAACCAAGGTTAAAGAGCTCAGTCTGCCTTACTATTTATCCATAGCTGGAGGGAGAGTAGCATTCATACCTTTCCCAAGGTTATTAACGCTAAGTGAAATGCAATTACCACGTCCAGGATTTGAACTCGGGGCGACGAGTCCATTTCCCATGACTTTAACCATATGCACAGGTCTGCGCATATACCATTTAGTTGAATGGTGAAAATTGAATTTCTTGCACATTTCCCAATAAATCACCGTTCCCACCCAGTCATGTCTAATCTTGTACTCTCTTTGTGCTAGTTTACTGCATTCGCTTATTATGTGATGAACTGTTTCTTCTTTTTCCCCCCATACATTCTACACTTGCTATTCTGTTGTGTTATATCTATTTTTGCTTTTATATAATTTGTTCTTATGGCATTGTCTTGGGCTGGGATGCAGCTGTGTTCTTTCAACGAGGTATATGCAGCTTCAGTCTTGATACTTTTTGAATACGTCTTGTATTTTGCACAAAATTAACGTTTCATTCATTATTCATTTCTGTCTTGGTAAATACAGCTTCAAAGTCGATACTTTTTGAACACACCTCGTATTTTGCTCAAAATTAACGTTTCGTTCATTGTTCATTTCTGTCTTGGTAAATACAGCTTCAGTTGCGATACTTTTTGAACACATCACGTATTCTGCACAAAAAATTAACGTTTCATCCAGTGTTCATTTCTGTCTTAGTAAATACAACTTCAGTCTTGATTCTTTTTGAGGCACATCTCGTATTTTGCACAAAATTAACGTTTTAATCCAGTGTTCATTTCTGTCTTGGTAAATACAGCTTCAGTCTTGATACTTTTTGAGCACATCTCGTATTTTGCACAAAATTAACGTTTAATCCAGTGTTCATTTCAGTCTTGGTAAATACAGCTTCAGTCTTGATACTTTTTGAGCACATCTCGTATTTTGCACAAAATTAACGTTTCTTTCATTGTTCGTTTCTGTCTTGGTAAATACAGCTTCAGTCTTGATACTTTTTGAGCACATCTCGTATTTTGCTCAAAATTAACGTTTCACACAGTGTTCATTTCAGTCTTGGTAAATACAGCTTCAGTCTTGATACTTTTTGAGCACATCTCGTATTTTGCACAAAATTAACGTTTCATCCAGTGTTTATTTCTGTCTTGGTAAATACAGCTTCAGTCTTTATACTTTTTGGGCATATCTCGTATTTTGCACAAAATTAACGTTTCATTCATTGTTCATTTCTGTCTTGGTAAATACAGCTTCAGTCTTGATACTTTTTGAGCACATCTCGTATTTTGCACAAAATTAACGTTTCATTCATTGTTCATTTCTGTCTTGGTAAATACAGCTTCAGTCTTGATACTTTTTGAGCACATCTCGTATTTTGCACAAAATTAACGTTTCATTCATTGTTCATTTCTGTCTTGGTAAATACAGCTTCAGTCTTGATACTTTTTGAGCACATCTCGTATTTTGCACAAAATTAACGTTTCACCCAGTGTTCATTTCAGTCTTGGTAAATGCAGCTTCAGTCTTGATACTTTTTGAGCACATCTCGTATTTTTCCCAAAATTAACGTTTCATTCATTGTTCATTTCTGTCTTGGTAAATACAGCTTCAGTCTTTATACTTTTTGAGCACATCTCGTATTTTGCACAAAATTAACGTTTCATCCAGTGTTTATTTCTGTCTTGGTAAATACAGCTTCAGTCTTGATACTTTTTGGGCATATCTCGTATTTTGCACAAAATTAACGTTTCATTCATTGTTAATTTCTGTATTGGTAAATACAGCTTCAATATCGATACATTTTGAGCATATGTTGTATTTTGCCGAAAATTAACGTTTCATTCATTGTTAATTTCTGTCTTGGTAAATACAGCTTTAGTTGCGATACTTTTTGAGCACATCTCGTATCTTGCCCAAAATTAACGTTTCGTTCATTGTTCATTTCTGTCTTGGTAAATACAGCTTCAGACTGGACATTATTGAACACACCTCATACGTTTGGCCATAGTTTTCCCCGCCCGATATGATTAGATATAATTTTTTATTTATAACAATCCATAAACGTTATTGTTCAATCATCAAAGCATTTTCCCGGTTTTTTTATGATCTGACGTCACCTTTCGGCTAAATTGTTTATTCCATCATTAAAACTGCTGACATTTTAAAGATGAACTTAAAAAAAAGAAAAGAAATAATATCAACATTTTTTATCCTCCAACCATTAAGGCTTTAGATAATGGCTGAACAAATAGCTGAAAGCGACCACTAACATATAATATAATATAATATAATATAATATATATATATATATATATATATATATATATATATATATGAGATTATGGCAATTTGCTTTAGAAGCATTGTTGAGTAAAGTATATTATCATTTATATTTTTGCTTGAAGGCAGTTACAATGCGTATATCGTATAAAATTCGATAATTAATGAAAATAATCATGACAAGCGAACGCGGCGAATATTGCCCCCTACGTAGAACATCGGACAGCAGCCGTTTCAACTTTATTAAGTCTCATCAGCTATGTATACTTACGATTTCTCTCCGACAGAAATCGAAACCGGGAACTCAGCATATATATATATATATATATATATATATATATATATATATATATATTAAAATAAGTGTATTTTGGCAGCATTTTTTTTTATAATATATCATATTAATTTATAATATAATTTCCTGCCTATCCTCCTTCCACTATACCCATCCCCTTCTCACAACTTGTGCCCCCTCCCACAAAAAATCACTACTGCATCGATCGATCGAACCACTACCATTCCTACAACCTCCCACTACCAATTGTTATTACCTTCCACTTCTAATTCCTTGCTACTACTCGTTCTCGTTAAAAACGAGACACGAAACCATACCATCGTTTCCTACCTGATGATGGCAAACTGTATTGCCGAAAGCGCTTGTGTTGAAACCTTTGGTGGACTGTTACACCAGTTACACCCCGACATCAGAAAGATGGCCCGAAAATTAGAAAGGATCAACCAAAAACTTGTCCGACAAGAATTGTCTGTACAGTTCAACAAAACTTGTATATATATATATATATATATATATATATATATACACACACACACACACCACACACACACATATATATATATATATATATATATATATATATATATATTATATATGGGACCGGTTTAATTTAGTAGGTAGAGCGTCAACCTGGGAACCACAAGGTTCTTGGTTCGATACCAACAGCGTATGAATAACACAGATCCCTGTGTTATTCATACACCAACTCAGCACATGAGCAGCACATATTTGGTAATCCTATCTGTGCCGTAAAGTGAGGTGCTGACGGTAGGTATGGCACTCCACCTCAGCAAAAATATCAATCTCCTTAGATAGAATCCCTCGCTGTCCGGCTGATACCGACAATAAGCCACTGCGCTAACTTTACTTACTACATTATTATAACATTTTAGAATGGATGAAATATCTCAGATTAATTTCCTAAGCAGTTATGTTTTCGTTGTTATAAAAAGCATCGCCCGGATCTACCAAAGACTCTGGAAAAAAGCGGCCGCAAAAGAGTTAATGTTTCGTAATTTAAGACCATCTGCTGCATTTTACTTTTAGTGTCTCGCGTCAGCTTAATAAATTCTTTGAGGAGATTATTCCACTAAAACCCCGTGAAAAGCGGCGTCTTTTTTATTTATTATTTTTTTTTTTTTACGCCCGCCATTATTATTTTGTTTTATTTCCTATTCCCCGCGAAAACGGGACATTGAAAGCATTAGGTATCAGGCCGACGTAAGAAGCTTAGGCGGGAAAACCAAAAATGGAGGAGGAGGAGGAGGGGAGGAGGAAGAGGAGGAAGGGGGGAAGAGGGGAGGGGGAGGATTGAAATGGTTGAGTATTATTAAAAATGCTCTTTTTTATTTATTTGCAATCAAATTGAATACCATCAGGACGCCGCACTGGTTTTATGGAGAATCTTTTTCTAAATTCTAATTCATCAGAGAGCATCAAATCACATAACATAATTGTCAGAAAAAAGTAATGGCTACTTACGTCCCGTCAGTTTTGGACTGAGTGAGTGAAGAATTGAGAAACGCCCGTCTTGTTTGTGATCATATTTATTCACATGTTATCTGCATTAAAAGGTCACGCGTCGTACAGTTGTCGGTCACTCAGTTCGCCGTCCGCTGTCTGACTGTCTCCCTACTGACTGCTCGGCTCTACCCTCTGGCTTTTGTATTGACGACCGCCTACGCATCTTTATCTTTTGATCAGATAACTATTTCCGAACTTATTGTTACCCATCCTTCTTTTGTTCGCTTTACCGGGAAAAAAGTCCTTTGTCATTTTTGTCGTCTTTTCTTTGCTTTGTTTAACCGGAAATTCCTATTTCCGTTTGTACAATGTCCAACAGTTATACTTAGATGCAATATCTATGTTTTAAGAGTTAATAAATGAATACAGTGTGTAACTATTTTAAACAGGCTTCATAAGTAGTTACAATATTGATATTTTTAATACCTATTATAATGATTTTAAATAGGTAAAGACTTTGCATTTAACTGAACTATCAATTTAAGAGCCAATTTATTAATAAAGTCTGTAGCTATTTTAAACAGCGAAAACTTCACACTAAATTGCATAATCAATATTTTTAAGAGCCATCATCTAAATAAAGTTATTCCGACATCTCACCATGTCAGATGAACACAAAGTCCAATTTGTGTCGGGAGCCACGCACAAACCGAAGCTCATACAGTGGCTAGTGTTAAAAATTGCGTGTATCTCGTCAGCGTTCCATTTTTGAAGGTGCCTCAAGTACTGAGCAATAAACACAGCCCCTGTCCCTTTGAATCTAGGGCGCTGGTGTTGCTTGGATGATGGCCCCCTGGGAATCATGCTAATATTACATTCCTTAACGTTCAAATATATATGATCAATTTAATTTATATATATATATATATATATATATATATATGTATATATATATATATAAAATTGATATTAATGTTGATTAATATATATGAATCACTGGACACAAGGCAGAATGTCCCAGGAGAGTAGGTATTTACCACGTATACGGGTGTGACAAAATAACATTTTTATGTGGACCCGCCCACGAGACGAAACTCATGGGTGGTAGGTGCAAAAAATGCGTTGATCTCGTCGGCATTCCTCTTCAAAAGGGTAGGGGGCGCCTCAGGCACTGGGAAATAAACCCATTCCTACCGCTTTAAATCAAAGGGGAAGGTATTGCCTGGGGTAGCCCCCTGGGATTAACGCTGTTAATTGCTTTATCGGTCCATTGGCCAAAGCACACTGGACCTTCGGCTGGGCCAGGTAAGGATATTTGCCTCTCATCCCACTCATGAGGGCGAGACACAAGGACATTTTTATTTGGGCCCACCCACAAACTGAAGCACATGGGTAGTAGGTGAAAAAATGCGTTGATCTCGTCAGCATTCCTCTTCAAAAGGGTAGGGGCGCCTCAGGCACTGGGAAATAAACCCATTCTTATCGTTTTAAAATCAAAGGGGCAGGAATTGCCTGGGGTAGCCCCTTGGGATTAACGCTATTAATTCATTTTACCGGTACAGCGGCCAAAGCTCAGTGGACTTTCGGTTTGGACAGGAGGGTATTTGCCTCTCATCCCACTTATGAGCGCTGGACACAAGGTCTCGTTTTTTTTACGTGGGCGCATAAAAATTGCGTCGATCCCCTCAGTATTCCCCCTCAAGGGGTGCCACAGGCGTTGGGCAATAAACCCAGCCTTGCCCCTTTAAATCAAGGGGGATACCCTCCTGGGATCGACGCTATTAATTAACTTTACCGGTCCAGTGGCCGAAGCTCACTGGACCCCCGCCTGGGCCAGGTAAGGGTATTTGCCTTTCACCCCACTTATGAGGGCGTGACACAAGAACATTTTTATATGGGTCTACCAACAAGCCGAAGCTCATGGGTGGTAGGCACAAAAATGCGTCGATTGCGTCGATATTCCCCCTCAAGGGGGCGCCTCAGGCGCTGGGCAATAAACCCAGCCTTGCCCCTTTAAATCAAGGGTGCAGGTATTGCCTGGGGGGGGGGGATAGCCCCCTGGGATCGACGATATTAATTAACTTTACCGGTTCAGCGGCCGAAGCTCATTGGGCCTTCGGCTGGGCCAGGTAAGTATACATTTAGATAGAGTTAATTATCATTCTAAACAACAATATTTCGATTGATAAAAATCATCTCTAGAGCTTGTTTTTACTTCGGACTCATCGAGAGAGGAGCTGAAAATAATTTGAATTCAAAACGAAAAAAATTGATGTTCCAAAAAAGTCATGCGGTCGTTTCATTATAAGCACATCCGCCACGCGCTTCTCGGTCAGCGACAATAATGTATATCTTAGTGTAACAGTTTTTGTAAAAAGAAGACATATTTCAAATTCAACAATAGACGAATTCTCTTTTTCAAACAGAACGAGTTTTAACCCGTTCATGGTAGGCCTGCAACGGATTTTTTCAGAAAAGATTTTTTATATTTTTTATACATTTAGATAGAGCTAATTATGATTCTAAACAATATTTCAACCAAATTCGTTTGGTGTTTAAATGAGAGTCGAACAGGTAATCCCCAATCTGGTTCAGAATGGAACTGGGAGTAATAGCAACGAAGAGGTGACTCAACTCAATCAACGAGCCCATTTCTGTTTGTCATTAAGGGTGTGTCACGCTATCGAACTTCTGATAGGACATCAGTGATTAAATGGGAATAATTTATAATCCTATTCAACAAAAGAGACAATGGCCGCGACCCAGGGGAGATGATATGCACGTACCAAAAGTAGGATTACGTTTAATGCTTTATATTTATTGAAATATGAACTTTATCATCAATCAGAGTATATATATATATATATATATATATATATATATATATATACCAATTTATCTATCTATTTATCAATCACTCAATCTATCTAGCTAGCTATCTATCTCAAGTTAATTTCTTTCTTCTCTTTCTTTCTTTTTCGTCCTATCTCAAGTTATTCATTTTCTTTTTTATTTCAAGTTGTCAATTTCTTTCTTTCTTTCTTTTTTTTTTTCATCTAAAGTTCTGGATTTCTATCTATCTATCTATCTATCTATAAATCTTAGGTATTTAAACCACAAAAATATAAATATAATTATACAATGAACACAATTCCTTAACCTCTTGGCATAAAATAACCCTAGACGCTTTGAAATGCAATTAATCATTGATATCATATATCAATGTGCCAATAATAACTCTTAAGAAACAACTGTACAAAAAATGTAAATATAAATGTTCAATGAACCCAATTCCCTAACCTCTAGGCATGAAATAACCCTAGTCGGATTGACATGCCGTTAAAATCAATCAATCAATCAAATCGGGACGGAAAGGCGAGACCCAGCCTCGAACCTGTGCATCCGGTTTGGCACCAAAAACACCACACACAAACACTCAATTATCCTTTAAGATGGACAGTGGGCGAACAGGACCCGGATGTGACGATTCGGATCAGATTATCGTTTACTCTTTCGTCCAATGAAAGCCGCCCTTCTCGAACAGTACGACTTACGGTAATACCGGGTATTTATTTAACATTTATTCAAACTTCAGCCATTAAAACGTCGATATATTGACGTGACTTTCAAACAGGCATTTGTCTTGTGCACTAACGGCAAAAGCGCCACACGCTTACCATTTATCTCTGTCCGTCTCTGAGAGACTGCTTATTTATCTCGATGAGAGTCTGTTCGCAGACCGTGCCGCGCCAGTCCCCGGCCACAGCCTCGGACCCCATCCCAGGCCCAGCCCGGCACCGATGACGCCCAGGCCCGGTCCACGGCCCCCGGATCTTGGCCTCGGCCGTCACCTTCCTGCGAGCCGACCTCGTCAGCCAGTCAGTCAATGGATAGATTAATGTTTACAGAGACCTTAAGCGTGTCTCGCTAAATTGTTCTTTGTTTAACACACACACTGCAAATGTTTAAGCAAATATCCAGGAGCTCAGATAATGTCGTGCCGGTAGGACCACGGCTATCGGTGTGTTATCAGCAGGTTTGACTATAGCACCGGCGTTCAGTGTTCATATGAATTTAAGGACACGGTTTTGAGATTACATAGGATAAAAGAGATAATAAGTGTTTTAATATCTATCATAGTGTTATATAGATATTATCAAGAATTTTATTACTATTAGATGAGGCATGGTTACCCATAATTCATTGTTAACCCTAGATATATATATATATATATATATATATATATATATATATAAATAAATAAGTAATCTACAGACACGTGTTTCGAGGTATCACCTCTCATCAGTGTGGTTATACATTAACAGCTACCCTTGGCCGGATTTGAGACCCGAATGAACTTTCGTTCGCCAATCCTCTTACCCGTACGGCCAGAGGCAGCTGTCAAATATAGGAGAATATTTAATTGCTACATTTCTAAGCGGAAATGAATTCACTGGAGGCCTCAAACATTTGTAAACAAAGCGAGGTTTAGCTACACGCCAGATACGGTGAATTTACAATTAAATCCCTATTTAAAGTACTCGACCAAAGTGGGAGTATATGTATAATACATAAGTAATCCACAAACACGTGTTTCGAGGTATCATCTCTCATCAGTGTGGTTATACATTAACAGCTACCCTGACCAGGTTAGAGACCCGAATGAACTTTCGTTCGCCAATCCTCTTACCCGTGCGGCCAGAGGCAGCTGTCAAATATAGGAGAATATATATTATTTATTAATGATAGGAAAGCAATTAAAATACGTATAAAATAAAAATAAACATTTTTATAAACATCGTTTTATTTTAATCTTATTTTATACGCATTGTAGTTGCTTTCCTATCATTAATGAATAATAACATAACAATGCTTCAAGCAAATTACCAAATACTATTATATATATATATATAAACACGGTTTGTTTTGAATGGCTTTTTGCCGATAATTTTTGGGAGAATAAGTGCTTAATTGGAGTCGTACCTAATTTTGAAAATTAATTAATTAATAATGAATTAGACGGAATACCTATTAAATGTATGGCTAAACAAATCGAGAAAAATCAATCTCTGTATGTAAATTTCGGCCTATATATATATATATGGTTGTAGAACTTTTATACAACTATTAATGCTCTATATTTTACAAGTTACCTTGAGCCCTTTTGGATTAACTACTTGTGCTACTACAATGAAAACATGGTAGTAACTTGTTCATGAATAATATATATATATATATATATATATATATATATATATATATATATATATCGAAACAAAAGTAACGACTAAACAACGCAAAATCCCTTCTCATTGATTTTTTTTTTACATTTATTTTATTTTACTTTCCTTATAAGTTATTAAAAAAATACCTTGACAAAGGGTGAATGTCACCCGAAATATTGGAAAAATAAAGTGAACCAAAGGCAACAAAAAAAAATCCTATACTTCTAATATCACCGAAAACGTTAATAAGAACAATAAATTGATACACAACAAAAATTCAGAGCGTCCGAGAAGGAACCACAGGTTCTGGTTTCAATACCGGCCCCCGCCAACTCAGCGTATGAGTAACACAAGTAAGGAGATGATGGTAGGTGTGGCGCTCCATCTCAGACGCGAAAACAATCTCCTTGGTCTTGCTCTTGTAAAAAGGAGATAGACTCCCTCACTGTCTGGCTGATACGACTTTGGGCCACCCCGACGACAGACAGACAGAGAGACAGACATAGACAGACAGATAGATAGATAAATAAATACATTTTTTAGTTTATATTTATTTACATGGGAACAGGTTTGCTATCATTGTTTTCTTGCTGTGTATGCTTAAATATTTTTCGTTGCCTGATGATTGCTAAGATTAACAAATTAAGCCCACACAGCAAGAAACCAATGGTAGTAAACTTGTTCCCATGTAAATAAATATAAGTTAAAATATTTATTTATTTATTTATCTATTACCGCTCTATCACAGATATTGAGCACTCTTCTAATAACACTGTACGTTGGATTACTATTACTTTTTCTAGTATACTAGTGCTAATCATACACATTGATATATTTTATAAAAAAAGAAGAAGGTCTGCAAAATGTATCGTTCCAGAAAAAATGTTTTATTCTTTTTATTTTACATACGCAACACGTGTTTCAGATATTCTGGTATCTTCTTCAGGCTTTGATCAATACATATATTGATATACATATATATATATATACATATACACATACATAGGTTATGCGTGTTTCTGTAATTTTTATGTTATGGTTGTTTAATAACGGTTGAACGCTACGTTATTTTTTTCAATATTTGCGTGCGATTTGCGCGTGACCCGCATGTGACATGCGCGCAAAAATTGAGAAAAAAAATGATGATGTAATGTTCCACAATCTTTGCGTGCAAGTCGCACGCAGGTCACGGCTTAGTAATAAATTTATTAATTTATTAACTGAGCTTTCATTATTCTTTTAATTGGTATAGTTCATCCGATGTTAGTAAAGTTTTTGTCGTTGTTGTGTGTGTATATGTATGTGCGCATGTGTGTGTTAGGTTTAGTTTAGTTGTGTGTTTGTGTATATGTTTTAGTATGTTCCTATGTATGTGCGTCTTTTTTGTATATACATGTATACGCACACACATACATATATTTCATATTATATAATTTGTATATTGATATATACATTGATATATACAGGGTCAGGCAAAATGATCTGACACATTTGTAGGTTAAATAAAATGCAAATGAAGTAAAGAAACAAAAAATGTTTTTATTTTCGAAAAGTACATATAATGCCATTTGTTTTCATATAATGCCATTTTGTTTTGTTTCTTTATAATGCCATTTTGTTTTCGTTTCTTTTTCAGTTGCTGCCATAAATTGGACTGGTGAGCATCGCGCTTTCATTGTGGAAACGTTTATCAACATCATTTTGTATGGATGCATTTGAAGATCATTGTGAAGAATTCTTCACAAACTTCTTTCGGAAAGTCTAAGAGCCTGGGCGCGTTTAAATGTGGAACGGAGTGGAGACTGTTGAACTGAAGCTCTTACCGCTGCCACATTTTCTGGAGTTCTGGCGGCGCGAGGTCGGCCGGTTGATTTTCATTTAAATGCAGATCCAGTAGCTCTGAAGTTGGTAACCCATAACAAGATCGTGTTTCGAGCTGGTACGGGATCATGTCTACCAAGACTGAAGTGCAAACGGAACGCTCTTTGTGTTGCAGTTACAGATTCGTTTGTTTTGATAAACGTTTCCACAATGAAAGCGCGATGCTCACCAGTCCAATTCATGGCAGCAACTTAAAGAAACGAAAAACAAAATGGCATTATATGAAAAAAAATGGCATTATATATACTTTTTTTGTTTCTTTACTTCATTTGCATTTTATTAAACCTACAAATGTGTCAGTTCATTTTGCCTGACCCTGTATATATATATATATATATATATATATATATATATA
>CM042172.1:6738225-6758225 GCA_023376005.1 Doryteuthis pealeii | reverse complement strand
TTAACAAAATACAATACTCGCCAGCAGTGGTTTACCTTTCTTCACGCCGCTGGCGAGTATTGTATTTTGTTAATGTTATAAAGATTCCATTTCATTTCCAACCTCCATTTTGGTTATCAGAGAGAATTGCGTCCGATTTAGACGAAGTAAGCAGGATGTAAAAACCATCATCCCTACTCATCTACCCTATCTATCTATCTATCTATCTATCTATCTATCTATCTATCACTTATTGTCTCCTATCTATCTATCTATATATCTATCAGTCAATCTATCTATCTATCTATCTATCTATCTATCACTTAAAGTCTCCTTTCTATCTATTCTTATTATCTAGTGCTGCTTATCCACCGAATTCTTATATAAGTAATTTACCATTCCATTTTTATTATAAAGAAAGAAGAGAGAAAAAGGACATGTTATGCAGAAAATATAATAAGCAAAAAAAAAAAAAAAAAGAGATTAGGTGGGGTGAGTGCACGGAAGTGATAACGCTAATCTATTTCCATCAAACATGAAAAGATGAAAAACAAAAAGTAAGAAAGAAAGATGACGGAAAATAAATCGGTTTTATTCGCGCCAATAAATGAAAAGCGTAACCGGCCGGGCCAGCCTCGTTTTCGTAGATAATACTTTGAAATTATTCGGCGCTCATCAATCGATTTGACTTGTATGGAATAATCGATGAGTCAATCATTAAAACGATGTCAGTTTCGGCGGGAAGGGGGGGGGCGAGAGGAGGGGAAAGAGGAGGAAGGGAGGAGAAGTGGGAAATTTGGTGAAATCATTATCTGGCTTAATGAGCATAGTGCATGTGAAGAGGTGAGAGAGAGAGAGAGAGAGAGAGAGAGAGAGAGAGAGAGAGAGAGAGAGAGAGAGAGAGAGGGGGGAGAGAGAGAGAGGAGTGTTTGAAATGATGAAGAGAGATAGAAAGATACAAACTGAATGAAAGAAAGAAAATGGGGAAAGAAATGAAAAAAATAAAGACAAGAGACGGTATGAACAAACTGAGAAAGAAATAAAAGCGAAAGAAAGAATGAGATGGACTGAAAGAGAGAGAGAGAGAGAGAGAGAGAGAGAGAGAGAGAGAGAGAGAGAGAGAGAGAGGGGGGGGTTGAAATGATGAAGAGAGATAGAAAGATACAAACTGAATGAAAGAAAGAAAATAGGGAAAGAAATGAAAAAATAAAGACAAGTGTCGGTATGAACAAATTGAGAAAGAAATAAAAGCGAAAGAAAGAATGAGATGGACTGAGAGAGAGAGAGAGAGAGAGAGAGAGAGAGAGAGAGAGAGAGAGAGAGAGAGAGAGAGAGAGAGAGAGAGTTGGGAAAACAGGGAAAATAAGGAGACTGAAAGAAAATTAATAATAAAGACTAAGAAAGTAAAGAAAGAAAGAAAAAAAGAAAGAAAGATGAAAGAAGAAGAAAAATGCAGACAAGAAGAACAAGAAAAAAGAAAGAAAGAAAGAAAAAGAAGATGAAGACAGGAAGAAAAAGAAAAAGAAAGAAAGAAAGAAAGAAAGAAGAGTGAAATGAAGAAAGAAAGAACAAAGATTAGAAAGAAAGAAACATTCACGAAAATAAACGACGGAAGAAAAAAGGAAGACTAGAGAGAGAGAGAGAGAGAGAGAGAGAGAGAGAGAGAGAGAGAGAGAGAGAGAGAGAGAGAGAGAGAAGGAGTTGGGAAAACAGGGAAAATAAGGAGACTGAAAGAAAATTAAATAATAAAGACCAGGAAAGTAAAGAAAGAAAAAAAAGAAAGAAAGAACAATGAAAGAAGAGGGAAATGGTGACAAGAAGAACAAGAAAAAAGAAAGAAAGAAAGAAAGAAAGAAAGAAGAGGAAATGAACAAAGAATGAAAGATAAGAAAGAAAGAAACATTCACGAAAATAAAAGACGAAAGGAAAAGAAAAACTAAGAGAGAGAGAGAGAGAGAGAGGAGAGAGAGAGAGAGAGAGAGAGAGAGAGAGAGAGAGAGAGAGAGAGAGAAATAATAAGGAACAGAAAAAGAAGAAGAAAAGAAAGAAAGACTAAGAAATAAAAGGAATAACAAGGGAAAGAAAGAAAGAGAGAAAGAAAGGGAAAATAAGTGAGAAGAAAGAAGAAAGAAAGACGAGAAAAATAAATGGAGAGAGAGAGAGAGAGAGAGAGAGAGAGAGAGAGAGAGAGAGAGAGAGAGAGAGAGAGAGAGAAATAATAATGAACAGAAAGAAAAAAAGAAAAAAGACTAAGAAAATAAAGAAAGGAATAACAAGGGAAAGAAAGAAAGAAAGAAAGAAAGAAAAAAGAAAAAGAAAAAAGTGAGAAGAAAGAAGAAGAAAGACGAGAAAAAAAGTAGAGAGTGAGAGAGAGAAGAGAGAGAGAGAGAGAGAGAGAGAGAGAGAGAGAGAGAGAGAGAGAGAGAGAATAATAGAATAAAGAAAGGAAAAGCAATAACAGAAAGAAAGATAGACAAACTCGCGCTTTCTCTTCTCTCTCTCTCTCTCTCTCTCTCTTTCTCTCTCTCTGTGTTTTTATCTCTCTCTGTTTCTCTCTTTTGCTCGCTTACTGACTTATTCATCTATGTACTTCTTCCCCCTCTCTCTTAGTGTTCTCCCTAACCTCTCTTTCAAACATTCTTTTATTTTTCTTTCCCTCTCTCTATCTTTCTCTCTGCCTCTCTATCACCCACTTTCTTATTTCTCTCTGCCTCCCTTTCCCCATCTCACTCTCTTTTCCCCTCTTTTATTCCCCCCACCTAATCTCTCTTTCAATCTTTTATTTCTCTCCCCCTCTCTCTTTTCTCCTTTCCCTCTCTCTCCCCCTCTCTCTTTTTTCTCTTTCCCCCTCTCTCACACACTCTCTTATTTCTCTCTCCCCATCACTATATGTATCAAAATAGATAATTACTAACCTTAGCATCGCCTCGAACAATGGTTGATTAGAGAAAATGAATGGATAGAGAAATTATTTACCTCACCTTGCTATTGGCGGTTTCATCAATACAAGGTTGGTGGTTCTTGTCCAGAATAGCCCGCCCAAGAAATATCTGAGCTGATGTATAAAATAAAGGAAATACATCTATTACAGAATCCAGATAAGAGTAAGTTTTAGTCATTTGCTAAATCCCAAATTATTATTATTATTATTATTATTATTATTATTATTATTATTATTATTATTATTGACAAAAAGATAGGTCAAATAAAATTGATTTTTAATATAAAAGAAAGAGAAAAACAGTAAAACAAGTGGAGTCATTTCTATATTTAACAAATTAAATATTTTTCTGTTAGGTAATGTCTCATACTAAACTAACTAGGCGGCACAATTTGAAATGAATTTGAATTTAAATCCCAAAACTTGATAAGTCTTAAACTACATATTCGAAGATACACTAGAGAGAAACTTTTCAACTATAAAACGGAGTTTTTCTCTTAGTAGAAGTTAAAACTAAAACAATTTCGACAAAGACAAATTTATTGTTAATGAGTTCGGTTCTTACTCTCTAACACTTTTTTCTTTCTTTCCTTCTTTACATCTTTTCATTATGTTTCATAATAATTAGCTAAATCCCAAATTGTATGAAAATTATATATACACGCACTTTTTAACACTGACCACCGCATGAGCTTCACTTTGTGCGTAGACGTTGTATTCATCTGACATAATGGGATGTTGAAAAATAACAACTTTGACAGCAGTTGCTCGACCGAAGATCAAAGTGTGTTATCTGTGGCCGGAACAGGCAAAAGCTTCTCGCTCGAGTCCAGGTGTGTGTGTGTGTGGGGGGGGGGGGCAACCTTACAGGTAGCATCTGTCACATCGTAGCATCTGTCACCTTGTAGCATCTGTCATCTCGTGTAAAAGGGGCAGATCCGGATTTATTTATTTAGTGCCTGAGGCGTCATAAAAAGGGAATGCCGACAGAATTTTAAAGCAATTTTTAGACCTGACTTGAGCCTCACCTTTTGTCACATTTGGCTTAAAAATTATATATACATGCACTTTTTTAACACTGACCACCGCATGAGCTTCACTTTGTGTGCGGACTTAGTGTTCATCTAACATGGTGGGAAAATAATTACTTTGAGAGCAGTTTCCCGACCGAAAATCAAAGTGTATTATCTGTGGCCGGAACAGGCAAAAGCTTTTCGCTCGATTCCAGGAGGGCCAACCTCCTAGGTAGCATCTGCCACCTCGTAGCATCTATCACCTCGTGTAAAAGAGGCAGATCCGGATTTATTTATTTAGTGCCTGAGGCGTCATAAAAAGGGAATGCCGACAGAATTTTAAAGCAATTTTTAGACCCAAATTGGGCCTCACCTTTTGTCACATTTTGCTTTGTGGGTATTCCAATAGCCAGTCAAAGATTCTTTACAACTGAATACTGAGTTTGGTTGTTGTTTGAATCGCCATACTTGAGACACCTCCCGCCAGTGGAGAATAGATTGGGTAAATACCGACTCTTCCTTCAGAAGAGTTCGATAAAGCTTAGTCGTAAGTCGATTCTGTTAAGTATTATTCACCACCAAGAAATAGTTTCAGTCCTTTCAGACAAAAGAAACCAAAGATGGAAAATTGAGAAGAAACAGATAAACAAAACCAGCTTTTCTGGGCTAAACAAGCCTTATATATACTAGCAAATATATGTATCCTCCGGGTGCAAGTATTTAAGTTTTAATGTAATAAAATATTGTATTAAATTAGAAAGGCTAATGAAACTAAATAAGAATACAGATAAAAAGATTTGAAACAGAGGGAGTATAATAAAAGATTTGAAACAGAGGGAGTATAATAAAAAATGGAACAACTGAAACTTACTCTTCCATCACTCTCGTCTTTCATTGTTATTTTTTCGAATTTAAGTATTTAGTTAAAAGAGGAAGTGAAGAATAAAATGACAGTTATTTTATCTTGTTAATGGATTTCATTTAAGATTTATTGAAGAAACGTTTGCTTATATTCATTAAAATAAAACCAAACAATTAGAAATCAATAATACTAAGCACATATTTATTAAATTCGATTTTTTAATATTAATATGCAAATTAGCCTTCCCGTTCACACTGTAAACCGCTATTTTGTTGTATATATAAATATAATTGAATGTTGTTAGTATGTATACATCGTTAACAGTATTAATAATGTAAGACAATTTTTATTAATAATTGAGGTTTAGATAAAAATAAAATCATGGAGAATGTGATGTTAATAACTAAGAGGATTGTGACTTGAGTAGGAATCTAGTTTCGGTTACAGACAGAAAAACACACAATCTCCATTATATAATATATTATATATATATATATATATGACATCAAATATTTATATATATATATATATATATATATATTATATATAATATTTGATGTCATATATATATATATATATATTATATATTATATATAGAATATTTGATGTCATATATATATATATATGACATCAAATATTATATATATATATATATATATATATATATATATATAATATTTGATGTCATATTTCAAAACCGTCTCCTTTTTCAAACCTCAAAAAAATTTTTTTTTAAACAGACTGAATGACAAGGACTACCACTCGCTTTTGTCGTTATTCTGTGATAAATAATTTCTCATCTTATGCCCTGAAGATGATCTAATTAATAGATCGAAACACTGCATCGTCGGCCAATAAACTCACCACTTAACCCATTTAAACCTGTGTTTTTTCATTTTTCTTAATATACTACATACCGTCAGATTCACTTCCTTTTTTCACACACACATACACACACACACACACACACACACACACACACACACATATATATATATATATATATATAGTCATCCACAGACACGTGTTTTGACTTATCAAGTCTCTTCAGTGTGGCTAGAGACAACACACACACACATATTATATATATATATATATATATATATATATATATATATATATAAATAAGAACAGGCTTCCAAAGAAGATATTATACGGCAATTACCAAATGCTAAGCATTCTATTGGACGTCCACTCTTACGCTATAAAGATAAATTGAAGGACAATTTGAAACGCCTCAATATAAATCTGAGTGCATGGGAAAATCTAGCCTCAAATCGGAAAGAATGGCGTAAGAGATGTTTCGATAGTTTAAAGAGCTTTGAAGAAAATTAACTGAAGCATCGAGATCAGCTCCGTCTAACTTTAAAACAAAAACATCTGACTCCCGCCTTAGAACATTTGATCTCTAAGTGTGGCTTTATAACTCGCTGCAAGGCTGGGCTGCTATCACACTCGAGAAAACACAAAATATCCTCTTGATAGCATGCAAAACATGGGAGGAAACAAATCACTCACTGCTGACCCTCATATATCATTCACGATAGGAGAATCCTCCATATATATATGGTATACGTATTCTAGGCCCCGGCGACAGGGTAATCACTTTTTTAAAAAATTATGAGTATCTTTCGTTGAACATAGTTTCGCATGGTGACATGCATGCTGCAAACCACCTGGGAATCTCGAACCCGAAACTTAATTTTTTTCGACCGACATATATATATATATATCTTATTATAATGGAGATTGTCTGTTTTTCTGTCTGTAACCGAAACTATATTACTACTCAAGTCACAATTCCCTTTAGGCTACAGTCCCAGGCGTCAAAAAGGGCTTAGTTTTCGAGTTACGATGCTCTACAAGTAGCAGTAATAATTTTAGCGTAATTATTAATTAAAAATCAAAAAAGGCTAATAAAAAGTTTTCGCAATCGGTGGCATATCTTAATATTATGCGAAAAGTAAAATTTAAACGGAATACTTCGCAAAAAAATACGAACCAAAATGGAGTAGCTCCGAAAACGGAATAAGCGAATGGGAATCGTGTGCTCGAAATACGAATAAGTAAGAATGGCCACCTCCAGCGAAGAAGAAGCAACAGTTGTTAGCGAAAGAAAATGTTTTATGTGCATTTTACCTTCCAAAAAGCATAAAATTGTATCATTTACTAAGAAAACGTGGACTCGCTTTTTAGAATATGTCCATAAATGGAATTTGGACGGTACACAAGCATTAATTGCGAAAAATTATCTCCAAAATGCAACACGTGAAAAACTGATACCCATAGACGGCGGATTTCATAGAATCTGTTACTCACGATTTACAGATTCACGCTCACTTGTCCGAACACTAAAACGTATGAAAAAAAATGAAGATGTTCCCAAAGGTAAGTTTAATTCTTTAGTTGTATTATTTATTACTTATTACTTATTACTAATAATTGCGATAAATCACCCATGTAATGGTATAATTGTGTTTTTCTTACAATTTAAATAAAATTATTTGGAACTGTAAAAACTATTTCATCTATAAATTTAATATTTAATTTAAATATATTTTAAAACTTTGTGTAATTTGAATTTATTACGTGAAAGTAAAAGCTAATAAACTTATTACTTCCCAAAATGTGGGCTCATTTTCATTTTAAAAACGAATTAAATTTAATTAAATCGATTATTTAAGGTCAAATTTTTGTTTTAATCGAAACATAATGAGCATACACCTCACCGAAAAGGCAAAATGATATTAAATATGTAATTTATCTGTAATACATTTTAAACAGTTAAATTCGCCAAAAAATTACTTTAGGAACAATGTTCCTAAAGTAATTTTTTGGCGAATTTGTTCCTGGAACATTTATCACACATGGGTACCACCATATTTCTGCGAATCCCCCCCCCCTAACACAACTAAACTTGTATAAAGGTTGATATGCTATTGAAAATTTTTGTCCATTCGAAAGAAGAAACATTTTTAAAAAAACTCCAGATTTTTTTTTTTTTTTTTTTTTTTTCAATTTTCAGCTTACGGTAATAATGAAAATTATAAACGAAAAACAATGTTACATTTTCGTAACGTTAAATCAATTGAAATTTAATTTAGACAAAAACAAGTATTTATTTTAATTCTAGGTGATGAAAATTTGTCTGAAACATGTTTTTCCTAAAATATATTTGGGAATTTTTTTTTACGAGGTCTACCCCCACCCTTATTTTATTTAATTTTAAAAAATGAGTAAAAAAACGATTTTTACTTTTTTTTTATAAAGATAAGAGCCTGAATAATTATATCAGATCTTTATAAGTTCCAATGCCAGAGCTTTTTAGTAAAAGAAGCAGGAATACTGAATTCTGCCAAAAAAAAAAAAAAAATTAATGGACAAATAAATAGAACGTATTTAAAAAAAATAAAAAAATAAATTACTTTTCAAGATAACAGGGGGTAATTTTTCCCCAACCGGATAATTTGCTATTTAAATTAACTGTTTTCCTTTGTAACAACTCTTTATTTCTTTTTTGCAAGATTTTAAAAAATAAGTTAAATAATGTTTCTTTCTTCAATATGGCCTAAACTGATCACATGACCTATTTTGGTGGTACCTAATCACAAACTCAATATTATTTTGTATTTTTTTTTAAGTTTCTTCTTAGAAATCAACAACAAAACCATTAGATACACTATGTTCAGAAAAATTAATAACTTGTTATTTATTTAGATGTTATATATGTATATATATTTTTTTATTTATTTATTTTTTTTTTTTTTGCAGGGTCAACATCTCAAGGCGGTAGTATTGAAGAAACTGCTGAAACAGATGAATCACCATCTAAAAAGAGCCCTCGCTCCAGTTTTGAAATACCTGTAGCACCATCTAGGCCAAGTCATGTTTGTGTCATCTGCCAAAAAGAAAAAACATTGGTGTGCAGATTTACAGGCTTACGGACAAAGGAAAAACTTGTTAGCTGTTCAACCCTAGATGCATCAGTTAAATTAAATAAAGCTGCATTAGACAGCGGGAATGAAGCATTATGGAAGATAAGAAATCCAGATTGTATGTCACTTGAATTAAGATACCACAAAACTTGTTATCGTTCCTTCACTAAATACCTGCAACTGCCAGAAAAAATAAAAACTCCATCAGAAACTTCTTTTACTGAAGCCTTTGAAATATTTTCAAAAACTGTGAAGGCTAGAATAATCGATAACAAGGAGATTTTGAGACTTAAAAAGTTGAATGAACTTTTTATTAAACAAGTCCAAATAACTCATGGGGTTGATGCCAAATCCTACAAAAGCACATATCTGAAAGAGAGGCTTACTAAGAAATTCCCTCAACTGTGTTTCCTTAGACCTCAGATGAGGAGCCAAGGATACATAGTATATGTTAATGATATCTCCAATGAAATGCTGATTGAAGAAAAAATGGTCCTTCAAGAGAAATTAAAAGTAAGTGATACAGAGTCAACAACAGAAAATGACACAGATGTACCACAACAAAAAGACAGCGAACAACTAGACAGTCCAAACGTTGAACCAGTTCAGCTTAGGAATAGCTACATTACAGCAATGGAAATAAAAAATATCATTACAGGGGTCAAATCTTCCCTGACATGGCCACCAACTGCTGAGGCATTAAATATAAAAGAAGCTGAAAAAAATGTCCCAAATATATTATTTAACTTTCTGGCATGGATAGTGGATGCTTCTGAAGACCCCAAAACAGATGAGAAGGTGGACGTCTCTGCATCAATGCATAGAAAGCTTCTGTCTATTTCCCAGGACCTGATATCTTTAGCATCGAAAGGACGGACATTAATGCCTAAGCATTTATCTCTTGCCATGGCTGTTCGTCATTTATCTGGATCTGCCCAATTGATTGAACTCTTAAATGGTTTTGGACACTGTGTTTCTAACCCAGTTGTCCTTAATCATGATACAGCATTAGCTGAATTAGAAATTTGTCGTGGAGAAGGTACCCTACCATCCAACATCCAGTCAGGCATTCCAACAACTTTGGTGTGGGATAATAACGACTTTGGTGAAGAAACATTATCGGGTCGTGGAACAACCCACAACACAAATGGTATCATTATCCAGAACCATTCTAATCCTTCTAATGAAGAATCAAATTTATTGGAAAATCCAGTTACATCTTTGAAAAGAACCAAGACCAGGTCCCTCCAACCACCAGAAATGAAGCTGGCAGTATATTCTGGGAAAAAGAAAGAAGGTCCAGTGCCATTTGCTGCAGATGTTTCGCTCTTCCAGTCTGATGATACACCTTTGCTGCGACATCCTATGCTGTTTGACCAAGCCTACTTCATGATGAGATTGAACAGTGACAGTATCCTACCATCTTGGACTGGATTCAACCAGCTTCTTTCCCAAGGTGAAGTTAAACCAAAATCCATTATAGGCTACTTGCCCATAATTGATAGCAGTCCAACTGAAATGGATACTGTACTAACAATTTTGGAACGAAGTGTGGATATTGCTGACAAGTTGAAGCTGGACACAATTGCTATTGTTATGGACCAAGCCATATACTCAAAAGCTCAACTTATCAGATGGAGAAATCCACAATTCATGAAGAGGTTGGTGATACGACTTGGTGCTTTTCACACAGCAATGTCCTTTCTTGGGTGTTTGGGGAAACGTTTCAGAGATGCTGGGCTCCAGGATATTGTAATCGAATCTGAAATTATTGCCACAGGGTCTGTGAATGGAGTATTCACAGGTAAACATTACAATAGAGCAGTCAGAGTGCATAAGTTGGTGGCTGAGGCAATGCAGCATTTGCGACTGACTGCTTACCTGAAAAGTATTCCTGAAGTGGACGCCGAAAAAGTGAAATCGATTCTAACAGCTTTGTCACAATCCTTTCCAGGAGCTCAGTATCAAGAAATACTCCAAGGAGAAGAATTTAATTCATTCATGTCAAATTATCATGCATTTTTACAGGCTGGCAACTCTAATCCAACATTTGCTTTTTGGAATTCGTACATAGACATGGTGGAAATCCTCTTACTTTTCCTTAGAGGCACTCGTGAGTCAAATTGGGAGCTCCATTTAGCAAGTGTGAGAAAGATATTGCCCTGGATGTTCGCTTATGATCATTTGAACTACAGCAGATATCTTTCGGTATACTGGCTTGAGATGTCTGATTTAAATTCCACTCACCCCGAAATAAATACACAATGTCTGGAAGGTGCGTTCACTGTACAGAGGAGCAACAATGCATTTGTTTCAATTTCTTGTGACCAGGCTATTGAACAAACTGCTAACAGGGACTCTAAGACCAAAGGTGGGATGACTGGTTTTAGTACCAACAAAGGTGCTGTCAACAGATGGATCTGGTCCCATCATGCGAGAGGATCAATTACTAGGGAGTGTGAAGTCATGGCTGGCAAAGGGGAACATAGTGGAACTTGCTCTGATCTACTACAGAGCCGTATGAAACGGGATAAAACTGATATTGAGCAGATTGTAGACACAATTAATAGTATGGTCAACCCCTTTGACTATGAACAAGATGAGCTGATCCACATCGCATCAGGAGTTGTGGCAGCTCCTTATGTTCAAACTGATCTACAGTCTGCACATGCAAAAGGGGAATCTGAGTTCAGAAAGTTTTGTGTAGATCGTCTACAAACAGGAGCAGTCGACTTTTTTGCCACCATGAAGAGACTCAGCCTCAAAACCTTCACCAGCATGACAAAGACCTTTAAACATCATGTTCAAGGGAAGGACATAGCATTGAAAGCTGACAGGAACCTCCTAGCTAGATTGATTGTAATGGGTCAATCTAGACACATCAATTTACAGGAGCTACTCTCCTATTCTTTAAGTCCTTTGCCGCTGTCGATATCAGATTCACAAGGATCTATGGTAAAAACCAACAAAGCTAATTTGCTCCATGCACTTGAAAATCTGCCTGAAAAATCCCTGACTGATACTCCAATTATAGGTGGCATATATGTAGTGGATGGCATGGCATTCCTACATCAGCTGAATATTAAAAAATTACCGGGATCAAAAACATTTCTCAACCTTTCTCTCCAAATTTTGATGAGACTAATAAACTGGGCCAAAAAAAATAACTCCCCAGAAATTCATTTTGTGACCGATACATATCAGCATATTTCAATCAAGAATCCCGAGCGTGCCAAAAGAACAGTTTATGGTTCCCAGGTGATGCGAATCCATGGCCAGTCCCTTCCCCAGCAATGGAATAAATTTATTTCTCTCCAGGAAAACAAGGAATCGTTGGTCCAATATTTATTTGAGACCTGGTCTAATGTTTCAACAATAGATTTAAGAGGAGTAAAGGTGTTCTTGGCACATGACAGCAAATGTCATTCGTTTTCACCTGGGAAGCATGCTACTCACAAGGTCACCACAGTGGAAGAGACGAGTCTTTGCTCTTCACAGGAAGAAGCTGATACTCGTATTTTTTTGCATGCATCTTTTGCAGCCAGTAGCACTTCTGATGTCATCATTGTGAGTCCTGATACTGATGTCTTCATAAATGGAATTGCTTTACAAACCCTCATTCCTGCACATTTGTACTTTTATACCGGAAAAAGCACAAATGTGAGGACTATAGATTTGCAGACCATTCAGGATTTCATTGGGGAAGACATTAGCCAAGCATTGATTGGTCTCCATTGCTTCACTGGATGTGACAGTGTCAGTGCTTTCTATGGGAAAGGCAAAAAAAGGGCACTTAACATTCTTTTAAAAGACAAAGAATTTTGTCACATCTTTAGAAGTCTTGGGGAACAATTTCATGTGGAAGCAGATGTAGTAGCAGGAATTGAAGTATTTCTTTGTCAGTTATATGGACTCCCACACATCAAAAGTGTTAATGATGCCAGATACAGTTTATTCAGTCTACAAACAAAATTGGAAATGTTGATGCCACCAAACCAAGATGCCCTGAAGGAACATATCAAGCGAGCAAACTACCAAGCAGGTATGTGTTAACGTTAATTTTATTTTAATATCTCCAAGTAACAATTCTTGTAAACTCTTTATGTTTTATTGTTAATCAGGAAAAGAAAAATATTTGCTTTATGATAAATGTAAATTTAATTTAAACATCAATAATAGAACCTGATTACAAAAGCAATGATTGACAAAAACATTAAAAATCCATGAATATGGGCAAAGTTAAAGAATTAAGAGTTAATGCTATATTGGCAATGATTGCATTTTTGGTGTATGTTCAGTGTTCATTTTATTTTCTTTATCTTTTATATTTGCAGGTATCTACAAAAGGAGCCTCCAAGCTTATCCAGATATACCATCTCCTGATGGTCATGGATGGAAAATAGAAGATGGGGAGCTGGTAATTAACTGGATTAATCTCCCCCTGCTCCCGAAAGTTTACTGCAATTGGTTGACTGCTCTAGCAAATGTAAAAAGACTCATTGCCAAGATGCAAACATCTGTACATGTCTGCAAAACAATGTGCCATGTACAGATTTATGCAAGTGTGCTAAAGGCAACTGTTGCCAAAGTAAAATTGCAGAGTACAGATGATGATGATGATGATGATGAGTGTGATTACGAAGTCGAACTTCATGAGTAGCACTAGATCAGGGAGATCATCTGGCTAAGATGGAGCACCACACCTACCATCAGCTCCACACATATCAGATTACCAAAGCTGTACTACTCATGAGTTGGTGAGGACTGGTATTGAACGTGGAATCTTGTGATTCCTAGGCAGATGCTCTCCCAACTGAGCTGAACTGCCTCTTAATAAACAATTATTTTTTTTACATATGTGTTTGTTTTATTTTTAAAAAAATATGCTTTTACCAATAAATTGATGAATAAAATTACTGAGAAACATTGGCTGAATAACTGACTAGATGATAAAAATCATATACCTGTTTTACTGAGATTCGTCCCTCATGAGAAATTTGCAATGATAAACTGATGTAATTTGTTTTATTGATAAAATATAAATGTATGTACATCCAAAAATTAAAAAAAAAATTGATAGAAAATCTGAGCTCCAAAGTCAAGTTTAGCCAATGAGATTAGTGATTTTATCCATGCATTTCCAGACTGCCGTTGGTGGCGGAAGGCTCTCCGTAGCAGACTGTTCATGTCTGAAGCCACCCTGGTGCAACACCATGAAGCCAAAAGTTTACATATGAAATGGTACTAAAAGGTAAAATTGAATTAAAATTACATATAAATAAATAAATTTTAAAAAGTTAGAATTAAAAAAAATAAAAAATAAAAAATCGAATATCCAAGTTAATGGATCATCATATGTCGAAATCAATAGGAGAGTCCATATATATGTATATATATATATATATATATATATACACACATATATACGTGTGTGTGTGTGTGTGAGGAAAAAATTGTAGTGAATCTGATAGCGTAGCGAAATAAACATTACCTAACAAAAATCCCTTTACAAATTTTCTTCAGGAAAAAATTCAAAATATAATTTTCAATTAAAAAATAAACTGACTTTTTAGAAAAAAAAAATAATAGTATTTCGCATCATGTGACAACAAGTCACGTAAATAAAATGAGTAATAAGCGAATTTGCTTTTTAGAAAAAATTAAAAAAATAATAGTATTTCGCATCATGTGACAACAAGTCACGTAAATAAAATGAGTAATAAGCGAATTTGCTTTTTAGAAAAAATAATAGTATTTCGCATCATGTGACAACAAGTCACGTAAATAAAATGAGTAATAAGCGAATTTGCTTTTTAGAAAATAAAAAAAATAATAGTATTTCGCATCATGTGACAACAAGTCACGTAAATAAAATGGGTAATAAGCGAATTTGCTTTTTAGAAAAATAAAAAAAATAATAGTATTTCGCATCATGTGACAACAAGTCACGTAAATAAAATGAGTAATAAGCGAATTTGCTTTTTAGAAAAAATAAAAAAAATAATAGTATTTCGCATCATGTGACAACAAGTCACGTAAATAAAATGAGTAATAAGCGAATTTGCTTTTTAGAAAAAAGAAAAAAAATAATAGTATTTCGCATATCGCGTAAATTTTTGTTGTTTCTATTCATAAGTTCGGTCTTTTATCTCTTTATTTATACTGTAATTAGTATCGAAAATGACCAAAACAATTTACGCCCCCAACATAAGGTGGGGTCAAAATTAAGTGACCTGAACAAAATGAGAAAGTTTTGAAATAAAATAAATAATGCATTATAAAGATCGTTCATTGATAAATAAACACTGAAAGTTTCATTAAAATCCGATAATTCCCTGATTTTTGGTAAATTATTTTCTGTAGGGGGCTAAAGTCATACGCATTTTAGGTTCATTAAAAAAAAAAAATTTTTTCTAAAAAGCCAGTTCTTTAATTGAAAATTATTTTTTGAAATTTTTCCTGAAGAAAAAAAAATTGTTTACTTTAGTTACTAAAGCATTATTATTGTTTGCTTTAGTTACTAAAGCATATTATTAGGAATTTTTTGGGGGTGTTTTGAGGGTCATTCTAAATTAATATTTTTTTATTTCATAAACACAGAACACCAGCTGATGTTTACATTCCAGATAAAATCTGTAATCTCATTGGCTAATTGAATTCGGAGCTATTTTCGTTCTATACGTATTTTAATCACTTAAAACTTACTTTATTAATTATTGCGACAATAAACATGCGCGATAAAAAAATTGGAATTTTGGGGTGATATCATTTTAATATTAAAGGACAATTTATTCGGCCACTTTTTACATCCGACACAATTGAACGATAATCGGCTTGGGACTGTAGCCTACTTAGTTATTTAAGTCACATTCTCCATGATTCTATTTCTATTTAAACCTCAATTAATAATAAAACTGTTTGACATTATTAATACTGTTGGCCTTATATGATAACATGCAATTGTATTTATATATACAACAAAATACCAGTTTTCAGTGGAAACGTAAAGCTAATTTGCATATTGATATTTAAAAAACTGATTTTAATAAAAATGTGATTGGTATTATTGATTTCTAATTGTTTGGTTTTATCTTAATGAATATGAGTAAAAATCTCTTCAATAAATCCTAAAAGAAATTTATTAACAAGAAGAAATAACTGTAATTTTATTCTTTACTTCCGATTTTAACAAAATAGTTAAATTAGGAAAATTTAGCATTGAAAAACGGAAGTGATGAAAGAGTAAGTTTCAGTTGTTCTATTTTCCGATTATACCCCCTCCGTTTCAAATCTTTTTATCTGAATTCTTAATTAGTTTCATTAGCCTTTCTGATTTAATCTAATATTTTATTACATTTAAACTTAAATACTTGCACCCGGAGGGGGCATATATTTGCTAGTATATATATATATATGTGTGTGTGTGTGTGTGTGTGTGTGCGTGTGTATAATGGAAAAGGTGACTTACCGATGAATATGGTCACGATGGTTGGATGATGCAAAATTCAGGAAGGTAAGTCAGCGATGTAACAAATACAAAGTGCTCAATACGTTAGTAGAGCAAATTTATCAGAATATAGGTACAAGTGATAACCTACTCGAGTTTCACCATAAGGTGAACGAACCGTTTAACGCGAAGGACACACACGTGTAGTCGACTGCAATGAATGAATATATTGATTAATGCAGTGGATTTAACCCTGAAGATCCTTATGGTGAAACTTGAGTAGGTTACCACTTGTACCTATATTGTAATATATATATATATATATATATGGGTTGAAATAAATTTATAACTGCTAATATGACCGATATTTATTTTTCTATGATATATATATATATATATATATATATATATATATATATATAGCGAGAGAGAAGGAGAGAAAGAGAGATTGCAGAGAAAGAAGAAGAAGAAGAAGAAGAAGAAGAAGAAGAAGAAGAAGAACTGGGTTAAACTTGAGAACGTAAGATAGAAATAAAACAAAAAAGACAAAAAATGAAAATAAAATAAAAATGAAAAAATAAATGAGACCGGAGTTACATTCTTGTCTCGATTTCAGCAAATTTTTGAAAACGGGTCATTCGAAAATGATGTCAGATAAAAGAAAAGAAAAACAAAAATTAAAAAAAAAAAACAAAAAAAACAAACAAATAACTAATAAAGCAACCTACCCTCCCAAAAAAGAGAAAAAAAAATCGCTCAGTTGGTAATGGAAAATTCCTATCTATCAATCATATTTAATTCTAGTGAATTGTATCGATTTCTAAACTCAGAACAAACCGGGCCACCTACACACATTCACTCCTTCTTACCAAAAAAAGAAAAAAAAAAAGAAAAAAGAAAAGAAAGTCCACAGACCCGTGCGAAAAAAAGTAAAGTCAACGAGTAACAATTCCTATTCTTCTTTAGTCTCAACATAATGGACGCTCCATTTTTCTTTCACCTCGATATGATTCTTTAAGAATAAGATAAACCTCTATCACAAACATTATTCGCTATAAACTCTATTGTATTCTTTCTATTCTGAAAAATGATGTCTTATCGCCTTTTTATAGGTGACCGCTGAAGATAACAGTAAAGGTTACACACACGCACGCACACACACACACACGCACGCACGCACACACACACACACACACATATAATATATTATATATAATATATACATATATATGCATATATATATATACATACACAAACATATATATGCATATATGTGTATAAATACAGACACACGCACACACAAACACACACATATATATATATATATACATACATACATATATATATATCTATCTATATCTATATATTTATCTATACAGAGAGAGAGAGAGAGAGAGAGAGAGAGAGAGAGAGAGAGAGAGAGAGTGTGTGTGTGTGTGTGTGTGTGTGAGTGAGAGAGAGAGAGAGAGAGAGAGAGAGAGAGAGAGAGAGAGAGAGAATAATAATTGTAGAAAAATATTCGCTATGAACTCTATTGTATTCCTTATATTCTAAAAAAATGATTTTATAGGTGTCCGCTGAAATTAACATTAGAATTTATATATATGCCCCCCCCCACACATACACACACACACACATATATATATATATATATATAAAGGCTTGGCGAACGAAAGTTCATTCGGATCTCAAACCCGGCCAGGGGTAGCTGTTAAGGTATAGCCACACTGATGAAAGGTGAAACCTCGAAACACGTGTATGTGGATTAGTTATTTATATATACTAGCAAATATATGCACCCTCCGGGTGCAAGTATTTAAGTTTTAATGTAATAAAATATCGTATTAAATTAGAAAGTCTAATAAGAATGCAGATAAAAAGATTTGAAACAGAGTGGGGGTATAATAGAAAAATAGAAATGAAACATACTCTTTCATCACTGCCGTCTTTCATTGCTGAATTTTACTTATTTAACTATTTAGTTAAATTAGGAAATAAAGAATAAAATTACACTTATTTTTTCTTGTTAATGGATTTCATTTAAGATTCATTGAAGAGATTTTTGCTTATATTCATTAAAATAAAACCAAACAGTTAGAAATCAATAATACTAAGCACATATTTAATAAAATCACATTTTTAATATCAATATGCAAATTAGCCTTCCCTTTCACACTGCAAACCGCTATTTTTTGTATATATAAATACAATTGCATGTTATTTGTATGTAGATATGGACGACACTAATAAAAAGGTGAAGTAATTTTATTAATAATTGAGGTTTAAATATAAATAAAATCATGAAGAATGTGATGTAAATAACGAAGGGAATTGTGACTCGATTAGTAATATAGTTTCGGTTACAGACAGAAAAACACACAATCTCCATTATAATAAGATATATATATATATAAAGAATTTTTGAGTTGTAAGGGTTTCACGTATGCTTCATATATTTATATGATTTATATATATACATACATATGCAGTATAGTGAGAAATTTGAAAAAAAAAACACAGGTTTAAATAAAATGAGTGCTAAGTTAAACCTGTGTTTTATTTAAATCTGTGTTTTTTCAAATTTCTCACTATACAAAATACCGTCGGATTCACTTCCATCTCTTCACATGATAAAAAAGGGGAACAGAGAAACACCAGAAGGAATAGAACTACAAGATTTAGGAAAATATAAGGGCATACGGAAAAAAGGAGAATGCATGCAAACACTTTCGTTTGCCGCGTATTATTCAGCAGATGAAGGGGCGAGCGGACCAAAAGTAACAGCCGGTTTCCGGCGCGGACGCTTCTGGGAATTTTCACCACAGGTTCTGGCCCTAATACCACTGGGTGCTAGACCTGTTCACTTTAGGTGGCCTTACAAGTTGGCTCTACCAGGAACTTAAGTTCCCGACCGCATAGCTCTGACATTACCAGGTTTATACGGCCCTACCACGATGAGGGGGTTGGACTTTAGAAATTATGTTCTAGATCAGTGATTCTCAACGTGGTCCAGCTGGACCATCTGTGGTCCACAGAACATTTCTAGTGGTCCACAGAGAGTTCGAAGCCACAAAAATCTTTTAGCCATTTCACAAAAAATTAACTAATTTAGCGCTTCTTATAATGACCCACCCCAGTTGAAAATCTCTATTTAAGCGCACGTCGATGATCGGCGGGAAATGAATTGTCTTGTCTTACTTTAACATGTGCGCTAGCCGCTCGCAGCAACATTCAAGAAAAGTAGGATTGGTTCATGGGAATTTTTTGAATCAAAAATGGCCCATAAGCCGAAAAGGTTGAGAAGCACTGTTCTAGCTGACCGTTGAGCAAAGAGCTTCCTCCACCATTGTACAGATCTTGTCACCCTCCTTACCTGACTAAATATGTGTGGTTACCGATTTAGTCACCGATGATCCGACTATTAAACAAGTAATACTAGGTTACATAGTACCAGTAACATATTGAGTGATCTGACACAAAAATGTGCTCTTTTTTAACATGATTTCTTTCACCTGGATTGGTTTGGTTTTGTTTTGTTTTACGGCATATCAACCTCAGTGGGTCATTTAATGCTGATAAAGTTTGGAAATAAATCAATTCTTAATGGATAATACAATTTTGTTTATCAACTCATATTTTTCTATTTAACCCATAGATGGGACCCTAACAGGTACTACCACTCTGGATCTGAGTGGACCAGGGAGCAATGGTGATGAAGGGGTGCTCCACATTCCCCAAACCTCGAGAACTGGAACCTCACCATCAGATAGAGTTTAACGTCATTCCCAGGACATGTAGACCCTCAGTCACCGCCTTCTAGCAC
>CM042172.1:6730725-6733225 GCA_023376005.1 Doryteuthis pealeii | reverse complement strand
AATATAATATCTATCTCTAGATCAAATTTTGTTAAGTAATTCATCCGATCATTCGTCAAAAATGCCCTCTTAAATTCCTTGTCTTACCATTCTTTTTGAAATCATCCAAATTGATTCTTCATTCTTTTACGCTATTCTGATTCCTGATCTGATTAGGCAATTTGTTCCAAAAATATATTATTCTATTATCAATTGGTTACTAGACGTAGTTTTTGAAATCTGCCTCGACAGTAAATTTCCAGTTCGAGGAGAAATATCAAAAAAAGTATCTACTGTAATGTATTCGTCTCTTTTCACGATACTACCAATCGTATAGTATACGTAACGTTGTGGAGCCCACCGGGTCTTCACGTCTTCAAAACACCCAGTACTATTAGGACTTGTACAGTCATGTATCAGGGGGTTGGCAACGCTCGTTCGTTTACAAGCGCACACAGAATCTAGTAGTCCTTTGGTCGGTCAGCGGATGAGTATCAACCGAGTATCAACTTACACAGGCCGTGTGCTCTTCGTTACGGCCAATTTGACTTGTTGACAAGTATCACCCTCTCCTTAGTCTCAGTCAAGTATCTGTTCACGTTTGTTTGTTTAATGGCTTTCATTCATGATTTCTCGTACGATTTCTTTGGCGTAGTAAAATAAAGATGAGGACAGTACTTCTTGCTTTTCATCAATTTATTTTCTTAATGCAAGTTATTGAGAGAGAGAGAGAGAGAGAGAGAGAGAGAGAGAGAGAGAGAGAGAGAGAGAGAGAGAGAGAGAGAAGAGAGATTTCTTTAACACATGGTTTTTCAGTCACCCGCCTATGACTAACTCGCCCAAACTCTGCCAACCCCGAATGCCAACCCGACTGTCAAACCAACTGCACTACCCCAGACCAACTGTCGCAAAATCTAAGGTTTCCTCATTATATAGAAATGGGTGTGGAGCTTTCTAGAACATTTTGGAACTTTTCGAATGTTCTAACTATTTTACCAAATTGCACGTGTCAATTAAGAGGTCAACGGGTCAACCATCCTTTCTTCTGACAAACCGATTAAAATAAATTTTAATAGCAAAATCCTAGACTTACTGGCTACGAATCGACTCAAAGGTGATAATGAGAATTTCATATTCTTCTTGCTCGCCCACTCCCGTAAGGTCTGAGAATCATGCTACATCCTATTAAGGTTTCTTTGTGTCTGGCACAAGGCCACAAATATGGTGTTCCCGGGTAGGGCGCGCCATTATGCTACACTACAATAATTATTTGGTTTGGTTTGGTTTGGTTTGGTTTGGTTTGTTTTACGGCATATCAACCTCAGTGGGTCATTTAATGCCAAAAAAATTGTGAAATAAATGAATTATTAATGGATACATACATTTTTTATATATACACATTTTTCTATTTAACCCATAGATGGGGCCCTAACAGATACTACCACTCTGGGTCAGAGTGGACCTTGGAGCAATGGCGATGAAGGGGTGCTCCACATTCCCCAAACCTCCAGAACTGAGTATGGGTCTAAGTAGGGTGTTGCATGTCATGGACTTCTCATCCACCAAGATTCCACCTAAGCCCAACAGGGTCGCGACCCACGACCAACAGGTGGCCTCAGTTGGGCGAGGGGGTGTGTCTTACCCTCTACAGAAGTGTAGTCGGCGTATACTACAGTCCCAGCCGACAGTAATTAGTAATTCCATTTATTATTTTCAAACTTTCTATCAGATCATAAAGTATTTTCGTTACTGAAAATGTTTTTTCTATCCATTAATGCTTTTTAACAGGGGCCGGTTTAGCTCAGTCGGTAGGGCGTTCGGCAAGGAATCCCAAGGATCCTGGTTGGATACCGGCCCTCCACCTCAGATGCCAAAACAATCTCCTTGGTCTAGCGCTAGTGAAAAGGGGATAGACTCTGTCGCTGTCTGGCTGATACCGACATTAGGCCGCCCAGACGACTTTACTTTTTATATAAAACTCAAGTCAGGACGGAAGTAGGAAGTTGACCTCATGAGTGGTTGTTACAATTCTAATCGCAATTTTAGGTGCTTAGTTCCGCTGTTTTATTAAGTGTAGTTACTTGTGGCATAAAGTTTGATTTATTCCTTGAAGTAGAAAGATGTAGTATCAGTTTTAATCCTTGTCAGTTGATCATTGATATATTCCCTGAAGTCGAAAGTTGTAGTATCAGTTTTAATTCTTGTCTGTTGATCCTGTTTATTCTTAAAGTAGAAAGATGTAGTATCAGTTTTAATCCTTGTTTGTGGATCCTTTGATACTTGAATTAGAAAGATTGCTACATCAGTTTAATTCCTGTATGTTGCTCTGTTGATCCTTGAAGTAGAACTATGTAGTATCAGTTATAATCCTTGTTCGTTGATTTTTTGGTCTTTAAAGTAGAAAGATTGCTGCATCAATTTAATTCTTGTATGTGATACTGGATCGGCCTAAATAACTCCAGAAGGGTCCTGAGATCTGAGAGGACTTAACTGTGTCAGCTTCCCAGTATCTCTTCTTTTT
>CM042172.1:6715563-6730625 GCA_023376005.1 Doryteuthis pealeii | reverse complement strand
TATGTTTTAATCAATCATTTGTATTCTCATTTTATTTCCTCTGGGAGCTTCTACATTAAATTGTATAAATTTCATTCAAATATCCAGACGAAAATCGAATATAACTCTTATGATGCTTATGTTATCTTATGTCTTTCATATGTGAGTTTGTTATTTAGAATTCAGCTCGGATTGTTTTAACCTATATAATATTGCTATTTACATCGAGTGATATACACCTATAAATAAATGTACAACTTACGGTTTATGGCTTTAATAATAACACCAACTGCCACCTCTGCAGGGGGTTAAGACCCTACCTCCCAAATGGGGGCCACCTGTTGGTTTACGAGATGCTTTGAGTAATTAGAAACCCTTAATGTTGTGGTGTTTAGTGGTGTTTATTGGCGGCCAAAAAGTCGTTTTGGGTGATGTTTTATTTAATAGGAGTAGTAAATATATAAGAACATATAAAACTAGAACGGGTTTAAACAAAATGTATAAATAAAATATATGTTAATTATATACAAGAAAAGTAGTACACTAAATAATATATACAATAAGAGGGGTGACATTGTCTACATAGTGAATATATAATTATTAACGTACTGAGCGACTAGATAAGTTAATATTGGTGCGACCACCGTCACTATTCTAAACTGAGGGAGTTTATATCGTCTAATCTCTCCAAAGGAACATGAAGCCACAAATTAGCACCCCTCGTTATATTTATTTTTTATTTATAGTAACCTGTCGGAGCATTCCATTAGTCTTATAGGGTGTATCCCTATAACAAAAAAGCAACAACATTTTTTAAATGCATTAAAACATTTCAGTAGGTATTTTAATGCATTCTTGTTCAGTGACATCTCTCAGTTCAATGATTGCCACTGGTCTTGTAGCAGAGATGGTCACATGCTTAAGTGGATCTGAATGAAACTTACGGTCAACTCATGTTGAAAGCATCCAATGTCAAGGTTATAAAATAAATGTACTGTGTTTTCTAAAGCATGAGTGAATGGGTCAATTAATAATTCAAATGGATTAATACTAAAAAAATACAGTTGACTTACCGATTTTGTCTGGGTACTGTGTATTAATTTAAGATTCTTAACCAAGCGCTGCAGTTCTTAATATGGGATTTTTTCCAACAATTTTGGATATCGCAAACATTAAGTTGTGCCGTATCCTTCCAAGATGAATTTACCTTTTAATCGAAGAATTATGTATTTTTTTGTATTTTGGGGCTTTTTTGTCAGGTTATAAGATTTTAGAAGAATGCAAATATGGTGTTAGTAGATATTTGCTGCGGCACTTATTTTTTATTTATTTATTCATTTTTTTTTGTCATTTTTTTTTCAGTTCATGTTGTTTACATTATAATTTTTGTTTTGTTTTGTTGTCATATTTTGGGGTTTCTTTTTTGTCAGGTTATAAGATTTTAGAAGAATGCAAATATAGTGGCGATAGATCTTGGCTGATGCGATACTTATTTTTTTTTTTTTTTATGTCACGTGTTTTTTTTTGTTTTGTTTTTTTGTTAGTTCATGTTGTTTCAGTTATAATTTTTTGTTGTTGTTGTCATATTTTGGGGTTTCTTTATGGTCAGCTTATACGATTTTAGAAGCATGCAAATATACTGGCGATAAATCTTGGCTCTAGCACTTATCCTAACTAGGATTAATGATAACTTCCATTTATATTTGAAGAGATTTGTGTTTATTTTTTTACTATCTTTTGTTCATTATTTTACAAGATGAATTATTTTTGCTATTATTGTTTTGACTAGTTTGTCTTAGGTGAAATATTAATGCTATTATTATTTTTACTAGGTGAAGCATTTTTGTTATATTTAATTGTTTGTTTTAGGTGCAAAATAATTATTTTCCCTAGTATGTTTTAGATGAAACATATTTTATACTATCTTACTACTTGTTTTAGGTGAAAAATTTTGTAGCATTATTTTACTATTTGTTTTTAGGTGAATCATTTTTATCCCATTATTTTACCAGTTTGTTTTATGTAAAACATTCTTATACCATTATTTTACTAGACAGTCCTTGAAATGACTCATAATAGGTCCAGACGAATTGGTAGTCAACTGTATTTATATATTTACCAACCCTCCGCACGAGCAGGATGTGACACAAGGTCAATTTCTTAAGCGGGTTCAACAGGTTGGAATTCAGAGTTTTCCTTCTCCTAGACCGGTTGCCTAACCATGGTTAAAGAGCCCAGTCTGCCCTGCTATTTATCCATAGCTGGAGGAGAGTAAAATTCATACCTTTTCCAAGGGTATTAGCGCTAAGTGAAATGCATTACCACATCCAGGATTTGAACTCGGGGCGATGAGTCCATTTCCCATGACATTAACCATTACACCACGCGCTTCCTACAGTCAACTGTATTGCTTTAGTATTAATCCATTCGAATTATTAATTGCAGCACTCACCTAGGCTTAAAAAAAACAGTGCATTTATTATTAAGTAGCGATTAACCTATTCAAAATTTAAAAAATTATATAGACTAGCAAATATATGCACCCTCCGAGTGCAAGTATTTAAGTTTTAATATAATAAAATATCATATTAAATTAGAAAGGCTAATGAAATTGAATAAGAATGCAGATAAAAAGATTTGGAACAGAGGGGGTTTGATTGAAATATAGAACAACTTTGAAACTAACTCTTCCATCATTTTCCGTTACTCCCGTCTTTCATTGGTAAATTTTCCTAATTTAATTATTTAGTTAAAATAGGAAGTAAAGAATAAAATTACAGTTATTTCTTCTTGTTAATGGATTTCTTTTAAGATTTATCCCCGAGATTTTTGCTCATATTCAATAAGAAAAAAAAACAAACAATTAGAAATCAATAATACTAAGCACATATTTATTAGAATCAAATTTTTAAAATCAATATGCAAATTAGCTTTCATATACATACTGTAAACCGCCCTTTAGTTGTATATATAAATACAATTGCATGTTATTAATATGTAGATATGGTTAACAGTCTTAATGATGTAAAACAATTTTATTAATGATCGAGGTTTAAATAAAAATAAAATCATGGAGAATGTGATGTAAATAACAAAGGGAATTGTGATTTGTATAGTAATATAGTTTCGGTTACAGACAGAAAAACACACATTATCTCCATTATAATAATATAAACCAGTAGGGTCTTAGTTTTACCTAACTTATCCAAGAAGTTATTGGAGAGTGACCGACGGGCCACAGAAGTATTAGAAGAGAAGAAGTAATACTCGCCAGATTGCGTATTGGGCACACCCACATTACCCATTCGTACCTGTTAAAAGGGGAGGATGCCCCAGTGTGCCAACATGCAAAGTACAACTTACACAAGCATATCTTCTAAATTGTAACAGACTTAAACATACCCGCGCAAATTACTTATAGCTAGAAACCTGAAAGACATCTTCAGAATACAAACCCTGAAAACATTTTATTTTTATAAAAAAAAGCAACCTTTTCAACAAAATATAACAGAACATAACTAATTATCTCCATAGAACCACTACTTAAAGTCTGAAACCAAAATAACCTTTTTGGCATTAATGACCACAGAGGTTGATATGCGTTAAACAAAACTCAAACTCAAACTCAAACCTAACTTATCCTTACTTTACGTAAAGTTAGTATTATAGAGTACAATAACTTTTAAAAGAAATAAGTTAGTCATGTGATTGTCTCCCTTTGTCTGTAGATACATCGAAAGTGTTGCTTATTTTCAGGTCACTGCGATGTTCCTTTATTGTTTGCTTAAAACTTTTATTTGTATTCTTTTAGTCTAACTTTTTTTTTCTGCTTTTTTGCTTTCAGGCAATTTCGAAAGTTCCTGCTCCGGATTTAATATCAGCTTTTTAATAAGAAGGAATTTATGAAATAGACTGAAATATAAAATTATATGAATTATTGATATTACATTTTATTTTATACATATATATATATATATATATATATATATATATATATATATATATATATATATAAATGTGTCTCACTCAACCCATCTTTTGGTCTATATCTCTCTCATTTCTCTCTCCCTCCCTCTCTCCTCTCTCTCTCTCTCTCTCTCTCTCTCTCTCTCTCTCTCTCTCTCTCTCTCTCTCTCTCTCTCTCTCTCGTTTTATATATATATATATATATAGTTCCTCGACTTTTAATCATATATATGTATATTCTATATATTCGCATATTTACATACACTGAGGCATATATAATGCGTTAATGTATGTAAATATAATTATTGCATTTATATGTGTGTTATATATATATATATATATATAATTATATATATATAGAGAGAGAGAGAGAGAGAGAGAGAGAGAGAGGGGTGGCGGAGACTCAGACGGAAATACGGGGTCTCAGTAATACACATTTGCATATATATATATATATATATATATATATATATATCTGAGTGAGAGACATTTATATATATATATATATATATATATATATATATATAAGAGAGAGAGAGAGAGAGAGAGAGAGAGAGAAGAGTGATAGAGAGAAAAAGAAAGGAAGAAAGAGAGAGACAGTTGGAAAGAGGGGGTCTAAGTGGGAGACATTTGTATTTTTCCTAACTCAATTTAAGAACAATTTCTCAGGAGACCATTTCCGTCAACAAACTACTTTTTTTATTCAGAAACTTTTCATAATTGATTTTATTTTTGTTGTTCTGAGTTTTTTCTTTGTTTTTTTTTTTTTTTCTTTTTTTACTTTTTGTTCTTTCTCAGGAAATTGCTTTAATTTAATATCAAATTGACTTTCTTCTTTTATTATCTCCTTTTGAGTTTTCACATCAGCATTAGCTGATGGTCTTTCACTTGAGTCTGAGTGACAGCAAGTCTCCTCAGGTCTCCAGGACTCTTCTGAGTATTCTGGCAGATTGCAGCAGTGCAGTGTTCTGAATGGTTTCAATTCTTCCTCTGATTTCCAAACTTTCCAAACCCTTTTCCAATCCTTTTGGGACTGTTCCAAGTGCACCAACTACAATTGGTATCCCTTTCACTTTCATATTCCATAACTTTTTCAGTTCTCTGGCAAGGTCCAGATATTTGTCAATTTTTTCATTTTCCTTTAGCTTCACCCTGTGATCCGCTGGCACTGCAAAATCCACCAGTTGACAAGTTCTTTCTTTTTTGTTTTTCAATACTAGGTCTAGTCGTCTTGCTGGGATAAGGTGATCCGTTTTTATTTCAAAGTCCCAGAGAATTGTATGCGTTTCCTTCTCAAGAACAGATTCTGGTTTATGCATATACCATTTTGTTGTATGGTCAAAATTTATTTTTTTGCATAATTCCCAGTGGATCACCTTCCCAACCCAGGCGTGTCTAGTTTTGTATTATCGTTGTGCTAGTTTGCTACATTCGTAGAGTATATGGTTTACAGTCTCATCTCTATTCCCGCAAAGTCTACATTTACTATTTTGTTGGGTCCTATCAATTTTCGCTTTGCTGTAGTTTGTCCTTATGGCATTATTTTGTGCAGCAATTATAAGTGATTCAGTTTCTCTTTTGAGGTTTACTATTATTATTATTATTATTATTATTATTATTATTATTATTATTGAGTTTTTCACACCTGCCGTAGCTGGTGGTTCACTGGAAGCTGAGCGACAGTAAGTCTCCTCAGATCTCCTGGACTCTTCTGAGTAATTTAGCCGATGCCAAGTGCTGTAGTTTGGATGGCCTCCATTCTTCCTCTGATTTCCAATTCTTCCAAATTCTTTTCCAGAGCATTAGGGACTGTTCCAAGGGGACTAATTACAATTGGTACGACCTTCACCTTCATGTTCCAAAGTTTCCTTTATTTGGCAAAGTAACTATTATTATCTATTAATAATGGAGATTCGCTTCCGGTTTTTGTCTGTAACAAAAATTACGTCACTGTTTACGTCACATTACCCAAAATCGTCATAACAGAATAAATACACTCGAAATTTGAACATGCAACATTAGACAGTCCTCATTGGGTTTTTTTAAAACCAGTTTTAATAAATACATGACTGGTATTATATATGTATATATAGTTTGTTTTTATTTTAATACATATTTAAAGTTTACATTTCAAATTGTTTTATTTTTTAATCCTTTAATGAATTTGATGATTTTACTTACTTAGGGTACAAACTCGCTCACATTGAATTTTTTACTCCCACCCCTCAGGCAATATGTTTCAAAATTCTATTTTTACATCGCCTGGGGGCGTTTTTTATTTTGTGCTATTGTATCTAATAATTGTGTAACAATTTACATACCACAGGCGAAGTCATTCTTGCATTATTTTTTAACGGTCAATTTCTTACGACGATAACCGTTTCATCAGTAGCGCCTTTATAAGATTTCCCCGTTCTGTTCCCGTTTTCTCACCAAAAGTAGTGTACAAACTTTTGTCCACGCCTAATATAAAATAGTTTTTTCTTGTCTAAACATAATGACGTCATTATGACGTAATCGTCATAAGAGACATGGGATGTGAATGTTCGAGACTTAATTGATGCTGTTTCTTTTTTCTTTTCTTTTCTTTTTTTCCGTATTCCTACCATTTAATGACCGAAGAATCGATCTACCTAAAAAAAAAAAACGCTGTTATAAAAGCAAATAAGAAATTCGTTTTGAATTAGTTGTCTTACTACCAACCTTACTCTTACTACCACTGTTGGAATAATTCTTTGGTATAGTTATTTACTCAGCTTAGCTTAGATGTGGCACAAGGCCAAAAGTATGAGGCACTAAGTGAGAATCGAATTCACTAACAATGGTCTGTTAAGCTACCTTGCTAACAATTAGGCTACATGAGATACCTCTAACTCTTAGGTATAGTTATTTACTAAGCTTAGCTTAGATGTGGCACAAGGCCAGAATTATGGGGCGCCCAATGAGAATCGAACTCATTAACAATTGTCTGCGAATCTAGCTCGCTAACCATTATACCATGTGAGGCGCCCTAAAAAAACTAAGGCTAATTTAGATTGACACAATGTCAGAAGTATGGGGCGCCCAATGAGAATCGAACTCACTAATAATGGTTTGCAAATCTAGCTTGCTAACCATTACGCCACGCGAGGCGCCCAAATTATTTACTAAGCTTAGCTTAGATGTGGCACAAGGCCAGAATTATGGGGCGCCAATGAGAATCGAACTCATTAACAATTGTCTGCGAATCTAGCTCGCTAACCATTACACCACATGAGGTGCCCATAGTTATTTAATAAGCTAAGCTTAGATGTGGCACAATGTTAAAAGTATGGGGCGTCCATTGAGAATCGAACTCACTAATAATGGTCTGCAAATCTACCTTGCTAATCACTACACCACGCGAGGCGCCCAAATTATTAACTAAGCTTAGCTTAGATGTGGCACAAGGCCAGATATATGGGGCATCCAGTGAGAATCGGACTTACTAACAATGGTCTACTAAGCTAGCTTGCTAACCTTTAGGGTACATGATATACCTCTAACTCTTAGTTATAAGATATGAAAAGTCCCCACTTATATTTATATACTATTCCAAGTAACAGGAGCTGAATTGACCAATGAAATAACGCCAAGCATGTATTTAACTTCGTTGATAAATTGTACTAAAACTACTTGCCTGATGTGCTGCCTCACGGGATGACCAACAGATCAACAGACAAGAATTAAACTGATTCAGCAATCTTTCTACTTCAAGAGTCAAAGGATCAACGGACAAGGATTAAATCTGATACTACATCTTTCTACTTTTAGAACCAACAGTTCAACATATATGGATTAAAACTGATACTACATCTTTCTATTTCAAGTATCAACAGACAAGGATTAAAACTGATACTACATCTTTCTACTTTAAGGACCAACAGATCAACAGACAAGGATTAAAACTTTTACTACATCTTTCTACTTCAAGTATAAACAGATCAACAGACAAGGATTAAAACTGATACTATATCTTTCTACTTCAAGTATCAACAGACAAGAATTAAACTGGTGCAGCAATCTTTCTACTTTAAGGACCAATAAATCAACGAACAAGGATTATAACTGATGCTACATAGTTCTACTTCAAGAATCAACAGATCAACAGACAGGAATTAAACTGATGTAGCAATCTTTCTAATTCAAGTATCAAAGGATTCACAAACAAGGATTAAAACTGTTACTACATCTTTCTACTTCAATGATCAACATATCAACATACAAGGATTAAAACTGATACTACATCTTTCTACCTTAAGAATCAACAGGATCAACAGAAAAGAATCAAAACTGATACTACAACTTTCGACTTCAGGGAATGCATCAAGGATCAACAGACCAGGATTAAAACTGAGACTACATCTTTCTACTTTAAGAATCAACAGGATCAAGAAACAAGGATTAAAACTGATACTACATCTTTCTACTTCAAGGAATAAATGAAACATTATGCCACAAGTAACTGCACTTAATAAAACAGCGGAACTAAGCACCTAAAATGGCGGCCAGAATTGTAACAACCTCTCATGACGTCACTTCCTACTACTTTTAGGTATTCTGAAAAAAAACTCCGCGTACGAAGTGATTTCCGTCCTGACTTGAGTTTTATATAAAAAGTTTTATTTAATAGTCAGTTATATGCACACTATTATATGGTTTCAAGTAACTAATAATAATCTTTAGTAAACAATTTTAGATTCGAGTAATTATTCTTAATTCAAATAATGTATAGATATGGTATCAAGTATTTCTATCTCAAACAAATAATTTCCAAACAGATTCCTTTGATTCAATGATGAGACCATAATAGGTACTACCTCTTCGAGTTCGAGTGGAGCTGGGTAATCCGCTGGAAAACTGGAGCAAAACAGTTTAGTGTCATAGCTAGGATGTCTCCTTTTTGGTGGGGAGGAGGTCTTATGGCATCGCATTTAATATAATCAGTATATTCTAAACCCCAACGACATGCCGTACAATTGATATTGTTGCATAGCGCTTCTTCGCTACTCTGAATCGTATACTAGCTGGTATACTGCTCAATGAAATTCCAAGGCATGCTGTATCATATTTAAAAGGTACGCTTTATTTGCTTCTGCTTCTAACTCGGTGATGCGTGTACACGGCATGGAACTTGACGTTGGCGGCTACTAAATGAGGAAGTCAAGGTGAGACTACAAAAAACTGCTATCTGCCACACATGGGGCCCTGTTGAATGGTACGATAAGTAACGGGTACGCCCCTCCCCCAGGGGAGGGGGTAGCGGGTCAACTCTCTCTCTCTCTCGCGACTGCTGTTTGAAAAGTGCTGTCCTCAACTGCTGGCTCTCGCAACTCTTGACTGCCTGCTGCCCAACTGCCCCTGCTGTTTTGACTCTACGCTTAAGTACATATAATTCGCCCACACATCTCTTTATTCGGTTGACCAGAAGTCCTTTCTCTTTGTTCAAATTCCCGTTTATCCAGAGGAAGTCTTTTGTTACCCTTCTTTTGTTATACTAAGATTTCTGTCTAGTGCTATCTATTGTTTCTTTTGTTCAATTTATTCTTTGTCACGTTTCGAATTTCCCGCGCAAAATAAATGCGACTATCACCAAACCATAACAATATTTCCTATATCTGCTAATATATATAAATATAATAATATAAATGCTTAAACCGCAACATGACTCCTTTTAAGAAGTTTGTACTTTAGACCATGATATTTTATATTCTCAGGAATCTGTCCACAAATTATCAGAAGATATAGGAAATATATAGGAAACTGAATCTGGTTACAAATATTGCTTTCTTTTTTATCAAATCTTTTAAAGGTTTTAGTGTGTAGTGAGAGAGGAGACCCACCTCGTGCAACACGGTGTGACGGAGAGGGTGGCGGGGGTGAAGACTTGCCGTATTCTCGAAAGAAAGCGGGCTAGGCTTTGCCTAGCGTGTAGGACTGACCTAGAGTCGAACCCGCTTCCTTCAGAATGTGAGAGCTGTGGACGATCGGTGAAGTAGGAAATGGCATAGTGGCCCGGATGTGGGTGGTCGCGCCGTGCTGGCGAGTGTCGCACGTGCTGAACGGACAATTATGAGTGAGGAGCCCGGATGTGGTGACATTGGGGTGTACTTAAAGGACTGATTCTCAGAGACCAGGCAGAACGAATTGCAGTAGGATTTTGTTGTCGAGACGAGCGGGACAAAGAAACAGTTTTGGAAATTGGATTTTGGAGCGAGATACAGTTGGGAGTGGTTGGACTGTCGATTGGAGCCTTGAGTCAGACTTGACTGTGACCCCCCCCCTACTGATTAGATAGTGTTTGTTTTTATATAATCTAGTTTGGGTAGATATTTTATTTTTATGCACAACTACTTTACTAACTAATTTGACAAGCATTTAAAAAAAAAAGAAATTCAATAAGTAAAGCACTTTGAGATGGCAAGCAAGGTAGTATTATACTAATATCCCAAAGGGGGGAGGGCCAGCCTGTCAGTTTCTGTCTGCCTAGAAAATCAACATTTGTAATCCTACATTGTACTTTGGCCGCCCTGTCGGCTGGGGCGTTAGAATGCACCGACTGCACCTCTGCAGAGGGGTAAGACTCCCCAATGGGGCCACCTGTTGGCCGTGGGTGGCGACCCGTGATGCTTAAGGATAGAGCCCAGGTGGATGAGCAGTGCATGACATGCAATACTCCACTTTGGCCCTATCTTGGGCTAGACGGGCGGTCGGAGAGGCCCCCTCCGATCAATCGGCTGGTCACGTCAAGCCCTAGCACCTATATGATTTTCCCAACCCTATTGACCTAACCCCTTTTTATCATATGGATGCTAGAAGGCGGTGGCTGCGGGTCTACATGTCCTGGGAATGAAGTTAAACTCTATCTAATGGCGAGGTTCCAGTTTTGGAGGTTTGGGGAATGTGGAGCCCCATTATCACCATTGCTCCCTGGTCCACTCAGACCCGGAGTGGTAGTACTGTTAGGGTCCCATTTATGGGTTAAATAGAAAAATGTATTTATAAAAAAATTGTATTATCCATTAAGAATTGATTTATTTCAAAACTGTATCGGCATTAAATGACCCACTGAGGTTGATATGCCGTAAAACAAAAGAAAACAAACAAACATTGTACTTTGGATTGCTACCAGTTTCTGAGACTAGTAAGGAAATACAATATCCAGAATAACTGTAAACACACACACACACACACACACACAATCATTATATATGAAGAAAAAGTGGAAGTAAATCTGACAATGTGTAATTTTATAAAAATGAAAAAAACAAGGATTAAAACTGATACTACATCTTTCTACTTCAAGGAATAAATTAAACATTATGCCACAAGTAACTGCACTTAATAAAACAGCGGAACTAAGCACCTAAAATGACGACCAGAATTGTAACAACCACTCATGACGTCAACTTCCTACTTCCGGTAGGTATTCTGAAAAAAACAAAAACAAAAAACAAATGCCCTGAGAAAGCTTTGTTAAACAAAGCAAAACACTGCAGTGTCAGCTTATTAAACATCAATTGTGAAGGAAATTTGTATTTTTTCATTTCATATATATATATATATATATATATATATATATATTGTAAAGTAAAAATCTTATAATTTACTTCTGAATAACTATTTGCAGTTACGAAAATACTTTATGATCTGATAGAAATTTTGAAAATAATAAATGGAATTACTAATTATTGTCGGCTGGGACTGTAGTATACGCCGACTGCACTTCTGTAGAGGGTAAGAACCCCCCCCCCACCTCGCCCAAATGAGGCCACCTGTTGGCCGTGGGTGGCGACCCTATTGGGCTTGGGCGGAATCCTGGTGGATGAGCAGTCCATGACATGCAACACTCCACTTAGACCCTTACTCAGTTCTGGAGGTTTGGGGAATGTGGAGCACCCCTTCATCGCCATTGCTCCTAGGTCCACTCTGACCCGGAGTGGTAGTACCTGTTAGGGTCCCAACTATGGGTTAAATACAAAAATGTGTATATATAAAAAATTTATGTATCCATTAAGAATGAATTTATTTCACAATTATTTTGGCATTAAATGACCCACTGAGGTTGATATGCCGTAAAACAAACCAAACCAAACCAAATAATCATTGTAGATACTTTTTTAAATATTTCTCCTCGAACTGGAAATTTACTGTCGAGGCAGATTTCAAAAACTACGTCTAGTAACCAATTGATAATCGAGTATCAATATATATATCGAGAATATATTTTTGGAACAAATTGCCTAATCAGATCAGAAATCAGAATAGCGTAAAAGAATGAAGAATCAATTTGGATGATTTCAAAAAGAATGGTAAGACAAGGAATTTAAGAGGGTATTTTTGACGAATGATCGGATGAATTACTTAACAAAATTTGATTTAGAGATAGATATTATATTAACAGTTTATATGTTCTTTGCAAATATATTTTTTCTTTTCTATTTTTCTTTTTTCATTTTTTTTAATTGTTTTTTTTTCTTGTTAAAGGTTCGTGTGAGGAGTTAAAAAATGGTAAGATTCCTGAGGAGGCATAAGAAAGAAAGAAATAGTGTGAATATGATATATTGAAAAAAACAAAGGATGTTTACAAATGCATGGGTTCATCAGGAGAGAATGTGCAAACCGTTTCGGGGCCTTCCTCTCTACGGTTTTAAAAAGCAACATCGGCCCTCCTCACTGATGTGAGGACCCTATATATATATATATATATATATAGTTTTTGTCCGTAGTTAGGGTCTTTCCATGTGTGGTTTAACCAAGCTGATGCAGGTAGACCATAAGGAAAGCTCAATGTGTCTAATCAGTGAGTAAAAGGACAGAGCAAGATATTTAGTAAATGAAGAAAAAACTCTAAACTTGCTTCATTACAATAATTTATTTCCCCCGTATTAATACGGCATCTTCAGTTAATCACAAGAACATGACTCTTACTGAGAATTTCCCAAAGTAACATCGCTTTTAAATCTATCAATTTGGGGGGGAGGGAGGGTTGGTATCTTAGTTTGAAATGGGTAGGATTAGTTTCTTTGAATGGGGCGGGGAGTTCTATGCTTTGAATGAGGTGGGGCTTAGATGGGGAACCGATTCCTTGGGGAAATAGTTGTAAAATGTACACAAAAATATATATATATATATGTGTGTGTATGTGTGTGTGTGATAACAATATACTTATATTTGTCTCACCTATCTATTCTCTCTCTCTCTCTCTCTCTATATATATATATATATATATATATATATATATATATATATATATATATATATATATACATAATGGGGCATTCTGTGAGGATCTAACTCATGACTCAGTAATAATGGATCTACAAAACTAACTTGTTTGCCCACTCTCAACCCGGGCGATGCCGAGTACCCGTTTCTAGTTTGATGTTAAATCCATCCTTGTAAAAGAACAGTAGTGGTACTCTTTAATCTATAACTAGAGGGTCTTAGTCCGAAATTAAATATAATAACGGACCGGAGTGTGAACACACTAACTACTTGTTACAGTCCAGCACGTTAACCACTACATAATAGAGAACCCTATCGGCTGGGGCTTTAGAATACACCGACTGCGCCTCAGCAGAGGGGTACTATCAATTATGTAACGGTATGATATATTGGGCTATGGCCTCTTGGAGTATATATATATATATATATATATATATATATTATATATATATATATATATTCACATGAATAATAAATGGAGTTACTAATTATAGTAGACACTTTTTAAATATTTCTCTTCGAACTGGAAACTTACTGTCGAGTCAGATCTTCAAAAACTAAGTCTATTAACCAATTGGATTTTTTGCATATAGAGTTATATATATATATATATTTTTGTACAAATTGCCAAATCAGATCAAAATGTTGAAAGAATAAATAAAGGAAAGAAAGTATAGAATGGATAAAATAGGATATTTTAATCAATTTTACTTACACGTGTTTCGGTCAGGAGTTTATCCCTGTGCACATTATTCAATCTATTATTATTTATAAATAACTAAATGTTGAATAATGTACACAGGGATAAACTCCTGACCGAAACACGTGTAAGTAAAATTGATTAAAATATCCTATTTTATCCATTCTATACATTCTTTCCTTTATTTATTTTTTCAACATACCGTCGGATTCACTTCCAGTTTCATTTTACATATATATATATATATATATATATATATATATATATATATATATATATTCTCTACCACCAGATCTTGCTTGTTGAGCAAAAATAATGAAGATTTTTTATTTTTTATTTATGAAGATAATTTTTAAAAATAGAATTTAAATAGTAACAGCATGGATTTTGTTTTTTGTTTTTTATTTAATATTTTAAACAGGAGACATTCATTTTTCTTTTCTGCATGCCTTGATGATGATGATGATGATGATGATGATGATGATGATATTTGATTAAACTTATTCTATTTGAATGGAATTATAATCTATTTGTTTTTTTTATTCTTCTTCTTCCAATGAATAAAAACTGATAGGTCAGAACATTGCTGCATGATGTCAGCATGTGCGTCACCACATTCCACTTGATACCACACTTTTAGACAAGTACCAGAAAATTTTTGTGTTGTATACAATGAAATTAAGCTTTTTAAAAAATTTAATGTTCTGTGTTTTTAAATTGTGACAATGAATTATGTCACAAACTTTCATGGGGGTGTTGGGGTGGGGTGGGTTTGGGGGCTGAGTCACCATGGCGTAATTGTTAGTGTGATGAACTGCGACATCATAGTATCGAGTTTGAACTCCAGTTGCACTATAATGTTCACTTTCAGACTAATACCCTTGGGAAAGGTAGGAAATCCATCATCCCGCCAGTGTCTGTGCACGTTTTTATGACACCCCTCACCAGGCCTGATCAATACAAGATTATTTTTTAAGATCATTTGCCATTTTATGTTTAATTTATTCTTATATGTCGATTATCTATGTATCTATGTATCTCATAACAATATACTTACATTTATCACTTTATCATAATTGCCTTTTAAATTTCAGGAACAAGCTCTAACCATGCCAGATATATATATATATATATATATATATATATATATATATATATATATATACACATA
>CM042172.1:6700563-6710563 GCA_023376005.1 Doryteuthis pealeii | reverse complement strand
TTTTTCTACAATTATTATTCTCTCTCTCTCTCTCTCTCTCTCTCTCTCTCTCTCTCTCTCTCTCTCTCTCTCTCTCTCTCTGTATATGTATATGTATATATATATATGTGTGTGTGTGTTTGTGTGTCTGTATTTATACACATATATGCATATATATGTTTGTGTATGTATATATATATGCATATATATGTATATATATATGTGTGGGTGTGTCTGTATTTATATACATATATGCATATATATGTTTGTGTATGCATATATATGCATATATATGTATGCATATATATATATATATATATATATAATATATATATATATATATATATATGCATGTGCGTGTGTGTATATATATATATATGTGTGTGTATATGTGCGTGTGTCTGTATTTATATACATATATGCATATATATGTGTGTGCATGTATATATATATATATATATAATATATATGTGTGTGTGTGTGTGTGTGTGTATGTATGTGTGTGTGTGTGTGTGTGTGTGTGTGTGTGTGTGTATAACCTTTACTGTTATCTTCAGCGGTCACCTATAAAAAGGGCGATAAGACATCATTTTCAGAATAGAAAGAATACAATAGAGTTTATAGCGAATAATGTTTGTGATGGAGGTTTATCTTATTCTTAAAGAATCATATCGAGGTGAAAGAAAAATGGAACGTCCATTATGTTGAGACTGAAGAAGAATAGGAATTGTTACTCGTTGACTTTACTTTTTTTCGCACGGGTCTGTGGACTTTTCTTTTTTTTTCTTTTTTTTGGGGGGGGGTAAGAAGGAGTGAATGTGTGTAGGTGGCCCGGTTTGTTCTGAGTTTAGAAATCGATACAATTCACTAGAATTAAATATGATTGATAGATAGGAATTTTCCATTACCAACTGAGCGATTTTTTCTCTTTTTTTGGGAGGGTGGGTTGCTTTATTAGTTTTTTTTTTTTGTTTTGTTTTTTTTTTTAATTTTTGTTTTTCTTTTCTTTTATCTGACATCATTTTCGAATGACCCGTTTTCAAAATTTGCTGAAATCGAGACAAGAATGTAACTCCGGTATCATTTCTTTTTTTTATTTTTTTTTTTTTTTTTTTCCTTTTTTGTTTTTTTTGTTTTTATTTCTATCTTACGTTTAACCCAGTTCTTCTTCTTCTTCTTCTTCTTCTTCTTCTTCTTTCTCTGCACTCTCTCTTTCTCTCGCTATATATATATATATATATATATATATATATATATATATATCATAGAAAAATAAATATCGGTCATATTAGCAGTTATAAATTTATTTCAACCCATATATATATATATATATATATATATATATATATATATATATATATATTACATATATATATAATATTATAATATAGGTACAAGTGGTAACTTACTCGAGTTTCACCATAAGGATCTTCAGGGTTAAATCCACTGCATTAATCAATATATTGATTCATTGCAGTCGACTACACGTGTGTGTCCTTCACGTTAAACGGTTCGTTCACCTTATGGTGAAACTCGAGTAGGTTATCACTTGTACCTATATTGTAATAAATTTACTCTACTAACGTATTGAGCACTTTGTATTTGTTATATCGCTGACTTACCTTCCTGAATTTTGCATCATCCAACCATCGTGACCATATTCATCGGTAAGTCACCTTTTCCATTATACACACACACACACACACACACACATATATATATATATATACTAGCAAATATATGCCCCCTCCGGGTGCAAGTATTTAAGTTTAAATGTAATAAAATATTAGATTAAATCAGAAAGGCTAATGAAACTAATTAAGAATTCAGATAAAAAGATTTGAAACGGAGGGGGTATAATCGGAAAATAGAACAACTGAAACTTACTCTTTCATCACTTCCGTTTTTCAATGCTAAATTTTCCTAATTTAACTATTTTGTTAAAATCGGAAGTAAAGATTAAATTACAGTTATTTCTTCTTGTTAATAAATTTCTTTTAGGATTTATTGAAGAGATTTTTACTCATATTCATTAAGATAAAACCAAACAATTAGAAATCAATAATACCAATCACATTTTTATTAAAATCAGTTTTTTAAATATCAATATGCAAATTAGCTTTACGTTTACACTGAAAACTGGTATTTTGTTGTATATATAAATACAATTGCATGTTATTAGTATTTAGGTAAGGCCAACAGTATTAATAATGTCAAACAGTTTTATTATTAATTGAGGTTTAAATAGAAATAGAATCATGGAGAATGTGACTTAAATAACTAAGGGAATTGTGACTTGAGTAGTAATATAGTTTCGGTTACAGACAGAAAAACACGCAATCTCCATTATAATAAGATATATATATACATATTATATATATTTTGCAGCATGTTTGCAGCATGCATGTCACCAATGCTCTGCGAAACTATGTTGTTAACTAGAGCTCAACGAAAGATACTCATAATTTTTTTTAAAAAGTGATTACCCTGTCGCCGGGGCCTAGAATACGTATACCATATATATATGGAGAACTCTCCTATCGTGAATGATATATGAGGGTCAACAGTGAGTGATTTGTTTCCTCCCATGTTTTGCATGCTATCAAGAGGATATTTTGTGTTTTCTCGAGTGTGATAGCAGCCCAGCCTTTCTGCGAGCTATGAAGCCACACTGACAGATGAAATGTTCTAAGGCGGGACTCAGATGTTTTTGTTTTAAAATTAGACAGAGCTGATCTCGATGCTTCAGTCTATTTTCTTCAAAGCTCTTTAAACTAGCGAAACATCTCTTACGCCATTCTTTCCGATTTGAAGCTAGATTTTCCCATGCACTCAGATTTATATTGAGGCGTTTCAAATTGTCTTTCAATTTGTCTTTATAGCGTAAGAGTGGACGTCCAATAGAATGCTTAGCATTTGATAATTGCCGTATAATATCTTCTTTGGAAGCCTGTTCTCATTCATATATATATATATATATATATATATATATATATATATATATGTGTGTGTGTGTGTGTGTGTGTGTGTGTGTGTGTGTCTCTAGCCACACTGAAGAGACTTGATAAGTCAAAACACGTGTCTGTGGATGACTATATATATATATATATATATATATATATATATATGTGTGTGTGTGTGTGTGTGTGTGTGAAAAAAGGAAGTGAATCTGACGGTATGTAGTATATTAAGAAAAATGAAAAAACACAGGTTTAAATGGGTTAAGTGGTGAGTTTATTGGCCGACGATGCAGTGTTTCGATCTATTAATTAGATCATCTTCAGGGCATAAGATGAGAAATTATTTATCACAGAATAACGAGAAAAGCGAGTGGTAGTCTTTGTCATTCAGTCTGTTTAAAAAAATTTTTTTTTGAGGTTTGAAAAAGGAGACGGTTTTGAAATATGACATCATATATATATATATATATATATATATATATATATATATATAATATTATATATATATATATATATATAATATATCTATATATATATATATATATATATATATATATATATATATATATATATATATATATATATATATATATATATATATATATATATATATATGGCTTGTTTAGCCCAGAAAAGCTGGTTTTGTTTATCTGTTTCTTCTCAATTTTCCATCTTTGGTTTCTTTTGTCTGAAAGGACTGAAACTATTTCTTGGTGGTGAATAATACTTAACAGAATCGACTTACGACTAAGCTTTATCGAACTCTTCTGAAGGAAGAGTCGGTATTTACCCAATCTATTCTCCACTGGCGGGAGGTGTCTCAAGTATGGAAATTCAAGCAACAACCAAACTCAGTATTCAGTTGTAAAGAATCTTTGACTGGCTATTGGACTACCCACAAAGCAAAATGTGACAAAAGGTGAGGCCCAATTTGGGTCTAAAAATTGCTTTAAAATTCTGTCGGCATTCCCTTTTTATGACGCCTCAGGCACTAAATAAATAAATCCGGATCTGCCTCTTTTACACGAGGTGACAGATGCTACGAGGTGACAGATGCTACCTAGGAGGTTGGCCCTCCTGGAATCGAGCGAAAAGCTTTTGCCTGTTCCGGCCACAGATAATACACTTTGATTTTCGGTCGGGAAACTGCTCTCAAAGTAATTATTTTCCCACCATGTTAGATGAACACTAAGTCCGCACACAAAGTGAAGCTCATGCGGTGGTCAGTGTTAAAAAGTGCATGTATATATAATTTTTAAGCCAAATGTGACAAAAGGTGAGGCCCAAGTCGGGTCTAAAAATTGCTTTAAAATTCTGTCGGCATTCCCTTTTTATGACGCCTCAGGCACTAAATAAATAAATCCGGATATGCCTCTTTTACACGAGATGACAGATGCTACGAGGTGACAGATGCTACCTAGGAGGTTGGCCCTCCTGGAATCGAGCGAAAAGCTTTTGCCTGTTCCGGCCACAGATAATACACTTTGATTTTCGGTCGGGAAACTGCTCTCAAAGTAATTATTTTCCCACCATGTTAGATGAACACTAAGTCCGCACACAAAGTGAAGCTCATGCGGTGGTCAGTGTTAAAAAGTGCATGTATATATAATTTTTAAGCCAAATGTGACAAAAGGTGAGGCCCAAGTCGGGTCTAAAAATTGCTTTAAAATTCTGTCGGCATTCCCTTTTTATGACGCCTCAGGCACTAAATAAATAAATCCGGATATGCCTCTTTTACACGAGATGACAGATGCTACGAGGTGACAGATGCTACCTAGGAGGTTGGCCCTCCTGGAATCGAGCGAAAAGCTTTTGCCTGTTCCGGCCACAGATAATACACTTTGATTTTCGGTCGGGAAACTGCTCTCAAAGTAATTATTTTCCCACCATGTTAGATGAACACTAAGTCCGCACACAAAGTGAAGCTCATGCGGTGGTCAGTGTTAAAAAGTGCATGTATATATAATTTTTAAGCCAAATGTGACAAAAGGTGAGGCCCAAGTCGGGTCTAAAAATTGCTTTAAAATTCTGTCGGCATTCCCTTTTTATGACGCCTCAGGCACTAATAAATAAATCCGGATCTGCCTCTTTTACACGAGGTGACAGATGCTACGAGGTGACAGATGCTACCTAGGAGGTTGGCCCTCTGGAATCGAGCGAAAAGCTTTTTGCCTGTTCCGGCCACAGATAATACACTTTGATTTTCGGTCGGGAAACTGCTCTCAAAGTAATTATTTTCCCACCATGTTTAGATGAACACTAAGTCCGCACACAAAGTGAAGCTCATGCGGTGGTCAGTGTTAAAGTGCATGTATATATAATTTTAAGCCAAATGTGACAAAAGGTGAGGCCCAAGTCGGGTCTAAAAATTGCTTTAAATTCTGTCGGCATTCCCTTTTTATGACGCCTCAGGCACTAAATAAAATAAATCCGGATATGCCTCTTTTACACGAGATGACAGATGCTCTACGAAGTGACAGATGCTACCTAGGAGGTTGGCCCTCCTGGAATCGAGCGAAAAGCTTTTGCCTGTTCCGGCCACAGATAATACACTTTGATTTTCGGTCGGGAAACTGCTCTCAAAGTAATTATTTTCCCACCAATGTTAGATGAACACTAAGTCCGCAACACAAGTGAAGCTCATGCGGTGGTCAGTGTTAAAAAGTGCATGTATATATAATTTTTAAGCCAAATGTGACAAAAGGTGAGGCCCAAGTCGGGTCTAAAAATTGCTTTAAAATTCTGTCGGCATTCCCTTTTTATGACGCCTCAGGCACTAAATAAATAAATCCGGATCTGCCCCTTTTACACAAGATGACAGATGCTACAAGGTGACAGATGCTACGATGTGACAGATGCTACCTGTGAGGTTGCCCCCCCCCACACACACACACACCTGGACTCGAGCGAGAAGCTTTTGCCTGTTTCCGGCCACAGATAACACACTTTGATCTTCGGTCGAGCAACTGCTGTCAGAGTAGTTATTTTTCAACATCCCATTATGTCAGATGAATACAACGTCTACGCACAAAGTGAAGCTCATGCGGTGGGCAGTGTTAAAAAGTGCGTGTATATATAATTTTCATACAATTTGGGATTTAGCTAATTATTATGAAACATAATGAAAATATGTAAAGAAGGAAAGAAAGAAAAAAGTGTTAGAGAGTAAGAACCGAACTCATTAACAATAAATGTGTCTTTGTCGAAATTGTTTTAGTTTTAACTTCTACTAAGAGAAAAACTCCGTTTTATAGTTGAAAAGTTTCTCTCTAGTGTATCTTCGAATATGTAGTTTAAGACTTATCAAGTTTTGGGATTTAAATTCAAATTCATTTCAAATTGTGCCGCCTAGTTAGTTTAGTATGAGACATTACCTAACAGAAAAATATTTAATTTGTTAAATATAGAAATGGCTCCACTTGTTTTACTGTTTTTCTCTTTCTTTTATATTAAAAATCAATTTTATTTGACCTATCTTTTTGTCAATAATAATAATAATAATAATAATAATAATAATAATAATAATAATAATTTGGGATTTAGCAAATGACTAAAACTTACTCTTATCTGGATTCTGTAATAGATGTATTTCGCTTATTTTATACATTAGCTCAGATATTTCTTGGGCGGGCTATTCTGGACAAGAACCACCAACCTTGTATCGATGAAACCGCCAATAGCAAGGTGAGGTAAATAATTTCTCTATCCATTCATTTTCTCTAATCAACCATTGTTCGAGGCGATGCTAAGGTTAGTAATTATCTATTTTGATACATATAGTGATGGGGAGAGAGAAATAAGAGAGTGGGTGAGAGAGGGGGAAAGAGAAAAAAGAGAGAGGGAGAGAGAGAGGGAAAGGAGAAAAGAGAGAGGGGGTGAGAAATAAAAGATTGAAAGAGAGATTAGGGGGGGATAAAAGAGGCGAAAAAGAGAGTGAGATGGGGAAAGGGAGGCAGAGAGAAATAAGAAGTGGTGATAGAGAGGCAGAGAGAAAGATAGAGAGAGGGAGAGAAAAATAGAGAATGTTTGAAAGAGAGGATAGGGAGAAAACTAAGAGAGAGGGGGAAAAGTAGACATAGATGAATAAGTCAGTAAGCGAGCAAAAGAGAGAAACAGAGAGAGAGAAAAACACAGAGAGAGAGAAAGAGAGAGAGAGAGAGAGAGAGAAAGCGCGAGTTTGTCTATCTTTCTTTCTGTTTATTGCTTTTCCTTTCTTTATTCTATTATTCTCTCTCTCTCTCTCTCTCTCTCTCTCTCTCTCTCTCTCTCTCTCTCTCTCTCTCTCTCTCTCTCTTCTTTTATTTTTCTCGTCTTTCTTTCTTCTTTTCTTCTCACTTTATTTTTCTCTGTTCTTTCTTTCTTTCTTTCTTTCCCTTGTTATTCCTTTATTTTCTTAGTCTTTCTTTCTTTTTTTTTTCTGTCCATTATTATTTCTTCTCTCTTCTCTCTCTTCTCTCTCTCTCTCTCTCTCTCTCTCTCTCTCTCTCTTTCTCTCTCTCTCTCTCTCTCTCTCTCTCTCTAGTTTCTTTTTCCTTTTGTCTTTTATTTTCGTGAGATGTTTCTTTCTTTCTTATCTTTGTTCATTCTTTGTTCATTTCCCTCTTCTTTCTTTCTTTCTTTCTTTCTTTTTTTCTTTCTTTCTTTCTTTCTTTTTTCTTGTCTCCATTTCCCTCTTCTTTCATTGTTCTTTCTTTTTTTTCTTTCTTTCTTTACTTTCCTGGTCTTTATTATTTAATTTTCTTTCAGTCTCCTTATTTTCCCTGTTTTCCCAACTCCTTCTCTCCCTCTCTCTCTCTCTCTCTCTCTCTCTCTCTCTCTCTCTCTCTCTCTCTCTCGTCTTCCTATTTTCTTCCGTCTTTTATTTTCGTGAATGTTTCTTTCTTTCTAATCTTTGTTCTTTCTTTCTTCATTTCACTCTTCTTTCTTTCTTTCTTTCTTTTTTTTCTTTCTTTTTCTTTTTCTTCCTGTCTTCATTTTCTTTTTCTTTCTTTCTTTTCTTTTCTTTTCTTCTTTTCCTTGTCTTCTGTTTTATTTATTTTCTTTCTTTTTTCTTTCTTTCTTTCTTTCTTTCTTTACTTTCCTAGTCTTTATTATTTAATTTTCTTTCTGTCTCCTTATTTACCTGTTTTCACAACTCCTTATGCCTTTCCCTCTCTCTCTCTCTCTCTCTCTCTCTCTCTCTCTCTCTCTCTCTCTCTCTCTCTCTCTCTCAGTCCATCTCATTCTTTCTTTCGCTTTTATTTCTTTCTCAATTTGTTCATACCGACACTTGTCTTTATTTTTTCCCTATTTTCTTTCTTTCATTCAGTTTGTATCTCTCTATCTCTCCTCATCATTTCAAAACACTCCCCCCTCACCCTCTCTCTCTCTCTCTCTCCTCTCTCTCTCTCTCTCTCTCTCTCTCTCTCTCTCTCTCTCTCACCCCTTCACATGCGCTATGCTCATTAAGCCAGATAATGATTTCACCAAATTTCCCACTTCTCCTCCCCTTCCTCCTCTTTCCCCTCCTCTCGCCCCCCCCCTTCCCGCCGAAACTGACATCGTTTTAATGATTGACTCATCGATTATTCCATACAAGTCAAATCGATTGATGAGCGCCGAATAATTTCAAAGTATTATCTACGAAAACGAGGCTGGCCCGGCCGGTTACGCTTTTCATTTATTGGCGCGAATAAAACCGATTTATTTTCCGTCATCTTTCTTTCTTTCTTTTTGTTTTTCATCTTTTTATGTTTGATGGAAATAGATTAGCGTTATCACTTCCGTGCACTCACCCCTTCTAATCTCTTTTTTTTCTTGCTTATTATGTTTTTCTGCATAACATGTACTTTTTCTTCCCTTTCTTTCTTTATAATAAAAATGGAATGGTAAATTACTTATATAAGAATTCGGTGGATAAGCAGCACTAGATAATAAGAATAGATAGAAAGGAGACTTTAAGTGATAGATAGATAGATAGATAGATTGACTGATAGATAGATAGATAGATAGATAGATAGATAGGAGACAATAAGTGATAGATAGATAGATAGATAGATAGATAGATAGATAGGGTAGATGAGTAGGGATGATGGTTCTTACATCCTGCTTACTTCGTCTAATTCGGACGCAATTCTCTCTGATAACCAAAATGGAGGTTGGAAATGAAATGGAATCTTTATAACATTAACAAAATACAATACTCGCCAGCGGCGTGAAGAAAGGTAAACCACTGCTGGCGAGTATTGTATTTTGTTAATCTTATAAAGATTTCATTTCCAGCCTCCGTTTGGTTATTTCTCATTTGTTAGGTTACAACATTTATACACAATAAAGATGAGGAAAACAGTCGGAAATATCAAAATCACTCAAGATATAACAGATAAGAATAAATGAGAAAATAAGAGATTTTTAAAAAATGGTGTGGATGTTGCTGAGAATGATGATGAGAATTCTTAGAAAGTTGACAAAGACTCTGAGAAACACAAGCTTGTCCCATTTTTCAATGCCAGTTTTTTTTTCCACCAGTTTTTTTTTTCCGCCATCACGGTCCTTCGCGCGCCAGACTTTGACATTTGCTGCGTCGAAGATAAATTAACTGGAAAGAGAAAAATGGTTTCTCTGCAGAAAAATAGATTTGTAAATTCGTGCACACGCAAACGCACATAAACACACACTCACATACATACACACACGCTCACATATACACACACAAGCTCACATATATACACACGTACACATACATACACGTACACGCCATATACATACACGTGAGCGCTTTAACATTCAGGTACGCAATATACTTAAATCTCTTAGCAGTCTATTTGGCTGCTCATATGTATATACCTAAACATATATCTCTCTATCTATTGATATCATCATCATCATCATCATCATGTCGTGCAATTTGCACGGGTATCCATGACTATCTCTCGCCAACCCTCCCTATCATTCATCGACTCTGGGAGCTCCTCTGCGCAGCATCCAGCATCCTTACATAGCTGGTCAATGTAGGTTTAATATTAATATGCAAATTAGCCTTCCAGTTCACACTGTAAACCGCTATCTCTCTCTTTTTTTTT
>CM042172.1:6691507-6700463 GCA_023376005.1 Doryteuthis pealeii | reverse complement strand
CACAGCTCCCAGGGTTTGCCATAAAACGCAATAGGGTTGGGACAATCATGTAGGTGCTACGGCTTGACGTGACCAGCCTGGATAGTAGGAGGCTCTCAACACGCCCTTCTAGCCTGAGTAAGGTCCAAAGAGGAGTGTTGAATGTCATGGACTGCACAGCTCCCAGGTTTGCCATAAAACGCAATAGGGTTGGGACAATCATGTAGGTGCTACGGCTTGACGTGACCAGCCTGGATAGTAGGAGGCCTCTCCACACGCCTGTCTAGCCTGAGTAAGGTCCAAAGTGGAGTGTTGCATGTCATGGACTGTTCAGCTCTCGGTGTTTGCCATAAGACGCAATAGGGTTGAGACAATCATGTAGGTGCTTACGGCTTGACGTGACCAGCCTGGATAGTAGGGGGCCTTCCCCACCCCGTCTAGCCTGAGTAAGATCAAAGTAGAGTGTTTGCATGTCATGACTGCTCAGCTCCCAGGGTTTGCCATAGAGGCAATAGGGTTGGGACAATCATGTAGGTGCTATGACTTGACGTGACCAGCCTTTATAGTAGGAGGCCTCTCTCCGCCCACCCGTCTAGCCTGAGTTAGGTCCAAAGTGGAGTGTTGCATGTCATGGACTGCTTAGCCATCAGGGTTTGCCATAAGGGCAATAGGGTTTGGACATGTGTAAAATAGTAGGACAAACTTGGCTCTTTAACATGTATATATATATGTGTGTGTGGTGTGTGTGTCATTATACAAATTATACATCGTTTAATAAATGCGCAATTTAATATCAGATCGAAATATATATGTGTGTGTGTATGTGTGTATTAAACGGTTTAAATGCGTAGGTGCGAGTTATGTCCGCGTTTCGAATTCAAGCCAGACTTCTCTATTTTGTCAGAAATGTTCAAGTCATCCCGACCCATCCACTAATTGGACACCTGACTAACGTAAACCTTTCACTCCCTGCGTTCTTTACTATATATATAATATATATATATAGGAGAGAGAGAGAGAGAGAGAGAGAGAGAGAGAGAGAGAGAGAGAGAGAAATCCATCTAGGAGAAGGAAAATTGAATTCGGACCTGTTAAACTCCGCTTTAAAAAAAGTGACCTTGTGTCGCATCACAGAGGGGTTGGGTAAATTTATATCTTAAAGTAGTTTATGCGTATTAATGATTCCATTAAATAAGTGAATTCTTCGCATGAACTTACGAGAAGTATGTCCATAAAAGCGGCCATTTTGATCACTCTCTAAAAAGAAGGTAATAAAGACAATTGCTATAATCTTAAGAGATGGCTAATTACTAGTAATGAATGCGTTGTAGAAAAAATGTTATTGAACTGTCCAAGAAGTAATAAAAGTCAATTGATAATGATTCTCGTAATATATAATTAAATTATCTATAATAAAAGCCCTATTTACTCGTCGAGGCTTTCAGCATACATATGCTTGTAATTAGCATCCTGTACATGAGGAGACACACAGACACACAAAAACATACACACACACTTACATAACGCTCTTTATATATATAGTGTTGATTGATGGTTTGGTTTTGGTTTGTTTTGTTTTACGGCATATCAACCTCAGTGGGTCATTCAATGCCGATAAAGTTTTGAAATAAATCAATTCTTAATGGATAATACAATTTTTTTATAAATACATTTTTCTATTTAACCCATAGATGGGACCCTAACAGGTACTGCCACTCCGGATCAGAGTGGACCAGGGAGCAATGGTAATGAAGGGGTGCTCCACATTCCCCAAACCTCCAAAACTGGAATCTCACCATCAGATACAGTTTAACGTCATTCCCAGGACATCTAGACCCACAGCCACCGCCTTCTAGCACCCATATGATAAAAAGGGGTTGGGGCTTTCCATAAGGGCAATAGGATTGGGAAAATCATATAGGTGCTAGGGCTTGACGTGACCAGCCGATTGATCGGAAGGGGATCTCTCCGACCGCCCGTCTAGCCCAAGATAGGGCCAAAGTGGAGTATTGCATGTCATGAACTGCTCATCCACCTGGGCTCTATCCTTAAGCATCACGGGTCGCCACCTACGGACAACAGGTGGCCCCATTGGGGGAGTCTTACCTCTCTGCAAAGGTGCAGTTGGTGCATTCTAACGCCCCAGCCGACAGGGCGGAGTGTTGATTGAGAGTCTCCGTATGCTTCTAGTGAGTATATATATTTGAGATACATTTTTGTATGTGTATTCGTTTTTCAGAAGTACATATATCAGGTTTGGGCATTAGTGTGAAGCATTAAATATTAGAAAACTCAGTTATTTTTTTGTTTTGTTTTTTAGTTCCTTTTATTTAGTAGCAGTGGTGAATTTTCGGGATGATGATGAACTCCCTTCTTCAAGACCGTGGACAGTAGTAATTTCTTGGCTGCTTGCTGCTCTTTTCGATGAGGGGGAGATGCTGGATGCTGATTGGTTAGTTGGTGATTAATGAGTTAGTACTGCGTGTGTAGTAATCTGATAGGGGTCATGGGGTTGGTGATATGGGGGTGTCTTGGAAATATGTGTAAGCTTTTAGTGTGCCGGTATCTGTGTTTAGTCCTTTTGTGTGAGTGTCTAGTCTAATGATCCTCCTTAGTTCAGCTAGTTTCCTAGCTTGAGTGGATGTGAAGCCTTGTTGGATTAAGATCTAGGGTTTAACGTCATACCTAGGGTATGTAAACCCCCAGCAACCACCTTCCTCATATGATAAGAAGGGTTGAGGCTTGCTATATGGGCAATAGGGTTGAGGCAATCATATAGGTGCTAGAACTAGCCGATTGGTCGAAGCGAGCCTCTCCGACCGCCCGTCTAGCCAAAGTGGTGTGTTGCATCTCATTGACTGCTCATCCACCAGGGATCGTTAAGCATCACGAGTCGCTACCCACAGTCACAGGTGGACCATGGGGGGCGGTCTTACCCCTCTGCAGAGGTGCAGTCGGTGTATTCTAAAGCCACCCGCCGACAGGGCTGTCTACCGGTTTTGATTCTCAGGCATGTCAATGGATATCAGATTATTGTTGAACGGACCGACTCGCTTATATACATTTACCAACCCTCCGCGCGAGCAGGATGCGACACAAGGTAAATTTCTTAAGCGGAATTTTAACAGGTTTGAATTCAGAGTTTTCCTTCTCCTAGACTGGTTACCTAGCCATGGTTAAAGAGTTCAGTCTGCCCTGCTATTTACCCATAGCTGGAGGGAAAATTGGATTCATACCTTTCCCAAGGGTATTAGCGCTATGTGAAATTCCAACAGCTTCGTCCAGGAATTGAACTCGCGTTGACGAGTCCATTTCCTACGACTCTAACCATTAGACCACGCGCCTCCGGACCGACTCGCTTATAAGTATTCTTATTCACTTATTTCTAAGTTGAGGTAATTACCTTTAAATATGAATAGCATTGATGGACTGAGCTTTCAAAAAAAAAAAGGATTTTACTTATATATACACTTATATGCTCTTACGTATATGCAACGGAGCTCTTCTGTATTGAAAAGCATTAAGAGTAGTTTGGACTAAGAAAAAAAAGTAGAGAATTACCTCCCTTTCAGCCAATGCTGGTTTACTATTATCATTTTTTTAAATGAAGCAGACGGGGGTGTATAAAATGTGCATTTGCATAAGATTCAAACAAGACGTCTAATTAGTCCTTAGTGCATATCCAGGCATCACGTGACCGAATATCCGATGAAGAGTGGGTTGAGTTAACGAATAAAACGATAATGCTAAATAAAATATATCTAAGTTGTAGCAAAACCAAAAATAATATAATAATAATAATAATAATAATAATAATCCAAAGAGAGTTGAAAATATAATAATAATAATCTTATTATAATGAAGATTGTGTGTTTTTTCTGTCTGTAACCGAAACTATATTACTACTCAAGTCACAATTCCCTTAGTTATTTACGTCACATTCTCCATGATTCTATTTCTATTAAATCTCAATTAATAATAAAACTGTTTGACTTTATCAATACTGTTGGCCTTACCTAAATACTAATAACATGCAATTGTATTTATATATACAACAAAATACCAGTTTTCAGTGTAAACGTAAAGCTAATTTGCATATTGATATTAAAAAAAAACTGATTTACACTGAAAACTGGTATTTTGTTGTATATATAAATACAATTGCATGTTATTAGTATTTAGGTAAGGCCAACAGTATTGATAAAGTCAAACAGTTTTATTATTAATTGAGATTTAAATAGAAATAGAATCATGGAGAATGTGACGTAAATAACTAAGGGAATTGTGACTTGAGTAGTAATATAGTTTCGGTTACAGACAGAAAAACACACAATCTTCATTATAATAAGATTATTATTATTATTATTTTCAACTCTCTTTGGATTATTATTATTATTATTATTATTATTATTATTATTTTGGTTTTGCTACAACTTAGATATATTTTATTTAGCATTATCGTTTTATTCGTTAACTCAACCCACTCTTCATCGGATATTCGGTCACGTGATGCCTGGATATGCACTAAGGACTAATTAGACGTCTTGTTTGAATCTTATGCAAATGCACATTTTATACACCCCCGTCTGCTTCATTTAAAAAAAATGATAATAGTAAACCAGCATTGGCTGAAAGGGAGGTAATTCTCTACTTTTTTTTCTTAGTCCAAACTACTCTTAATGCTTTTCAATACAGAAGAGCTCCGTTGCATATACGTAAGAGCATATAAGTGTATATATAAGTAAAATCCTTTTTTTTTTTTTGAAAGCTCAGTCCATCAATGCTATTCATATTTAAGGTAATTACCTCAACTTAGAAATAAGTGAATAAGAATACTTATAAGCGAGTCGGTCCGGAGGCGCGTGGTCTAATGGTTAGAGTCGTAGGAAATGGACTCGTCAACGCGAGTTCAATTCCTGGACGAAGCTGTTGGAATTTCACATAGCGCTAATACCCTTGGGAAAGGTATGAATCCAATTTTCCCTCCAGCTATGGGTAAATAGCAGGGCAGACTGAACTCTTTAACCATGGCTAGGTAACCAGTCTAGGAGAAGGAAAACTCTGAATTCAAACCTGTTAAATTCCGCTTAAGAAATTTACCTTGTGTCGCATCCTGCTCGCGCGGAGGGTTGGTAAATGTATATAAGCGAGTCGGTCCGTTCAACAATAATCTGATATCCATTGACATGCCTGAGAATCAAAACCGGTAGACAGCCCTGTCGGCGGGTGGCTTTAGAATACACCGACTGCACCTCTGCAGAGGGGTAAGACCGCCCCCCATGGTCCACTGTGACTGTGGGTAGCGACTCGTGATGCTTAACGATCCCTGGTGATGAGCAGTCAATGAGATGCAACACACCACTTTGGCTAGACGGGCGGTCGGAGAGGCTCGCTTCGACCAATCGGCTAGTTCTAGCACCTATATGATTGCCTCAACCCTATTGCCCATATAGCACAGCCTCAACCCTTCTTATCATATGAGGAAGGTGGTTGCTGGGGGTTTACATACCCTAGGTATGACGTTAAACCCTAGATCTTAATCCAACAAGGCTTCACATCCACTCAAGCTAGGAAACTAGCTGAACTAAGGAGGATCATTAGACTAGACACTCACACAAAAGGACTAAACACAGATACCGGCACACTAAAAGCTTACACATATTTCCAAGACACCCCCATATCACCAACCCCACCATGACCCCTATCAGATTACTACACACGCAGTACTAACTCATTAATCACCAACTAACCAATCAGCATCCAGCATCTCCCCCTCATCGAAAAGAGCAGCAAGCAGCCAAGAAATTACTACTGTCCACGGTCTTGAAGAAGGGAGTTCATCATCATCCCGAAAATTCACCACTGCTACTAAATAAAAGGAACTAAAAAACAAAACAAAAAAATAACTGAGTTTTCTAATATTTAATGCTTCACACTAATGCCCAACCTGATATATGTACTTCTGAAAAACGAATACACATACAAAAATGTATCTCAAATATATATACTCACTAGAAGCATACGGAGACTCTCAATCAACACTCCGCCCTGTCGGCTGGGGCGTTAGAATGCACCAACTGCACCTTTGCAGAGAGGTAAGAACTCCCCAATGGGGCCCACCTGTTGTCCGTAGGTGGCGACCCGTGATGCTTAAGGATAGAGCCCAGGTGGATGAGCAGTTCATGACATGCAATACTCCACTTTGGCCCTATCTTGGGCTAGACGGGCGGTCGGAGAGATCCCCTTCCCGATCAATCGGCTGGTCACGTCAAGCCTAGCACCTATATGATTTTCCCCAATCCTATTGCCCTTATGGAAAGCCCCAACCCCTTTTTATCATATGGGTGCTAGAAGGCGTGGCTGTGGGTCTAGATGTCCTGGGAATGACGTTAAACTGTATCTGATGGTGAGATTCCAGTTTTGGAGGTTTGGGGAATGTGGAGCACCCCTTCATTACCATTGCTCCCTGGTCCACTCTGATCCGGAGTGGCAGTACCTGTTAGGGTCCCATCTATGGGTTAAATAGAAAAATGTATTTATAAAAAAATTGTATTATCCATTAAGAATTGATTTATTTCAAAACTTTATCGGCATTGAATGACCCACTGAGGTTGATATGCCGTAAAACAAAACAAACCAAAAACCAAACCATCAATCAACACTATATATATAAAGAGCGTTATGTAAGTGGTGTGTATGTTTTTGTGTGTCTGTGTGTCTCCTCATGTACAGGATGCTAATTACAAGCATCATGTATGCTGAAAGCCTCGACGAGTAAATAGGGCTTTTATTATAGATAATTTAATTATATATTTACGAGAATCATTATCAATTGACTTTTATTACTTCTTGGACAGTTCAATAACATTTTTCTACAACGCATTCATTACTAGTAATAGCCATCTCTTAAGATTATAGCAATTGTCTTTATTACCTTCTTTTTAGAGAGTGATCAAAATGGCCGCTTTTATGGACATACTTCTCGTAAGTTCATGCGAAGAATTCACTTATTTAATGGAATCATTAATACGCATAAACTACTTTAAGATATAAATTTACCCAACCCCTCTGTGATGCGACACAAGGTCACTTTTTTTAAAGCGGAGTTTAACAGGTCCGAATTCAATTTTCCTTCTCCTAGATGGATTTCTCTCTCTCTCTCTCTCTCTCTCTCTCTCTCTCTCTCTCTCTCTCTATATATATATATATATATATATATATATAGTGTAAGAACGCAGGGAGTGAAAGGTTTACGTTAGTCAGGTGTCCAATTAGTGGATGGGTCGGGATGACTTGAACATTTTCTGACAAAATAGAGAAGTCTGGCTTGAATTCGAAACGCGGACATAACTCGCACCTACGCATTAAACCGTTTAATACACACATACACACACACATATATATTTCGATCTTGATATTAAATTGCGCATTTATTAAACGATGTATAATTTGTATAATGACACACACACACACACACATATATATATACATGTTAAAGAGCCAAGTTTGTCCTACTATTTTACACATGTCCAAACCCTATTGCCCTTATGGCAAACCCTGATGGCTAAGCAGTCCATGACATGCAACACTCCACTTTGGACCTAACTCAGGCTAGACGGGTGGGCGGAGAGAGGCCTCCTACTATAAAGGCTGGTCACGTCAAGTCATAGCACCTACATGATTGTCCCAACCCTATTGCCTCTATGGCAAACCCTGGGAGCTGAGCAGTCCATGACATGCAACACTCTACTTTGGATCTTACTCAGGCTAGACGGGGGTGGGGAAGGCCCCCTACTATCCAGGCTGGTCACGTCAAGCCGTAGCACCTACATGATTGTCTCAACCCTATTGCGTCTTATGGCAAACCCGAGAGCTGAACAGTCCATGACATGCAACACTCCACTTTGGACCTTACTCAGGCTAGACAGGCGTGTGGAGAGGCTCCTACTATCCAGCTGGTACGTCAAGCGTAGCACCCTACATGATTGTCCCAACCCTATTGCGTTTTATGGCAACCCTGGAGCTGTGCAGTCCATGACATTCAACACTCCTCTTTGGACCTTACTCAGGCTAGAAGGGCGTGTTGAGAGGCCTCCTACTATCCAGGCTGGTCACGTCAAGCCGTAGCACCTACATGATTGTCCCACCCTATTGCGTTTTGGCAACCTGGGAGCTGTGCAGTCCATGACATTCACCTCCCTTTGACTTACTCAGGCCTAGAAGGGCGTGTTGAGGCCTCCACTATCCAGGCTGGTCACGAACAAGCCGTAGCACCGTACATGATTGTCCACCTATTGCGTTTTATGGCACCCCCCCCCCTGGGGGAGCTGGAAGCAAATACATGACATTCAACACTCCTCTTTGGAGAAACTTACTCAGGCAGAAGGGCGTGTTGAGAGGCCTCCTACTATCCAGGCTGGTCACGTCAAGCCGTAGCACTACATGATGTCCAACCCTATTGTGTTTTATGCAAACCCTGGAGCTGTGGCAATCATGACATTCAACACTCAACTTTTGGACCTTACTCTGAACTAGACGGCGGGAGAAAGAGCCCTCCTACTATCCAGGCTGGTCACGTCAAGCCGTAGACCTACATGATTGTCCCAACCCTAATTGTGTTTTTATGGCTAACGCTGGAGTTGTGCAGTCCATGACATTCAAACACTCCTCTTTGGACTTACTCAGGCCAGAAGGCGTGTTGAGGAGGCCTCCTACTATCCATGGCTTGGTCACGTAAGCCGTAGCACCTACATGATGTCCCAACCCTATTGCGTTTATGCGCAAACCCTGGGATGCTGTCAGTCCATGACATCACCACTCCTCTTTTGGACCTTCTCAGGCTAAAAGGCGCGTGTTGAGAGGCCTCCCTAACTATCCAGGCTGGGGTCACGTCAAGCCATAGCACCTAGCAATGATGTCCAAACCCTATTGCGTTTTATGGCAAACCCTGGGAGCTGAGCAAGTCCATGACATTCAC
>CM042172.1:6671507-6686507 GCA_023376005.1 Doryteuthis pealeii | reverse complement strand
GAACCTTCTCGGACTCGGGAACCTTCTTTTCGAACTCGGGGACTTTCTTGTCGTAATCGGGAGTCATCACGGAACTTTGAACCTAACGATTACGACAAGAAGGTTCCCGACTACGACAAGAAAATTCCCGAGTCCGAAAAGAAGGTTCCCGAGTCCGAGAAGGTTCTCGAATCCGAGAAGAAATACCTGAAGAAGGCCGGAGGGCATATCGGCCGAAACGTTGTACAGATAACAATGAAGATGAGGACAATAGTCCGAATAACGCAGATAATACTAATCATCAAGCCTCATCTCAAACATTCAGAGAAATAGGAGACTATCTTGTTAACCATTACACTACGATTTGGATTCAATTTAGGCACCTGCCAAAGTAGCACTTGTTTTCAAGCTGATCTTGAAAGCTATTGATAACCACAAAATCTGCTCCAAAATATATTGGATGAGTATTATAGAGATAGAAAACCCACATACAGAAAAGGTGCAGCTAAAAACACATTGCCAACTAATTAGGTAGATAGAAAATTAAATTAATTTTTTTTTTAGTATTTGATAATTTGCTTGAAGCATTGCTAAGTATATTATTATTTATTTATGTTAAGAAAGCAATTACAATGCGTATAAAAATAAAATAATGTTCAGTCTTATCGATTTCAAAGAAACTTTATCATCAAATACATTTATTTATATATAAAACGTACACCATTTATCGTTTAACTTGCTCCAAATGCCTTAATTTCTATATAGGAAGTACAATTAGACCCCTCTACATTAGAATTAAAGAACATATCCACACACGTGCATCCTCATTCCATAAACATTTAATCCAATGCAAAAATAAGGACAATAGTTTTTCCGTTAAGATAGAGACATTAATACGCAACATTGGTAATCTCAGAATTAGAGAAAGTTTATTAATAGTTAAATTAGGTCCTCGTATAAACAATAGGTTAGAATTAAACACAGAATATATAATTAATTAAAATACACATTCCATATATACACATATATATATATACATAAAACAAATAAATAAAAATGAATAAATGAATACATACATAAATATATAAATAGATAAAAAGAATGAAATTGAAATTGATTGAACAATGGCTATCACGACCCTTCCGCGTGGCGTTATAACCCCCCCCCCCACGAGATGCGTGTTTATAACGTACAAAAAAACCACACAAGACCGCGTCCATTTCAGAAAATGTCTCTGATGATAAAGTTCCTTTGAAATCGATAAGACTGAACATTATTTTATTTTTATACGCATTATAATTGCTTTCTTAACATAAATAATTTTCCTTTGTATCACTGACGGGCAGTCACGGCACAACCTCCTGATCGCTAGTGGTAGGATTGCTGTTAGCTGAAGTGAGAAAAATAAATGCTGAGGCGAGTTCTGTCGAAGGGAGAATGTATTTTGCAGTGGTGAGAAATGGTGAGACTTATGTTTTTGAGTCGACTGACGAGCGAGTGTTACTTTTTAAGTGGAAAGATTCGGCTGAAAGACCCATCGGCTTTTTGTGCTTGATATGATTTAAGATGTACGGTGTTCCGCGTCGCGCTCATTATTTGCCGAGTTTATTTGTCATGATTATTTTCAATAATTATCGAATTTTATACGATATACGCATTGTAATTGCCTTCAAAAATATAAATAATGATATACTTTATTTAACAATGCTTCAAAAAGCAATTTTCAATTTCTATAATATATTATATATATATATATATATATATATATTATATATAATCCACACAGACATTGTGTTTTGGCGTGTCACATTTCCTCGATGTGGCTAGACATACGCTGGCTATTTCCCAGCTGAGATTGAAATCTGACTGATTTATCATTTGTCAAAGTTCCTATCTATCTATCTATATATATATTGTAGATAATATGGGTGCTATATTTCCAAGCAGACAGTGCTCACTATCATTGATAGAGCGTTTATATTTGATTTAAGGTAGCATGGACATGGAATCAACACCTGGTTACTGGCAGTTTCTCACCTATGCGATCTTGGTCTGAAGTTTCACACCTATGTTATCTTCAGACCATTAAATATTAGTTAGTTAAAAAAAAGAAAATCCCGATATGAGTAGAGTAAAAAAAAAAAAAATCATGCCTTATTGTATGTAGTAAGTAAATTTTGAATATAGTTGAAGGAGTATTTTCGGAAGGAGAAAAGCCAAGATATAATGAATAACGCAGTGAATGAGGAATAAAAAAACAAACAGTCATTGCTTTTATATTTTTGGTCAAGGACGAAACATTCTGTTCATAAACAATACCACAATGCGCATGCGTGTATGTAATTAGAAACACAATAGACGCATGTCGATTTTAAAAATAGTCCAAACAGTAAAAGAAAGAAATATATTTATTTTCACACATTTTTTTTTCCCCACCCCAACAAAACAGAACAAATAATTAATTAATATATTAATGTGTGGAGGATGATCACTAATTACGACTGAGTCTATTCTAATTGGGCCGGTTTAGCTCAGTCGGTAGAGCGTTCGGTTAGGAATCACAAGGTTCCTGGTTCGATACCGGCCATCGCCACCTCAGCGTATGAGTCGCACAGGAATCTGTGCGGTAAAGTGAGGAGCTGATGGTAGTTGTGGCGCTCATGTGTGGAGGATGATCACTAATTAGGACTGAGTCTATTCTAATAGGGCCGGTTTAGCTCAGTCGGTAGAGCGTTCGGCTAGGAATCACAAGGTTTCTGGTTCGATACCGGCCATCGCCAACTCAGCGTATGTAGTAGCACAGGGATTTGTGCGGTAAAGTGAAAAGCTGATGGTAGTTGTGGCGCTCCACCTCAGACGCTAAGATAATCTCTTTGGTCTAGCGCTAGTGAAAAGGGAATAGCCTCCCTCACTGTCTGGCTGATACCGACATTAGGCCATCCCGACGACTTTACTTTTATATATATATATAAAATGCTAAAATAATTTCCTTGGTCTAGCGCTAGTGAAAAGGGGATAGACTCCCTCGCTGTCTGGCTGATACCGAAATTAGGCCGCCCCGACGACTTTACTTTTTTACTATTCTAGTCGTGACCACTTCTGCTATTTCATAGGTTTTCAGATTTAAATTTGAAGAGATTGAAAGCAGTTTAAAATGTTTTAAAAGAATCGAATGTCTTCAAATAGATAAAGTTTAATGAATTTGTAGTATCGTATGCAAATAAGATAGACTATAAAAGCAGTCTGCCTCAGTAGCAAGGCAGACGGCTACTACATTTACTTAAAGCATTGTATGTCACCCCACCGAAAGAAAAAAATACCAAAAGTCAGAGAATTAACCGAATTTAATGAAATTTTCATAAATCAATGAATAAAAGATATGCACCAGTTATTTTATTTAAAAACCTTTACATTTTTTCAGGTCAGTTAACTTTGAACCACGTATCTTTAAGGATCTGTGTTACGCCTCAAAAGATACGTGGTTCGAAGCTAACTGACCTAAAAATATGTGAATGTTTTTAAATAAAATAACTGGTGCATTATATCTTTTATTCTTTGATATATAAACACTGAAAGTTTCATGAAATTCGGTTAATTTTGGACACATTGCGCAGTGGATAAAGGAGTTAGGTTAAGACAGTTTTAAGTGACAGTTATCTCTAGACTGCAGGTTCAATCCTGGTAAGGGGCAGCAGTAATATAGAATAATAATTAACAAAGCTTAACATCTGTACCCCAGCTATGGTTAGCGGAAGGAGAACAGGATACCCCCCGTGGACTGAATAAAGGGTTAGGTTCCGTGATGGCTCCCGATTACGACAAGAAGTTTCCCGATTACGACAAGAAGTTTCCCGATTACGACAAGAAGGATCCCGAGGTTGAAAAGAAGGTTCCCGAGTCTGACAAAGAAATACCCGAAGAAAGCCGGAGAGCACATCGGCCGAATCGTTGTACAGATAACAATGAAGATGAGGACAATAGACCGAATAATCCAAATAATACTAGATAAGTAATTCTTTAAAGAAGAACAACGGTTATTGTTGTGGGTTTTTAAGGGGTCAAAATAAGACAAAACGACGGGTAACAAATGTAGGAAAATGTATTAACAAAAGAGTAGACAATTACAGTACAGAGAAGTGGGAATTACGTCCGACAAATAGAGTTACGAGCTGACTCGCATTGGCTTCCTCAAACCATAATTGTTCCTGTTACTTATAGTAACCGTCGGCGCATTCAACTATAGTCTATAGGGTATATCACCTATAACAGTTATTAATTTTAGATATACAGTAGGGTCTCTTTTTTGTTGGTATTTGATTACTTCTCTATCTTTTAAACTAAGTAATAGAACTTCCTAAAGATATATGGATCATTATGTGCAGAATATATACTAGTAAAACAAAAACGCCCCCAGGGCGATGCAAAATTTAATTTTTGAATGATATTGCCTAAGAGGGTGGGATTTTTTTTTGTTTTATGACAGACAACAATGATTTTTTTTTAAATACACTTAATTTTACAGAATTCTACAAAATTCTATTAAAATTGAACAAATATTTTAATTTTAGTATAAAAAGATTATTTAAAAAATTTTTTATCACGATTTTATTGACGTTCAAAAGTACGTAAAAGTATTTTTTGCTATGCTCTTTCATAAAAATATGTAAACTGATCCTTTGAATCTTATATTATTTAAATAATAGACACAAAAATAGTTTTCCTGTCAAAAGTCAAATAAATATGTTTTCTTTCTAATAAAATCAAGTTTTTCACAGTTAAATTCAAATTAATTCAAACGAAGTTGTTCTTTATTCTATGTATAGACAGTTTTGTGAATTGTGGCATAAACAGTGACGTAGTTTCGGTTACAGAGAAATAGAAACAAAATCCTCATTATTAGTACTAGCAAATATATGCACCCTCCGGGTGCAAGTATTTAAGTTTTAATGTAATGAAATATCGTATTAAATTAGAAAGGCTAATGAAACTAAATAAGAATGCAGATAAAAAAATTTGAAACAGAGGGGAATATAATTGAAAAATAGAACAACTGAAACTTACTCTCTCTTCCATCACTCTCGTCTTTCATTGTTATTTTTTCTAATTTAAGTATTTAGTTAAAAGAGGAAGTAAAGAATAAAATAACAGTTATCTTTTCTTGTTAATGGATTTCATTTAAGATTCATTGAAGAGATTTTTGCTTATATTCATTAAAATAAAACCAAACAGTTAGAAATCAATAATACTAAGCATATATTTATTAAAATTACATTTTTAATATCAATATGCAAATTAGCCTTCCCGTTCACACTGTAAACCGTTATTTTGTTGTATATATAAATACAATTGCATGTTGTTAGTATGTAGATATGGTTAACAGTATAAATAATGTAAAACAATTTTATTAATAATTGAGGTTAAAATAAGGATAAAGTCATGGTGAATGTGACATCAATTACTAAGGAAATTGTGACATGAGTAGTGATTTAGTTTCGGTTACAGACAGAAAAACACACAATCTCCATTATAATAATAAGATAAGATATGATGTATACTTCGTATGTGTGTCTATAATATATATGTATAATGTGTGTGTGTAAGGATGGCTGACAATTTAAATAGATCGGAGGAGGGGGAAGAAATAAGTTGACTAATTGGAACAGTTTAGCACTTGGTCATCATCTTTTGCTTTGAAAAAGAGAACGTGCAACAGAAACGCCTTCCCGCCAAATGCACGATGCAATGGCGGCCAACAACATGGCGGCTTCCAGTAAATGGGCTGAAACGATATAAAAACGAGTTCAAGAAAATAGAACGTATTTGTTTCCGTTCATCCGTCTCTCCACCGAATGTCTTGAGATTTTTTCTCTCCAGTATTCCACCAGATTCCGAGAGACTCCCCGTCGTTGCATCAGTAGGTAATTACTGATGACTTTGGATATACTACAGTATGATAATTTAATTATTACAACGTTGGACAAGCACCTATATGATTTTCCCAACCCTATTGCCCTTATGGCAAGCCCCAACCCCTTTTTATCATATGGGTGCTAGAAGGCGGTGGCTGCGGGTCTACATGTCCTGGGAATGACGTTAAACTCTATCTGATGGTGAGGTTCCAGGTTTGGAGGTTTGGGGAATGTGGAGCACCCCTTCATCACCATTGCTCCCTGGTCCACTCTGACCCGGAGTGGTAGTACCTGTTAGGGTCCCATCTATGGATTAAATAGAAAAATGTGTTTATAAAAAAAATTGTATTATCCATTAAGAATTGATTTCTTTCAAAACTTTATCGGCATTAAATGACCCACTGAGGTTGATATGCCGTAAAACAAAACAAACAAACAAAAATTGTATTATCCATTAAGAATTGATTTCTTTCAAAACTTTATCGGCATTAAATGACCCACTGAGCTTGATATGCCGTAAAACAAAACAAACAAAAAAAAATTGTATTATCCATTAAGAATTGATTTCTTTCAAAACTTTATCGGCATTAAATGACCCACTGAGGTTGATATGCCGTAAAACAAAACAAACAAACAAAAATTGTATTATCCATTAAGAATTGATTTCTTTCAAAACTTTATCGGCATTAAATGACCCACTGAGCTTGATATGCCGTAAAACAAAACAAACAAAAAAATTGTATTATCCATTAAGAATTGATTTATTTCAAAACTTTATCGGCATTAAATGACCCACTGAGGTTGATATGCCGTAAAAACAAAACCAAACCAAACAACGTTGGAGTGTTGCATGTCTGCTCATCCACTCCGCCCTTAAGCATCACGGGTCGCTACTCACGGCCAACGGGTAACCCAATTAGGGGATTCTTATCCCTCTGTAATGGTGATGAAGGGGTACTCCATATTTCCCAGAACTCCAGAATTGGTACTTCATCATCAGATAGAGTTTAAAATCATACCCAAGACACTAAGACCATCAGCCACCACCCTCTAGCACATATATGATAAAAAAAGGTTGGGCTTGTGATAAGGGCAATAGTGTTGAGACAATCATATAGGTGCTAGGGCTTGATATGACTGAAGTGTGCCTATCAGGGGGGACCATCTAGGCTAGGTAAGAACCAAAGTGGAGTGTTTCATGTCATGGATTGCTCAGCAACCAGTATCATGGGTCGCCGTCTATGGCCAACAGGTAGTCCTATTGCAAGGACATTAGGTTGATTGGATTTTAAGGTATGTCAACCCTTGTTGGGTTATTTTAAGCCAAAGACATTTTCTTTGATTTATTCTTATTGGGTATTCAATTTAAAAAAACAAAATCAATATTTTAAAACACATTTTTAACTCGTTTTTAAAATTTATTTAATCCAAAGATGATACACTAACAGGTATTACCACTCCGGGTCTGAGTGGACATGGGAGTAATGGTGATGAAGGAGTACTCCATATTTCCCAGAATTCCAGAATTGGTACTTCATCATCATCAGAGTTTAACGTCATACCCAAGACACTAAGACCCTCAGCCACCACCTTCTAGCACACATATGATAAAAAAGGTTGGGGCTTGCCATAAGGGCAATAGTGTTGAGACAATCATATAGGTGCTAAGGCTTGACATACCAGCCGATTGATTGGAGAGGGCCTATCAGAGGGGGCCACCTAGCCTCGGTAAGAGCCAAAGTGGAGTGTTGCATGTCATGGATTGCTCAGCAAGTAGCGTCCATCCTTAAGAATCACGAGTCACCATCCACGTACAACAAGTAGCTCCATCGCGAAGGGATGGTCTTTGCAGAGGTGCAGTCGGTGTATTCTAAAGTCCTAGCCGACTGCACTGATTGAACTATTTAGCAATTGCTCTTAATATGAATAATTAATTCTTTCGCGTAATTAATTTGGAAACCTAAATGTTTTTAGGGAACTAAGCGTATCTGAACCTCGCGCGTATCTCAAATTTTAGATGTTGAGACCCTCGTAAGTCAAAGTACCACTGTAATATTTTACTTTGGCGTAATAAATTTGGGAACCTAACTTTGAAAATCTGAACCACGCTCGTACGTCAAATATTCACTCTCATCAGTAAGCAAATAATTGACCGAGTAACAGCTCGTAACTCGAAAAAAACTCGTAAGTCAAGGTACTAGTGTCATTTTTTTTTTCATTACAGAACTCCAGAAATCAGTTTCTGTTGTTTTCTCTTCTCTTTCTTTTCTTTTCTTTTCTTTTCTTTTTTTTTTTTTCTTTTGTCATTTTTCTTGTTCCAATTAATTGGTCATCAATTTTCTAATTGGAATTATTATTTGTCAGGAATCATTGTCTGTCTCAGAAAAATGGTGAAGAAAGAAAAGGAAGAAATTCTTCACTTCCTAATTATTCAATTTCTCTTGTTTTGAATATTAAAGAAAATGTGAGAATTGAATAAAAATAAATGAGATTCATCAGTACTGTCTGGTCTCCTAAATCAATTCATGAGTTCGATCCTCGCTGGGTGAACTACTCTTACCTCAACGCAAACTTATTTATCTCACCAAAGAGATAATCTATCTATTCTGTACATATATAAAGGGTAGTTGGGTGTATGTGTATGTCTGGAGGAAACTTCGAAAATAAAACAATTAACGACAAAATAAATATATATATACATTAAATATCACTAGGGCTTGGTTTTTGAGCAAAAATAATGAAGATTTGATTTATATTCGTGAAGATAATTAAAAAAATGATGTGTAAATGATAATAGCATGACTTTTTTTTGCATTTAATATTTTAAATAGGAGACATTCGTTTTTCTTTTCATCAACGTAAGGTGTTATTTGTTAGTGGGGCATCCTGCGGGGATCCAACTCGCAATTCAACAATAATGGATCTGCGAGACTATCTCTCCCCCATACCTCTATCCAGGCAACGCCGGGTAGCCACTTCTAGTACATATATAAAGGGCAGTTGTGTGTATGTATGTCCGGAGGAAACTTCGAAAATAAAACAATTAACCACAACGTAAATATATATACACATTAGATAACACCAGGGCTTGCTTTTTGAACAAAAATAATGAAGAGTTGATCTACATTTTCAAATACATTGAACAATTAAAAAGCATTATAAAATAACGTTAAAATTCTACGCGGCATTTTCGGCGTTTTTTGCTAAAACGTAAACAAATGAATTACAGAAGCTCAATCAATTTTTTCTTCTCATTCTTTTTTCAAATTAAATCTACATTTTTACGGATTCAAAGTTGATGTAAACATTTCCTTGTACAGGATAAACAATCGTTTATCTAATCTATTTTTCATTATAAATTTTTATGGACAGTTTAAGAATTAATCACTTAGTTACACTTTTGACATCGAAATAATTACGTTGAGTTGATATTTAACTTTTAAATGAATACAAAATTCTTTCTAATAAGATGTTTGGTTTCTTGATTTTTTTTGCATTTAATATTTTAAATAGGAGACATTAATTTTCCACAGAGGGTTCTTGCCTGTGCATTTTTTTAGATTTAAGAATTAAAATTTACATTATTATGTACTGTCGAGGTTTCAGTTGTTCATCAATGTAGACAAAACCTTTTTTACTTTTCATGTTAGCCATTGTTTATAAAATAACCGAGTTAATTTATTTAACATTGGAAATACAAATAAAATCATAATACTAATGCATAATAGTGCGTAAGAGATAATACCTTTAGATTACCTATTAACTTTCACGGAAATACCTGAAAATTTTGAGACACTCGAGTAAATGGGTTCAAATTTGGCTCCTTCGGGAGTTTCAGTAATATAATGTTATTTATTCGTAAAATACGATTCTAATGATATTATCTATTGCGCGATATTCTGTATTTGTACCAAAACCAGTTATGTAATTTGATATTTAACTTTTAAGCACATTCAAAATTCTATCTAAAAAAGTATGTTTCATTTCTTTTTTTGTATTTAGTTTTCTTTTCTCATCGTAATGTTTTCAAGTAAGTGCGCTTTTCGATTTAAAAAAATAATATACTATACTTAGTATAGTATACTATTTTTATGAAATTGTTATCAAATTTATAGTATAGTATACTATAATAATTTGACATTCGATCGGCCACGCTTTGAATTAATAATGTTATTTTTAAAAGATTATTTATCGTTTTACATTAATTTGATTACTTTATTTATTTATATATTTTTTGCTTTGAAATATTAATTTGAAATTTAGCAAATCGCGTCATTTATATTTTATTTTAAAAATATAGTTATTCATTGAATTAAAATTTCTTACTATATCATTATGGGATGTGATTTCCTCTACTCTGACGAAAAAAAAATCCCTGACATTCCTCCAGGCCGGATTAAAATAAAACCTTTTTACGTGGTGATTTTTATGGGTCATTCTGTGAGGATCGAACTCACTATTTAGTAGTATAGATCTACAAAAGATTATTAAACCTTGTATTTTTCTCCCCCGTCCAGGTTTCGCCGGGTAGCCACTTCTAGTCTTATCATAATGGAAATTCAGTGTCGGTTCATAGCCGAAACTACGTCACTTCTTACATCACAATACCTTTAGGAATTGCGTAAGTTTATCAATGAGTATTTAATTTATAGAAAAAATCATTAATACACACTGAGATGTTTGTTTTGTTTTACAACAATAAGGGACTCCAAAACGTTTCTAAAAAAATTTGATTTAATTATGCAGACTCTTATCTGAAAAAATTTAAAATCGTATGAGTAAGATATATTTTGTTCGGATCTCATTTTATGAAATAAGGAGGGGGAGTCGACCAAGCAAATATATATATATATATATATATATTATATATATATATATATATATATATATTCCTCTAAATATATTTTAGGAAAAACTATTTTAAACATAAATTCATTTAAATATGAATAAGTATCGAAATTCTTGTGAAAATTTGACAATTAATTGATTTTTCATAGAATTTTAATATTTTTAGGTAGTAATGATACTGACTATAAATCAAATACACATTGACAAAGTTATTTAATTATTGAAATGACTGTGACGTAAGCAGTGACGTAGTTTCGGTTACAGACAAATAGAGACCGAATCTCCATTATTAATAGATATATTTTAGGAAAACTATTTTAAACATAGATTCATTTAAATATGAATAAGTATCGGAATTCTTGTGAAAATTTGACAATTAATTGATTTTTCATAGAATTTTAATATTGTTAGGTAGTAATGATACTGACTATATGTTGGATATTGTACAAACGGAAATAGGAATTTTCGGTTAGATTAAACAAAGCAAAGAAAGACGACAAAAATGACAAAGGGTTTAAGATGCCGGAAATAAATTTGATCGTTGATAAAATGCGAACAAAGGAGGCGCGTAGGCGTTTGAGATATACAAAAGGCAAGACGGTTCGACCCGACGAAACAGACAAATCCCAGAGAGACGGCGAACAGAGCACAAGGGAGGGACCGCACTCACGGTCACAGCCGATGGGCCGTGAACCATCACGTAGCCACCTCCCGCCTTCCTAACGCTATTCATCCCAACAGCAGCAGTAGTTCCCATTGTCAACGCTCGCCACTCACATGCACCACGAGGGAATTAAAGAAATAAAAGTCAATCTCCTACTACATACAGCATGACTTGTGTCTTCGTTAAGTGACCCCTACATATATCGTCTATGGGTTAGTGACGATACCCGCTACGATACGTACGCCGATTTAGCAGCGTGAGTCTGAAGAAGTCGCTATATAACATATATAGAATTTGATGCCAGTATATAACATCTACAATTTAGTGCCGATAAAGAAGGCGACATGCAACATATAAATCTAATACTAATTGATAAAGTTATTTAATTCTTGAAATGTCTGTGAGACGTAAGCAGTGACGTAGTTTCTGTTACAGACAAATAGAGACCGAATCTCCATTATTAATAGATGTACGTGAAAAAAGTTAACGTCGAAGTAGATACATTTAATTATGTACGAGTGAATGGGGAAAAAAGAAAGAACATTGCTTGCGGTACTGAAGTACGTTAATTAAAATGTCCGAGACAAAGTAAAAAGCAGACTCGGCTCAAAATGACACGCCGGTCAGTGAAAGTCTATTTGGCGGGAAGACGGCGTATTAGCATCAAAATGGCGGCCAAAAATTGACTTGTGTCCAACTGGTAGTTCAACGTGAATTGAAAAAGCTGGATGAGCCGGGGAAATAACCCGATCGGTTTGAACTTGGTGAAAAGCGAGCAAAAGAAGGTATCAGCCCGAAGCGAAAGGGAGATAATCCCCATTGATTCTTCCCGCCCCAACCACTTTTATGCGGCAACATAATGGAATCAATTAGCTCGCTTGTCGATCTGAAAATTGAGGAGGCGGTAAAAAGCGATATCCGCCATTTTTAGCCCGGAGTAGGATGTTGGTCGCTGTTGGATGTGGATGGACTGAAAGAGGATGACCCACACACACAATTAAAGACTTCTGCTTAAAAAGAAAATCTATTATCTATCTATCTATCTATCTATCTATCTATCTGTCTGTCTGTCTGTCTCTAAGACTAAGAAAAAATGGGAGGAAACATGGGGAAAATATTTGTATGACTTATTAGAGATTCGAAGAGAGAGAGAGAGAGAGAGAGAGAGAGAGAGAGAGAGAGAGAGAGAGAGAGAGTGGTGACTATAAAGTATAAAATGAATAGAACCAAGACACAGTTAGATAGAGAGAGAGAGAGAGAGAGAGAGAGAGAGAGAGAGAGAGAGAGAGAGAGAGTGTGTGTGTGTGTGTGAGAGAGAGAGAGAGAGAGGTGACCATAAAGTATAAAATGAATAGAACCAAGATACAGAGAGAGAGAGAGAGAGAGAGAGAGAGAGAGAGAGAGAGAGAGAGAGAGAGAGTGACCATGAAGTAAAAAATGAATAGAACCAAGATACAGTTAGTGTGTGTGTGTGTGTGTGTGTGAGAGAGAGAGAGAGAGAAGAGAGAGAGAGAGAGAGAGAGGGGGTGACCATAAAATATAAAAGGAATAGAACCAAGATACTGCTAGAGAGAGAAAGAGTGAAAGAGAGAGAGAGAGAGAGAGAGAAGAGAGAGAGAGAGAGAGAGAGAAGAGAGAGAGAGAGAGGGGGTGACAATAAGTATAAAATAAATAGAACAAGATACTGCTAGAGAGAGAAAGAGTGAAGAGAAAGAGTGAGTGAGAGAGAGAGAGTGAGAGAGAGAGAGAGAGAGAGAGAGAGAGAGAGAGAGGGTTAGGAAGGAGGAGGAGAGGCTGGGAGGATCCAAGGAAAATATGGAACATATCGAATCGAAATGAATTAGAGTTGTCGAATATTGAACGGAAAAGACCATCTGTATGTAACTATATATATATATATATATATAATATATATATATATATGTGTGTGTGTGTGTGTGACTCTAACGAATTTTCACCGTTAGCGCAAGGCAATACTCGTCTGTTGTTTACGGATTTGAATTTTCTGGTGGTCATAACATATATACACCGTTGTATTTATTTATGAATTAAACGTTCGCCTCTTATTGGCAGCTGCTGACGACCAAGGGGTAAAGAGTCGGACTGATGAGAATTCAGTTTTGTTTCGCTCCCGGCTAGAAGTAGTCGCTAATTCTAGACACACTGATGAGACGTGAAACGTTGAAACACGGTGTATGTGGATGACTATATATATATAAATATATATATATATATATAATGAATGAATGGATGAATGAAATAAAATGAAACTTAACATCCCAGAAACTGAGTTTCTTATATATTTCAAACCCCATGCTTCCAAATCGTATATATTATAGACATTTATATATACATAACATATATACTAATATGATATATACACAGCGAGAACCAGACTCACCATATATATATATATATATATATATATATATATATATATATATTATAAAATGGGTACAAAAGATAACCTTCTCGAGTTTCACCATAAGGATCTTCAGGGTAAAATCCACTGAATTAATCGAGACACCGATTAATAGCAGTCGATTTCACGTGTGTAGTCATTGCATTAAAATGTTCGTTGCGAACATTTTAATGCAATCACCACACATGTGAAATCGATTGCTATTAATTGGTGTCTCGATTAATTCAGTGGATTTAACCCTGAAGATGCTTGAGGAGGATTAAGTACAACACAACCACACACATCACACACACAACACAACAGGCACAACACATATATATATAAATATATATATATATATAATATATATATATATATATATATACATTTCTACACTCCCACCAAAACAGGAAGGGAGGGGTTAGATACTTTGATATATATAAATATATATATATATATATATATATATATATTCCTGACAGAATATGGTTAATTTATGCCTGAAGAAGATATCAGAAGATCTGAAAAACACGGTGTCGCAAATGTTGAAATGATAATAATTAAAAAAAGGATAATCCGTTTTGGCGATCTTCTTTTTTTAAAATATTTAATTTTCTCCGTTGGACCTATAACAACACTTATATATATATATAATATATATATATATATATATATATAATATATATATATATATATATGAGAAGTAAATACATAAGCGATGTGTTTTGATATGGCTTTTTTTTAGCCGACAATAAAAAACCTACTTCTAAACAAAACGAAAAATCTAAGAAAGTCCGGTTGGTGTAGGGGTTACAGTCCACGGCCCGTCAGCTTGACAGTCAGGGTTCGAATCACGCACAAGGCGGTCTTCCTATCTATAGCTCTGCTGATGAGGCCTAATAGGCCGAAATGTACATGCAGATATTGATTTTTCTCGATTTGTTTAGCCTTACATTTAAATAGGTATGCCGCCCAATTAATTAATTAACTTTCAAAATTAGGTACGACTTCAATTAAGCACATATTCTTCCAAATATATATATATATATATATATATATATTATATATATATATATATAATATATATATAAGACCCATTACGTTACATTGCAACCTCCAGATGATTGTCACTTAGACCAGAAATAGATTAAGTANATAAGTATTAACTCAATTTTTTATCCGTTGCCCATGTGTCCAAT
>CM042172.1:6666507-6669007 GCA_023376005.1 Doryteuthis pealeii | reverse complement strand
ATTATTTCACAAACGCTGCCACTGTCGATAACAACAGAAACAAAGAAGCTGTTAAACAGTAATAACATTTGACAAAGGGTATCTAACGAACCTGAAAATTTATGAAAAAAAAAAAATTAAAAAATAAGTGAATCCAATACTCAATAATATCGAGTTCATTCATTTACACATTTTTAATGCTTCATAATAACGCCCAATTTAAACATTTTTTAAAAATATATATATATAAATATATATATATATATATATATATATATATATATATATATAATATATATGTAGTATATTAAGAAAGAATGAAAAAACACAGGTTTAAATGAGTTAAGTGGTGAGTTTGTTGGCCGACGCTGCAGTGTTTTGATCTATTAATTAGATCATCTTCAGGGCATTTGTTGGCAAACAGTTTCCTTTTTTCAAACCTCAAATTTTAAACAGGCTGAATAACAAGGACTACCACTCGCTTTTCTCGTTATTCTGTGATAAAAAATTTCTTATTACCTTCCATATACCAACAAATGCCCTGAAGATGATCTAATTAATAGATCGAAACACTGCGGCGTCGGCCAATAAACTCACTACTTAACTCATTTAAACCTGTGTTTTTTCATTCTTTCTTAATATACTACACACACAAACACACACACACACACATACATATATATATATATGCATATATATATATATATATATATATATATATATGTATGTATACACATATATATATATATATATACGTATTTATGTATGTATGTATGGTGCCGCATGGTCTAATGGTTAGAGGTCGTAAGAAATGGTCCCGTCGACCAGAGTTCAATTCCTGGACGAAGTTGTTTGCATTTCACAAGTCGCTAATACGCTTGGGAAAGATATTCTCCCCTCCAGCTATGGGCAAATAGCAGGGCAGATTGGACTCTTTAACCATGGCTATGTAACCATGCTAGGAGAAAGAAAACTCTGAATTCAAACCAGTTCAACCCCGCTTAAGAAATTGACCTTGTGTCGCATCCTGCTCGTGCGGAGAGGTTTATATATATATATACTCTCTCTCGTCGATTTCGACGCATGAGTGTTCATACATACAACGTCACAGGGATTGTTTATAGTGGTGAAGGCTTGTGTTGGACATCCACACTTTTGGCACAGTCGATAGGAAAGAATTGGTACATCAAGGGTTGCCACAAACCAATCAACGACCGACCTCAGGAATTTTGAATTCAGAGTTATCCCTTTCCTAGACTGGTTACCTAGGCTGAAGGGCCAGTAAATTTTGAATTCAGAATTAATCCTAGACTGGTTACCTACTGCCCAGTCACAAGATTTTTATGCACATAAATTGGCCTATTATTTTCGCAACAAAGAATATTATTCCTCCAATAATGGGATCGATATTCAGAATACACCTGAGTGGCTTCCGAGTTCCCAAGACATTCTTCTGTGCTATGGTGGCCTCTAAAGGTCAAAATACTTCTCTTGAAAACCTCCAGATATGAACACTTTACAATATTACATCGATGATTTCTTTAAAAAAATCGATGACGGCGAGGATGATTGCCAAAAAGTGTAGGTTGGGGGTCGGAAGCTGGGGGCTGGAGATATTTACCAAAATTGGGCGAAGTATGATGGGAAATTATTTGAAAGATTCCCTTATGACCTTGACTGTTGTTTCATTCATGAATTGTTCAGATAAATAAAATATTCACAAGAGGTTTTTGTACTCAATAGAACTTAAAAACAATATATATATATATATATTCAAAGCTGAGTGAATCAATGATTGTTTTCGAAAGTCTTTTTTCCTGTTTAGTTTAATGACACAAAATTCATACTAAAATATTCCTTAGATTTAGGATTGAGTTATGTTTAAAAAATATTCCATTTTAATTGGTTCTGATTAAATTCAAAAACTGACCTGTCTCTTACTTAACGTAACATTATCGCCCCCTCTCTCTCTCTTCATCTCTCCCACTTCGCCTCGTTTTACTTCTCGTCTAATAGATTAATACCACTTGTCTTTATGATGATTCACCCTTAAAACTTTCCATTCTAATCTAATGGTTCTTTCCATCTCTCTCTCCCATCTCTCTCTCTCTCTCTCTCTCTCTCTCTCTCTCTCTTTATTATATTACACTATTTAGCAGCTGTCAAATGGCTGAGTGGTTAACGAATCGGGCTGAGGGAAAGTCAGTCGGGTTTCACTCCTGGTCAAAGGTAGTTGTATCTAGCCACATTGAAGAGACATGAAACGTCGAAACACGGTGTCTGTAGATGACTTATATATAAGTGTGTGTGTGAAATCGAATCGTTTAAAAAGGGGCCGCTTTAACTCAGTCGGTAGAGCATTCGGCTAGAAACCACAAGGTTCCTAGTTCGATACCGGTCCTCGCCAACTCAGCGTATGAGTAGCACAGGGATCTGTGCGATAAAGTAAGAGCTGATGGTAGGTGTGGCGCTCCACCTCAGACAGCAAAACAATCTCCTTGGTCTAGCGCTATTGAAAAGG
>CM042172.1:6656507-6661507 GCA_023376005.1 Doryteuthis pealeii | reverse complement strand
TGTGTGTGTGTGTGTGTGTGTGTGTGTGTTTGTTTGTTTGTATGTGTGTTTGTGTGTGGGTGGAGGAAGAGAGAGAGAGAGATCGCGAGAGAGTGAGAACGAGAGAAAGGACAAATAAAAGAAAGGGTGTGTTCTTACTAATCTTACAAACAGCTTTGGCCTTCCTGCCTGGAATATTGTCATTCGTATTTGCCAAAGCCTTTAATCTACCTTTAAACCGGCCCCTTTCTGGTGCCATTGGGACATACACGCATCTACCCCGCAAAAAACAAAAAAAAAACAATCTGGATTGAGAAAGCATTTCTGCAATCCAAACCTACTTTAAAGATTTTCAGATCCAGTCTTACTGGCTCTTATTTGGCCTTCAAGCACAAAAGACTTTAATCACACACACACACACACACACACACACACACACACACACACACACACACACACACACACACACAGATATAAATATATGAGAGTACGCAAATAGTTTGTTTGATATGGCGATAGCCGACAATTTTAGGGAGAATATGTGCTTAATTGAAGTCATGCCTAATTTGAAAATTAATTAGTTGATAATTAATGAATTAGGTGAATATATCTGTTCAAATGTAAGGCGTAAACAAATCGAGAAAAAGTCAATCTCCGTATGATTTTTTCTCAGAGATTGACTTTTTCTCGATTTGTTTACGCCTTACATTTGAACAGATATATTCACCTAATTCATTAATTATCAACTAATTAATTTTCAAATTAGGTATGACTTCAATTAAGCACACATTCTCCTAAAATATAAATATAAATTTATGTATATGTGTGTGTGTGTGTGTGTGTGTGTGTGTGTGTTGGTAACGAAAAAGCTTAAAAATCGGTCATTTTGTGGTTATAGATCTATTTCCACCCCAGGTATCTGTGTATACCTATGAGTATCATAGACTTTATTGGAAATGGTAAACAGAAAATTCTTGTAAAAATTATTTCTTTTACAGTCTTTAAAACGGGAAAATTCAATAAATCAAAATCCTTATCTATCAAAATGGTGCATTTTTGGCTTTTTTTTCTCTTTTAAAGAGAAACGTAATTTATTTCATTGTTATAATTAAGAAATACATGAAAACATTTTTATGTGTATGTTCCCGCTTCATTCTTAAGAAAGAATTAAAATAAAGAACAATTTGCAATTTTAATTTTTTTTATAAATACTCAAAGAAAGTGGGGTGCTTTTGTACAAAGATTTTGGACGATTTGCTTCCGCTAAAACTGAGTTAATGTGTTTTAAAAATGAACGCTAATCCTCTAAACTGCGTAGAGGACCACCTGAGAACAATGAATGATAGGGATAATTGGCGAGAGATTGTCATGGATATCCGTACTACCAGTGCAACATGATGATGATAATTATATATATATATATATATATATATATATACATACATAAATATATATGACTATATTCATATATATATTCATGTTTATATATACATGTGTATATATTCATCCATCTACACACACACACACATATATACACACACATATTAATATGTATATATGTACAAGTATATGTTTTATATAGATATTTGTTTCTAAATGTTTTTACATAATATATATATATATATATATATATATATATATATATATATATATATATATATATATATAAATGAATGTACAAATAAAAGGTTTAGCTTTTATTTATTTACATGGTATCTATCTATATATGTATCGATATATATATCGATATATACGATATATATATCGATATATATATCGATATATATATATATATATATATATATATATATATATATATGCATATTTATATTTATACACACATTTATATATATGAATATATGCATATCTATATCCACATATCTATCTATCTATCTATCTATCTATCTATCTATCTATCTATCTCAGTCTATTCATATTTGAAATCAACAGAATCCAAGTAGCCTTGAATTTTCTTGTAACAATTTTCTTAATGTTGTCATCTTGAAAACATCTTGAACAATTATCATACGCATTCCGATTACTTTCGGTTCTCCTCAGAACTATCATCAAGCTTCTTAATAAAGATTATATATACTAGCAAATATATGCACCCTCCGGGTGCAAGTATTTAAGTTTAAATGTAATAAAATATTAGATTAAATCAGAAAGGCTAATGAAACAAATTAAGAATTCAAATAAAAAGATTTGAAACAGAGGGGGTATAATCGGAAAATAGAACAACTGAAACTTACTCTTTCATCACTTCCGTTTTTCAATGCTAAATTTTCCTAATTTAACTATTTAGTTAAAATAGGAAGTAAAGAATAAAATTACAGTTATTTCTTCTTGTTAATGAATTTCTTTTAGGATTTATTGAAGAGATTTTACTCATATTCATTAAGATAAAACCAAACAATTAGAAATCAATAATACCAAGCACATTTTTATTAAAATCAGTTTTTTAATATCAATATGCAAATTAGCTTTACGTTTACACTGAAACTGGTATTTGTTGTATATATAAATACAATTGCATGTTATTAGTACTTAGGTAAGGCTAACAGTATAATAATGTCAAACAGTTTTATTATTAATTGAGGTTTAAATAGAAATAGAATCATGGAGAATGTGACGTAAATAACTAAGGGAATTGTGACTTGAGTAGTAATATAGTTTCGGTTACAGACAGAAAAACACACAATCTCCATTATAATAAGATATATATATATATATATATATATATATATATTTCAACCCATTTCATTCAAAACAATAAGGAATCACTCTGACGAAGGTCACTATTTCTTTGTGTACTAAACATTTCTGTTTTTTTTACTATTATGGTTATTTTATTTCAATTTTGTATCTAAAATAATAATAGATAGAATACATGTGTACATAGATAAACTCCTGACAGAAACACGTGTCAGTTAAATTGAATGAAATAATCCTATTGTATCCATTCAACACTTTCTTTCCTTTATTTTTCATTTCAACACACACACACACACACACACACACACACACACACACACACACACACACACACTCTCTCTCTCTCTCTCTCTTAAGTCATCATATCAGACGTTGTAGTAATTAAATTATCATACTATTGTATATCCACAGATCCTGCTGGTTAAGATTATTATTATATCATCATCATCATCATCATCATCATCATCATCATGTCGCGCAATTTGCACGGATATCCATGACGATCTCTCGACAACCTTCCCTATCATTCATCGACTCTGAGAGCTCCTCCGCGCAGCAGTCAGCATCCCTACATAGTTGGTCAATGTAGGTTCTGGCTGGGCGGCCCACATTAGCGTGTCCATGTGCTGGCTTCCACAGTAGTACGTCGATTACGATCTCGTCCTTGCTTCTCCAGCAGTGACCTGCATGTCTAGTCCGTCTTACTCGTATGGTTTGTGAGATGGGGGGGCATGTGACCGTACAGTTGCTTTTTTGTGGAGTGCTGCTTCCACGACTTATTCAGGACCGCTCGCAGCATTCTCGTGCAGCTCCCATCTAGCTTATTTTCAAGTCGCTTCGTTAGGGTCCAGGTGGTACAGCCATATAGCAGTACCGACACAACCACAGCCTGGAAGAATCGTTTCTTTACTTTTTACATATTGAACTATTTCGCAATAGATCTTAAGTAAACATATCAGACGTTGTAATAATTGAATTATCATACAGTGGTATATCCACAGGTCCTGCTAGTTAAGATTAATAGCTCTTAAACAAACATATAAAACGTTGTAATAATTAAATTATCATATTGTTGTATATATACAGGTCCTGCTAGTAAAATCAAGATTATTATATTTTATATATAGTGAACTATTTAGCAATAGCTCTTAAGTAAACAACTCAAACATTGTAATAATTAAATTATCATACTGTTGTATAACCAAAGGTCCTGCTAGTTAAAATTATTATACTTTTTTACATATTGAACTATTTTAGCAATAGCTCATAAGTAAACATATCAAACATTGTAATAATTAAATTATCATACTGTTGTAAAACCAAAGGTCCTGCTAGTTAAGATTATTATACTTTTTACATATTGAACTATTTAGCAATAGCTCTCTAGTAAACATATCAAACGTTGTAATAATTGAATTATCATACTGTTGTATATACACAGGTCCCACTAGTACATATATATTCGTATTGATGTTTACCCCCCCTCCCTCAGGCATGTAAATATTTAATTTGTTTATTGTGTTGAGTCGATTTATCTTTTTCAATTTCATCGAGACGCCATATTTATTTATTTTTTTTCGAACTTGTTAGCGACACTTGCCGCCGCTCGTTTCAATTCTTTTTTTTTAACTTTTGAACGTATCAATTTTTGGTTTTGCAATCGTATAATTCATCTTGTTGTTCTATTTCTTCTTCATCTTTTTGGGGGGTGGGTGGTGGGTGGAGGCAGTTTCATTCGATTCCATTTCCCCAAGTTCACCCAAGCCAATCAACAGTCGATGCCTATTTAAATTAGACTAGAATTCTAAATTCAAAGCAATTGATTTTGCGCTTCTTCTTCTTCTTCTTCTTCTTCTTCTTCTTCTTCTTCTTCTTCTTCTTCTTCTTCTTCTTCGTTTCCTCTCCCTTCGCTCTCCTTCTTGTTCTTGTTCTTGTTCTTCTTCTTTATAATAATATTAATAATGATAATAATAATAGTCTTCTTCTTCTTCTTCTTCTTTTTTCTTTTTCTTCTTCTCTTCTTCTTCTTCTTTTTCTTCTCTCTTTATAATGATAATAACAATAATAATAATAGTCTTTTTCTTCGTTTCCTTCTTCTTCTTCTTCTTCTTCTTCTTCTTCTTCTTCTTTCTTTCTTTCTTTCTTCTTCATCCCTTCTTCTTCTTCTTCTTCTTCTTCTTCTTTCTTCTTCTTCATCCCTTCTTCTTCTTCTTCTTCTTCTTCTTCTTCTTCTTCTTCTCTTCTTCTTCTTCTTCTTCTTCTTTTTTCTTTCTTCCATTCCTTCTTTCTCTGTTAATCTCTCTCTT
>CM042172.1:6635221-6656407 GCA_023376005.1 Doryteuthis pealeii | reverse complement strand
GAATCTGTTGGTAAAGTTGGGAGCTGACGGGGAGGGCGTGGCACTCCACCTATAAAAAAAATATCCCTGATCAAAAAAGAGGATAGACTTCCCCTCGCTGTCCGGCTATATTGACAATAGCGCCACTCCGTTCTATTTACTTAAACTTACTGCTTCTTCTTACAAGGATGGAGGTATAGCATTCACTAACCCAAATAGTTCTTTGGTTTGCGTTTGGTTTGATTTTGTTTTACGGCCATATCACCTCAGTGGCGTCATTTTAGATGCCGATAAAGTTTTGAAATATAAATCAAATAACTTAAATGGAATAATACAATTTTTTATAATACATTTTTCTAATTAACCCATAGATGGCGACCCCCCCTAAACAGGTACTACCACTCCGGGTCAGAGTTGGCACCAGGCGGAAGCAATGGTGTGATGAGGGGGTTGCTCACATTTCCCCAAAACCTCCAAAACTGGAACCTCACCATCAGATAGAGTTAACGTCATTCCCGGACATGTAGACCGCAGCCACCGCCTGCTAGTACCCAAATAGTTCTGTATAGATTACCAACTTGTACAAGTGTCAACGTCCTTACTTCTATTAAAAAAGGTCAGCTTTTAATTTACATGTTATAATCTGATTCTGGGTTGCGTAAAGTTGGGCAGCTGACGGTAGGCGTCTCACTCCCACCTTAGCAAAAAAATATTCCCTGATCAAAGCGCTTTGCGAAAAGAGGATAGACTCCCTCACTGTCCGGGCTGATAGGAGATTATAGCATTCACTAACCCAAATATTCTGTATAGATCGTACAAATTGTACAAAGTATTCAACGTCCTACTTCTATTTAAAAAGGTCAGCTTTTATTTACATTTTTTTTTCTAAATTTAAGTCAAAGTTAGATTTCGTTGCGACATACGATAAAATGATTGCAAAAAAATTGACATCTTTTCATTAAAAAAAATAAAAAAACATCAAACAAGAAATAAACCCAAGGACAATCAAAACCAATTTATTTATTTCGACAAATTAAAACCCACTAATCTGTCCTTCGAGTTATTTTGACAAAATAAGATAATTTTTTGTTTTTTCTAAAATCTTGGACAAACAAAAAGAAAATTATTTTTTCTTATTTTGCACACACACACACACACACCCCACAGTGTTTAGGTTTCTCACTTGAGATTCGGAATCATTAATCTCGAAGAGTTTTCAATGAAGATAAATAAATAAATAAATAAATAAAACAAAGATAAAAAAAAATTCTGTTTTTTTTTGTTTTTTGTTTTTTCCTAAAAATTTTTTTGAACTAACAAAAGAAAATCATTTTCGTTATTTGCACCTTCCACCATCCCCACCCACCTCCATTAGTTATTTAAAAGTGTTTTGGGTTTCTCACTTGACATTCGGAATATGAATCTCGAAGGGAGGTTTTTAATAAATAAATAAACTAAAATAAATGAATAATAAACAAAGTGGGGAACTGACGGTAGCGTGGCACCTTAGCAAAAAAATTTCCCCTGATCAAGGCGCTAGCGAAAAGAGGATAGACCCCTCGCTGTCCGGCTGATATGAAATAGGCCACTTCCGCCTATTACTTTAACTTATTCTTCTTTACAAGGATGATTATAGCAGGGCGGTTGATGTTTTTATATTATTGCAATAGTATCTCTTATTATAATGGAGCTGTGTGTTTTTACTGTCTGTAACCGAAACTATATTACTAACAAATCTCAATCCCTTAGTTTATTTACATTCACATTTCTCTCCATTGATATTAATTTTTTTATTTAAACCTTCGATTTTTTAATTAAAATTGTCTACATCATTTAAGCACTGTTGACCATATTTCTACATACCTAATAACATGCAATTGTATTTAAATTATACAACAAACAGAGCAGTTACCGTATGAATGAGAAGGGCTAATTTGCATATTGATTTTTTAAATTTTTGATTTTTAATAAAATATATGCCTTAGTAATTATGATTTTCTAATTGTATTGGGGTTTTTCTTATTAACATGAGGGGGATAAATCTTGAAAGAAATCATTAAACAAGAAGAAATAACTGTAATTTTATTCTTTACTTCCTATCTTAACTAAGAATTAGTTAAATAGGAAAATTTACAATGAAAGACGGGAAGTAATGGAAAATGATGGAAGAGTTAGTTTCCAAAGATTGTTCTATTTCGATTATATCCCCTCTGTTCCAAATCTTTTTATATCTGCATTCTTATTCAATTTCATAGCCTTCCTAGTTTAATATGATATATTTATTATATTAAAACTTGAAAATACTTGCAACCCCGCGAGAGTGCATATTATATTTGCTAGTTACTTTTTAAAATATAGTTTTTTTTATGCAAGTTTAAGAAACGAGTATTTTGTTTAAATTTTTTTTTTTTTGGGTGGGGGGGCGTAATTTATCATAAGTGTTGAAAAATTATTTATAAACTTCTTATTATTGATTAATTTAAAAATTTATTGTTTCTTGCAACAAAATAATTTTTTCGGTGGGGCAATTATTAGTACCAGTTTTATTTTTTTTAATTTAAAAAAATATTATTGGCACTACCGAATAAATCTATATTGTTATGGTTCTGTTTTCAATAAATATATACTTTTTTAATTTTTTTGAAAAAAAAAAAAAATATAATTTTGTTCACATTGGTTGGTACACGTATTCAAATTCAAATTCAATTGCAAAATCTTTTTTTATAATAAATTACTTTTTTAATCAAACAGTTTTATGAATTTTTTTTTTTTTCAACACTTACAAAAAATAATTATTAAGTTTGAAATAAAGTAAATTCTTAAAGATAATCAATATTTTTATAAATTACACATTTTTCTGTTTGAAGAATTACTTTATTTTCAAACTAATAAAATTATTTGAAGTGTTTGAAAAAAATTCATTAAACTTTTGATTAAAAAGTATTTATTAAAAAAAAATTTTGCAATTGAATTTGAATTTTGAATACGTGTACCAACCATGTGAACAAAATTAATTTTTTTCAAAAATTAAAAAATATATATATTTATTGAAAACAGAACCATAACAATATAGATTTATCGGTTAGTGCCAAATAATATTTTTAATTTAAAAAAAAATAAAAACTGGTACTAATGCGAAATATTGTGCAAGACATAATAATATCATAATAAGAAGTTTATAAATATTTTTCAACACTTATGATAAAAATTACCCCCCCCCCCCCAAAAAAAAAAAAATTTAAACAAAAATACTCTTCTTAAACTTGCATAAAAAAAAACTATATTTTAAAAGTACTAGCAAATATATGCATCTCCGGGGTGCAAGTATTTCAGTTTTAATATAATAAAATATCATATTAAACTAGAAAGGCTAATGAAATTGAATAAGAATGCAGATAAAAAGATTTGGAACAGAGGGATATAATCGAAAAATAGAACAACTTTGAAAACTAACTCTTCCATCATTTCCATTACTCCCGTCTTTCATTGGTAAATTTTCCTAATTTAACTATTTAGTTAAGATAGGAAGTAAAGAATAAAATTACAGTTATTTCTTCTTGTTAATGAATTTCTTTCAAGATTTATCCCCTCATGTTCAATAAGAAAAAACCCCAAACAATTAGAAATCAATAATACTAAGCATATATTTATTAAAATCAAAATTTAAAAAATCAATATGCAAATTAGCCTTCTCATTCATACGGTAAACTGCTCTTTTGTTGTATATTTAAATACAATTGCATGTTATTAGTATGTAGATATGGTCAACAGTCTTAATGATGTAGACAATTTTATTAATAATCGAGGTTTAAATAAAAATAATATCATGGAGAATGTGATGTAAATAACTAAGGGAATTGAGATTTGTATAGTAATATAGTTTCGGTTACAGACAGAAAAACACACAATCTCCATTATAATAAGAGATACTATTGACAATAATATAAAAAACATCACCGCCCTGCTATAATCATCCTTGTAAAAGAAGAATAAGTTAAAGTAAATAGGCGGAGTGGCCTATTGTCAATATCAGCCGGACAGCGAGGGAGTCTATCCTCTTTTCGCTAGCGCTTGATCAGGGGGAATTTTTTTGCTAAGGTGCCACGCCTACCGTCAGTTCCCCACTTTGTTTTATTTATTCATTTATTTATTTATTTATTTATTAAAAACTCTTCGAGATTATATTCCGAATGTCAAGTGAGAAACCCAAAACACTTTTATAACTATGGAGGTGGGTGGGGATGGGTGGAAGGTGCAAATAACGAAAATGATTTTCTTTTGTTAGTTCAAAAAATTTTAGAAAAAACAAAAAAACAAAAAAAAAACAGAATTTTTTTTTATTCTTTGTTTTATTTATTTATTTATTTATTTATTCTTCAATTGAAAACTCTTCGAGATTATATTCCGAATCTCAAGTGAGAAACCTAAAACACTGTGGGGTGTGTGTGTGTGTGTGTGCAAATAACGAAAATAATTTTCTTTTGTTTTGTCCAAAGAATTTTAGAAAAAAAACAAAAATTATCTTATTTTGTCAAATAACTCGAGGACAGATTAGTGGTTTTATTTTGTCGAAATAAATAAATTGGTTTTATTGTCTTGGGTTATTTCTTGTTTGCATGTTTTTTTATTTTTATGAAAAGATGTCAATTTTTTTGCAATCAATTTTTATCTATGTCGCAAACGAAATCTAACTTTGACTTATGTTAAAAAAAATGTAAATAAAAGCTGACCTTTTTAAATAGAAGTAGGACGTTGATACTTGTACAATTTGTAGATCTATACAGAACTATTTGGGTTAGTGAATGCTATAATCATCCTATCAGCCGGACAGTGAGGGAGTCTATCCTCTTTTCGCTAGCGCTTGATCAGGGATATTTTTTGCTAAGGTGGAGTGAGACGCCTACCGTCAGCTCCCAACTTTACCACCCAGATCAGATTAAACATGTAAATAAAAGCTGACCTTTTTTAATAGAAGTAGGAAGTTGACACTTGTACAATTTGTAGATCTATACAGAACTATTTGGGTACTAGAAGGCGGTGGCTGCGGGTCTACATGTCCCGGGAATGACGTTAAACTCTATCTGATGGTGAGGTTCCAGTTTTGGAGGTTTGGGGAATGTGGAGCACCCCCTCATCACCATTGCTCCCTGGTCCACTCTGACCCGGAGTGGTAGTACCTGTTAGGGTCCCATCTATGGGTTAAATAGAAAAATGTATTTATAAAAAAATTGTATTATCCATTAAGTATTGATTTATTTCAAAACTTTATCGGCATTAAATGACCCACTGAGGTTGATATGCCGTAAAACAAAACAAACCAAACCAAACCAAGAACTATTTGGGTTAGTGAATGCTATACTCATCCTTGTAGAAGAACAGTAAGTTAAGTAAATAGACGGAGTGGCCTATTGTCAATATGAGCCGGACAGCGAGGGAGTCTATCCTCTTTTTGATCAGGGATATTTTTTTCTAAGGTGGAGTGCCACGCCTACCGTCAGCTCCCAACTTTACCACACAGATCAGATTAAACATGTAACTAAAAGCTGATCTTTTTAAATAGAAGTAGGACGTTGACACTTGTACAATTTGTAGATCTATACAGAACTATTTGGGTGCTAGAAGGCGGTGGCTGCGGGTCTACATGTCCCGGGAATGACGTTAAACTCTATCTGATGGTGAGGTTCCAGTTTTGGAGGTTTGGCGAATGTGGAGCACCCCTTCATCACCATTGCTCTCTGGTCCACTCTGAACCGGAGTGGTAGTACCTATTAGGGTCCCATCTATGGGTTAAATAGAAAAATGTATTTATAAAAAAATTGTATTATCCATTAAGTATTGATTTATTTCAAAACTTTATCGGCATTAAATGACCCACTGAGGTTGATATGCCGTAAAACAAAACAAACCAAACCAAACCAAGAACTATTTGGGTTAGTGAATGCTATACTCATCCTTGGAGAAGAACAGTAAGTTAAAGTAAATAGGCGGAGTGGCCTATTGTCAATATGAGCCGGACAGCGAGGGAGTCTATCCTCTTTTTGATCAGGGATATTTTTTTCTAAGGTGGAGTGCCACGCCTACCGTCAGCTCCCAACTTTACCCCTCAGATCAGATTAAACATGTAACTAAAAGCTGATCTTTTTAAATAGAAGTAGGACGTTGACACTTGTACAATTTGTAGATCTATACAGAACTATTTGGGTTAGTTAAGGCCATAATCATCCTTGGAGAAGAACAGTACGTTATGTACATAGGCATAGTAGACTAATGTCAGTATCAACGATGGAGTCTATCCTCTTTTCGCTAGCGCTTGATCAGGAATATTTTTTGCTAAGGTGAAGTGCCACGCCTACCGTTAGCTCCCCACTCTACCACACAGATCAGATTAACCATTCTGTGCTACACATGCGCTGAATTGACGGGGACCAATATCGAACCAGGAACCATGCGTTCCCTGGTCCGGTTTTTCTACCGAATGAGCAAGACCGACCCCTTTAGAAGAATAGTAGGGGTATTATTTCACCCATAGTCGGGACCGCCCTGTCGGTGGGGCGTTAGAATGCGCCTCTGCAGAGGGGTAAGACTCCCCCAATGGGGCCACCTGTTGGCCGTGGGTGGCGACCAGTGATGCTTAAGGATAGAACCCAGGTGGCTGAGCAGTCCATGACTTGCAATATTCCAGTTAAGGCTTTTCTTGGGCTAGACGGGCGGTCGGAGATACCCCCTCCGATCAATCAGCTGGCCACGTCAAGCCCTAGCACCTATATGATTGCCCCAACCCTATTGCCCTTATGGCAAGCCCCAATCCCTTCTCATCATATGGGTGCTAGAAGGCGGTGGCTGAGGGTCTACATGTCCTGGGAATGACGTTTAAACTCTATCTGATGGTGAGGTTCCAGTTCTGGAGGTTTTGGGGAATGTGGAGCACCTCTTCATCACCATTTGCTCCCTGGTTCCACTCTGACCCGGAGTGGTAGTAGTACCTGTTAGGGGTTCCATCTATGGTTGAATAGAAAAACATGAGTTGATAAACAAAATTGTATTATGCATTAAGAATGAATTTATTTCGCAACTTTGTCGCCATTAAATGACCAACCGAGGTTGATATACCGTAAAACAAAACAAACCAAACCAAAAACATCAACTTATCCCCAATCCATGGGGAATTCGGGAATTGAAAAATAAAACAGTAATCGGATTTCTGGAGAGAGAGAAGAAAAAGAAATAAGAACAAAGGTTAAAGTTTAGAAGGGTAAACACCCAACGGGGTGCCACCAATGAGCAAAAAATGACCCCGGAAATAGATTTAAAAATAAAAACGGAAGTTCCAGGTTTTGATCGGAAGCGGATGTGACCCCGGGACGAGAAACCGAAGACAAAGAAAATCGTCTTTTTTTGGCTGGGCTCTGGTGGGAGTCAGACGTGGCTCCCTGTTTCTCGTATGGGTTTGGGATAGTAGTACAGAACATGATAGAAGGTAGAAGAATTTGACCATACCCTCTCTCTCTCTCTCTCTCTCTCTCTCTCTCTCTCTCTCTCTCTCTTTCCTTCTCTCTGAAAAAGAACCCACGAGCCTGAAAGGAATAAACAACTCTTTAGGACTATAAGCTTTGAGTGTGTTGTTTCTGAACTAACGTCTATTACTACTACTAACGATGACTACTACTACAACGCGAACTTGGCTCTATGCGACATATGGGTTAGCAAACTAGTTTTGCAGATATTACTGAATAGCGTATTTTGCCTTCACTAGATGCCCCATATTAGCGACCTTGTGTCACATAATACCATGGAGAACGGGTTGGGTAAATACCAATTTTCTGACGTCCGATTGTGATGTAATGGTTTGCAAGCTAATCCCACAGATCCATTAGGTCTGAGTATCGAGTTCGATTCTTAGTGGATGCACCATAGATGTAAACTTGTGTCACATCCTTCTCGTGGAGAACGGGTCTGGTTAATACTTACTCGTATTGTTTAGCAAGCTAGTCTCGTAGATCCATTACTGTTGAATAGCGTGTTCGATCCCCATTGGATCATACTTGCTACCTTGTGTTACAGCCTACCCATGGAGAACGGGTTGGGTATATACATACGTTTGAATTTGCTCTTGCAACATCGGTTCTATTGTGTGCCTTTTTCTAGTAAGCGGCGGGTCTATTAAACTGAATTTACTGTATTTTACAGTGTGAACGGGAAGGCTAATTTGCATATTGATATTAAAAATTTGATTTTAATAAATATGTGCTCAGTATTATTTTATTCTTTACTTCCTATTTCAACTAAATAGTTAAATTAGGAAAATTTAGCAATGAAAGACGGGAGTGATGGGAGAGTAAGTTTTAGTTGTTCTATTTTTCGATTATATCCCTCTGTTTCAAATCTTTTTATCTGCATTCTTATTTAGTTTCATTAGCCTTTCTAATTTAATATAATATTTTGTTACATTAAAACTTAAATACTTAGATTTTGGCATGTAAGGTGTGCTGGAAGCCATGATTTAAATTTATAAACTCTTCATGGTCGCATGGATTCAATCAGCCAATCAACATGCTCGAATATGTGGTTGGTTAACTATTTAATGGCTTTCATGAAAAGGCATTTAGTTGCTGGGGCTTAACATGGACGAATGTCCCATCGTGGTGTATACGTTTGCGTCCATTACTACCGAAAAGAAAGTTCGATCGTGGTTGGATACCCCATACATGCGACCTTGTGTCACATCCTGCTGATGGAGACGAATGGGGTAAATATTAACTCCCAACATGGTGTAATGGTTAGCAAGCTAGTCGCGCAGATCCATTACAACTGAAAAGCGATTTTTTTTTTATCCTCGCTTGATGTACCTTAGACGCAACTTTGAATCAAATCCTATCTGCAGCGAACAGTTTGGGTAAATAAATGAGCCATTCCATCGTGGTGTGATACTTAGCGAGATCCATTATTACTGAGTCGTGAGTTCAATCCTGTGGAAACGCGTGGTGCAATGGTTATCGTCGTACGGAATGGACACGGCGAGAGGGGTTCAAATCCTGAAGGGGACTCTTTGCATTTCACATAGTGCTCCTACTCTTGGGAAAGGTATGAATCAAACTATTCTCCCTCTATTAGTTATGCCTAAATAGTAGGGTAGACTGGGCTCTTTAAACTTGTAAAAGGCAACCAGTCTAAGAGAAAGAAAACATTGGAATCAAACCTGTTGGATTCCGCTTCCGTGTGGAGGGGTTAATAAATATATATAACTGCTCTTTGTGGATTGGTGCTTCCAGGATTTATTCAAGGCTGCACACAACTTTATATCGTCAGTAAAATGAAATGGACCACCAAAAAACGAAAAATAAACAAAAACCAACAAAAAACAAAGCAAATAAGATATAACCATATTTTAAAAAAAAAAGGGTTTTGAAAAGCCCCGTAATTCTAATAAAATCATTAAAGAGAATTGTGATTTTAGAAGCATTTAATTTATATGTACGCAGGAAAAGGATACGGCAACACGAGTTCACCTATGTTCATTGCAAAAGCTATGTATTCAACTATTCTCCCTTCAGCTATGGGTAAATACTAGGGGTTGGTAAATATGTATATATCTTGCTCTTTTGTGGGATTCTGCTTCCAGGATTTGTTTAAGACAAGCATCCAAATTTATATTGGTAATTAAATGATAAAAACAAAAACAAGCACGAAAACAACACACAAGCAAAAAGAAAACAAACAAAAAAACCTTCTAAAATAAACAATAAAACAAAAGAAAACAAAATAAACAAGAAAACAAAAATCAAAAAATAAACAAAAACCCCCTCATAACCCAGCCTCCCAAAAAACAACCAAACCTCCCCAAAAAACAAAAAAAAAATCAGAAAAAGAAGAAAAATTACTTTCTCTTCGAATTTCAATGTTCCCTTCAGCTACCAGCAATACTCGGATAATGATTGCAATTTGAATGCAACTTCCTTTAGGCAAAAAAACAAAAAACAAAAGAATAAAAAATAAAAAAAATAAAAATACCCCCCCCCCCCAAAAAAAAAAAGGTCATAGAAATACTTGCATTTACCAAAGAACCAATTTTTTTTTGTCTTCTTGGAATAATGGACAAGTGGTGTGTTATGTAGAAAAAACGACAATTTCAGAATCCCGGTGAAATTTAGCGAAAAATCTTCGATATTTCCCGATTTCCCGAAAAAACGAAGATTCCATCAAGTTAAAAGGTCAGTTCATTTTTATTCTACGTAACTCGCTTAAAGACTGTCTTTATAGTATAGGGTGGTCTGAAAGTCTTGTCACAACTTAACAATATATATATATATATATATATATTATATATATATTATATACCATATATTATATACTATATATTATATACATTATATACTATATATATATATATATACTATATATAACTAACATTATATACTATATATACTGCACACAATGTAGAAATAGTGGATATGTGGGAGAACATCAAACACCCTTTAGACTAAGACTAAATAACCACAAATCCACTATAATCTCAAAATCCCCGCATAGTACAATAGCACTTCATTTTACACCCTTATCACACAACCTTACACACCTCAAATGCATCTTATTAGAACACGCATTTCCAACAACGCAATCTAGAAAACAATCAGAATCTAAATGGATTCTAAAATTACAAACGGACGTGAAGGGATTAAACGCAGATATCGGAATTCTCCGTTATTACAAATATTTCACAGACGCTGCCACTGTCGATAACAACAGAGACAAAGAAACCGTTAAACAGTAATAACATTTGACAAAGGTATCTAACGAACCTGAAAATTTATGACAAAAAATAATTAAAAAATAAGTGAATCCAATACTCCACAATATCAAGTTCATTCATTTATACATTTTAATGCTTCAAATATAACGCCCAATTTAAAAAAAAACATTTTTTTAAAATATTTAAAATATATATATATATATATATATATATATATATATATATATATATTGTGTGTGTGTGTGTGTGTGTGTGTGTGTGTGTATATATATATATATTATATATATATATATATATATATATATATATATGAGTAAAGGTAGCGTGGACATGAAGTCAATTTCCTGGTTACTGACAGTCTTTCGCCAATGCGATCTTCAGTGTTTTGGTTTAAGGGTAGCTTAACAGATTTCAATTCAGAATTTTCCTTCAAGGTTCTGCCCAAATATTTACTCATTGCTGGAAGTAGAAAATAACTCTTGTGTTCGTTAATTATAAACAAATAACGGACCAAGACACAGAAGAATCTCCAAGATCAAAAAGAAATCCAGTCCACCAACCTTTTAAAAACATGTTAAAACATTTGAGAAACAATGTTTGGTTAAATCGAACTTAACAGATCTAAATTCCACCATCGTATGTCACCCCGCCGCCGAAAGAAAAAAATGCCCCCAAAAATCAGGGAATTAACCGAATTTAATGAAATTTTCATAGTTGATATATTAATGAATAAAAGTTATAATGCACTAGTTATTTTATTTAAAACGTTTACATTTTTTCGGGTCAGTTAACTTTGAACCACATATCTTTGATGCGTAACACAGATTCTCAAAGATTTAACCCAATATTTGATGAATAGTGAAATGAAGATGTGAAGAAGTTGATCATGCCGTGAAACTTTTAGTAACTCACACGTAGAACGAGCTCGCCAGAAGATAACATAAAAAATACCCTACCAACCAACCAACCAACCAACCATCGTAATAGTCTCCTAAACTGATTGCCTATTCAGTCCGCCCTACTATTTACCCATAACTAGAAGCAGAGTAGTAGGATTCAAAATTTTCCTAAAAGCCTCATTCAGGAATTGAATTCAGGTCATTGAGTCCATTTTCTATGACACTAACCATTAAACCAAATTCCTCCATTGATTGTGAGATACAACATAATTATAAAGAAAACATATTTTCAATTTTTTATTTTATACATATTTTTCTTTTGTTTTCAGGTTTCTGGGGTAGGCTGTCGACAAGCACTAGAAGACACAAAATGGATTATTGAAAGCGTTATCAACTACATTAAAATATCGGATCTCTTCGCAGAAATACGCCCCGGCCCCCTGCCTTAAAAACGCTAAGCGGTATCAGCTCAAAAATGTCCCTAGCCGAAGCAGTGCCTGCTGAAAAAACAACCAGCACTTAAGGCGTTTCACCAGGCACCGCTTCAGCTAGGGATTTTTTTTTTTTGAGCTGGCACCGCTTAGCGTTTTTTTTTAAGGCTGAAGGTCGGAACGCATTTCTGCGAAAAGACATAAAATATCTATTATAATATAATATATCTATTAGTTTAATTTGAAAGGCGGCAGATCTATCGATATAAACTCACCTGAAGATTGGGCAACGTGAAACTTAGAGTCGTGAGTTTTTACTCTGTTTTATTTCATCTTATAGTTAAGATATCGTGTATGTTTGCGTACGTGGGTATGTGTTTGCAAGCGTGCGTGAGTGCGTGCGTTTGTGTGCGTGTATGTGTGTGTGTGTGTGCGTGCGTGCGTGCGTGCGTGCGAGTGTGCGTGTATATCTGTGTGCGTACGTGCGTGCGTGCATGCGTGTGTGTGTGTATGGGTATTTATGTGTATGTGTGTGTGTGTGTGTGTGTGTGTGTGTGGATTCATTTCAGTGAACTTTTTGAGTCACAAGGGGAAAAAAGCTGCGTTTGTGTCAGATTGCATAAAAATCAAACGATGTTGTTTTTAATAAGGAAAAAAAAGTAAAGATTAAAAAAACAAAAAAAGAAAGAAAACAAAAAAGAAAGAAAGAAAAAAATAAAAAAAAATAGAAGAAAGAAAAAGAAAGATTCCGATTGTCTTTCTTGGCGACCCCGCTTCTTCTAATGACGACGAATCAGTCATTGTCGATAAGAGATGTTTCAGCGTCTCTTCGATTTTGACAATGCAACTTTTTTTTTTGTCTGTCTCAATCAACGGCTGGCGGCCATCTTTCTTTCTTGTTCAAATGAAGAAGGCACGAAAGACAAATCAAAGAGTGAAGAAGAAGAAAAAACAGGAAAGAAAAAAGGAAAGAAAAAATAGGAAAGAAAAAATAGGAAAGAAAAAAAGGAAAGAAAAAAAGGAAAGAAAAAATAGGAAAGAAGAAAAAATTACACGGTTAAAAACACAAAGACGAAATTGGTGAAAAAGGCCCTTTAGGTGGAATCGTTATGTTAGTTTTTAACCTTTCTTCTTTGATAAAAGTGCTGCTTTTTTTAAAGTAGATAGAAGATATTTCACATATGGTACAGTTTTTTGTATTTATATTAAACACCCACACCTCATGTCTTCATTATATATATATATATATATATATATATATATATATATATATATATAGAGAGAGAGAGAGAGAGAGAGAGAGAGAGATAGATATAATGTAGTTAGAAGAGTAGAAGATAAGAAAGAAAGAATATATATATATATATATATATATATATATATATATATATATATATAAAATAATAAAATTCGAAGGCAATACAATGCGTAAAAAATAAAGACAAAAAGATGTTTTATATGTCCAATCGATTTCAAAGCAAAGCTTGAACATCAGAGTTTTATTCAGAAATTTCTGAATAAAACTCTGATGATAAAGCTTTGCTTTGAAATCGATTAGACATATAAAACATCTTTTTGTCTTTATTTTTTACGCATTGTATTGCCTTCGAATTTTATTATTTTATAACATACTTAACAATGCTTCAAGCAAATTACCAATTACTTTTATATAATATATATATATATATATATATATATATATATTATATATATATATTGTTGTACCGGCCGTTCCTACAGTGGAGAAATATACACCGTTCTCACTATAAAATAGTGAGACACCGAGTGAAAAGGTTGTACTGTTACCGTTAACGACAAGCTAGTCGTTCCTGTACCATTATTGTAAATACACTTGTCTTATTTTACCCTATCTCGACTTGACTTCTTTTTTACTGTTGGACTAACATCACAACATATATATATATATTGGTGCAGATTATATGCATAAATATATATGTATATATATTAGTTTCGGTTTGGTTTGGTTTGGTTTGTTTTACGGTACATCAAACTCAGTGGGTCATTTAATGCCGATAAAGTTTTGAAATAAATCAATTCTTAATGGATAATACAATTTTGTTTATCAACATGTTTTTCTATTTATCCCATAAATGGGACCCTAACAGGTACTACCACTCCGGGTCAGAGTGGACCAGGTAGCAATGGTGATGAAGGGGTGCTCCACATTCCCCAAACCTCCAGAACTGGAACCTCACCATCAGGGAGTTTAACGTCATTCCCAGGACATTATATATATTAGTGCAGGTTATATATATATTATATATATATATATTATATATATACTTCGGCAGCATTTTTTAACCGTAAATTAAAACTTATCATCTATTATAAAAAATTAAAAACCGCGAACCTTGTCACTTTCAATAATTCATCTCCAAAAACCACTCGTCTAAATGAGACCAATGTTGTATATGAGTTTACATGTCCCATAGGAGATTGCTTCTCCAATATCAGCAATACATATATTGGCCATACGACGACCACATTATCCCGCCGTTTAACAATGCACTTATCTGACACCAGCTCCATTAGTCAACACTTAAAGACACATTCATGCCCCCCCTCAACCTACAGAAAAATTTTAACAGAAAACACACTCACACTCCATAAAGAAAAAAAACAAACATAAACTGCAAATAATGGAAGGACTCTATATCAAATTAAAAAAACCTACCTTAAACAAAATAAACTTTCAAACCAGTAAACACGTCCTCCAATGCTTATAAAAAATCCCACTCTAACCATTCCCCCTCCCTTCCTCACAATTCTGTATCCCCTCAAAAACCCATTAATCCATTGTTTCGTACTAACTACCACCACCACTCTTAAGCTACTACTCGTTCTTCTATAAAAACGAGGCACTTGAAAACTTAACATCGTTTCCCCACCTGATGATGGCTGATAAACCAGCCGAAAGCGCTCGAAAAAAACAAGGATTTGGTGGACTATTACAACTTCTCCACCCAAACACGAAAAAGATCGCTAGGAAAATTGAAAGGACCATAAAAAAAACTCCTCAGACTTGAATTGTCTGTGGCGTTTAACAGAACATATATATATATATATATATATATCAATTATGTTACCATGGACATGGAGTCAACAGCTGGTTACTGACGGTTTGTCACAAATGCGATTTTCAGACAAAATGACTTCACCTTACCATAAATATAAATGTTCTATCAATGATATTGGGAACTATCTGCTTAGAAATATAACGTCCATATTATCCAAATATATAATATAATATAATATAATATATATATATATATATATATATATATATATATATATATATATATATATATATATATACTAGCAAATATATGCACCCTCCGGGTGCAAGTATTTAAGTTTGAATGTAATAAAATATTGTATTAAATTAGAAACGCTAATGAAACTAAATAAGAATGCAGATAAAAAGATTTGTAACAGAAGAGGGTATAATCGAAAAATAGAACTGAAACTTACTCTTCCATCACTCCTGTCTTTCATTCTTATTTTTTCTAATTTAAGTATTTAGTTAAAAGAGGAAGTAAAGAATAAAATGACAGTTATTTCATCTTGTTAATGGATTTCATTTAAGATTCATTGAAGAGATTTTTGCTTATATTCATTAAAATAAAACCAACCAGTTAGAAATCAATAATACTAAGCACATATTTATTAAAATCAAATTTTTAATATCAATATGCAAATTAGCCTTCCCGTTCACACTGTAAACTGCTATTTTGTTGTATATATAAATATAATTGCATGTTATCAGTATGTAGATAAGGTCAACAGTATTAATAATATAAAACAATTTTATTAATAATTAAGGTTTAAATAAAAATAAAATCATGGAGAATGTGATGTCAATAACTAAGGGAATTGTGACTTGAGTAGTAATATAGTTTCGGTTACAGACAGAAAAACACACAATCTCCATTATAATAATATAATATATATATATATATATAAATATAAAGATTTTTGAAGGCCATTTACAATGCAATATGTGTTGAAAATTATATTTATTTAACTTTTTTTTTTTTAATTCTAAATATTTTCGGAAATAAAATTCCATCATCAGAGTTATTGAAAGTACTAGGTGTTTTTTGTACTTATCCCACGGCGATGTTGTAATCATCTGTTGTTTTAAGAAGTTGAGGAACGCTGTATATTTGAATTTTATTTTCTTTTTCGGTTATTTCCGTGATGTTAAATCGGCTATTTAAGGTGATGTTAATTCGGTTCGGCTGCTCCTGCGCTCGTGGAGATTGTTCGAAATTATTTTAACTTTTACTATAAATTTAGCCTCACTCAGGCACAGTGAAATAAATTTAAAAAAAAATAGTATCTTTGAAGCATTGTGCGTATGTGTAATATAAAGATTTTTGAAGGCAATATACAATGCAATCATCATCATCATCATCATGTCGCGCATACAACAACGAAAGCCCTGATGAAGGCTTATCTAAACAGACCGAAACACTGCAACGTAGGCGTAATAAACATTATTCGTTTATGAAACTTGAGTTTTTTCAATTTTTTACAATATTACATACTGTCGGATTCACTTCTATTTTTTCTTCACAAATACACGCATATAATATATATAATATATATATATATATATATAAAATATATATGTGTGTGGGGGTGGGTGGGTGTATGGGTGGGTGGGTGTGTATATATGCTATTTCCTTAGTGCACCTATTTCTGGAACTTTGTACGATATCATTTATTGATTTTGTTCTTATGGTCAATTTCTCTGTCTCGACCTACAGAGAAACTTACCTATACCCAGTTGACTACAGTCCTCGAAGCATGCAAATGAAATTTACATGAATATTCCCATTCATAAGTGCCTGCTACTTTGACATTAGTATCATCTTATCAAATACTCTACATCTTATTCTGATTCACTACCAAGCAACGTTTCATCACTTCGTCTCTAGTTGTCAGTTGGTATTCTTAGCCACGTTTGGCACAAGGATAGAAGAATGAAACACTCAGTGAGAATCGAACTCATTAACAATGGTCTGTTTGACAAGCTTTCTAAGCATTATTTCACACCAGGTGCCCTACTTTGCTTTTACTTAGTACCTTTTTTTTCTGACGCCAGGACGCATCTCCCCTCTCTCTCCCCCTCTCTCTCCCCTCTCTCTCTCTCTCTCTGTCTCTGTTGGAATATATAGGTATATAATGTACGCCAAACTTCCACTCATATTTAAGAACTTTCCCAGCCTCCGTAAAATTGGTCAATGAGAAACGTTACAGAACGCATTTAAGGTCGTTGGTATTAATTTGAAAGCAAATTGCAAGCGCGTGGAAGCGATAACGCTAATATGTTTCAATTGAACATAATGAAAATATAAAAAGAAAAAAAAAGGCAGAAAAAAGAGTGAGAGAGTGTTAAATAAAGATTATTACACTTTTTACCACAAGGTTCCTAGTACGATACCGGCCCTCGCCAACTCAGCGTATGAGTAGCACAGGGATATGTGCGGTAAAGTAAGGAGGTAATTGTAGGTGTGGCGCTCCACCTCAGATGCAAAAACAATCTCTTTGGTCTAGCGCTTGTGAAAAGGGGATAGACTCCCTCGTTGTCAGGCTGATACCGACTTTACTTTACTACATTATGTTGAAGAGGGTTTTTAACGAATCTAAAACTCCTATCCCCCCCCCGCTGAGTCTAAGTAAGGGCAAAAGTGAAGTGTTGCATGTCATGGACTGCTCAGCCACCAAAAACCCGACTTTACGCATCACAGGACGCCACCCATGGTCACCAGATGGCTCATTTGGGAGAAATTTACTGCAGAGGTACAGTCGGGGTATTCTTTTGTTCCAGTCGACTGGGCGGGACACCTATACGTCAGAGCTCCAGAAGTCGAGCTGTTGTATATTGTACAAACGGAAATAGGAATTTCCGGTTAAATTAAACAAAGGAAAGACGAAAAAAAATGACAAAGGACTTTTTTCCGGGTAAAGCGAACAAAGAAGGATGGGTAACAATAAGTTCGGAAATAGATTTGTCCGCTGATAAAGATAACAAAAGAAAACGCGTAGGCGTTTGATATATATAAAAGAAAGTCAGGGATCCCAGGTCAGTTAGACAGTCAGACAGTCAGACAGCGGACGGCGAACATAGCACAAGGAGCGATCGTCGACACGGTCCGTCGCAGCCAAGACGCCACCAGTCACCGAGACGCCACAAGCCACCCCTTCCACCTCACCAACGCTAGTAGTCATCGTCAACCCTTGGGCATTCCTATTGTCACGCTCGCCACCCACCAGCCGAGGGAGAGAAATAAAGTCAACTCCTACTATACCCATGTGTTGTGGTTTCTTAAGTCCGACTACATGCTTCGCCACGTGATATACATACCCGCAACATATACTAACTACACGATTCAGCAGCGTGAATTGGAAGCCGCTATATAACATATAGAATTTGATGCCAGTATACAACAGAGCCTCACCATCTGATACTGATTACTTTTACACTCTCTTACACTAGTGCCACACTAAGCTTAGATTAGTAAACATTAATGAGAATTAGTTTGGTGGTTGGTTTTGAAGGCTACCACAATGCAAGTGTAAAGGAAATTGAGGAAACTATGATGTTTGTTATATATATATATATATAATATATATATATATATATATATTCGAAAAACAATTTTCTTTTACGAGAAAGATTTATTCATGTTTATTCAATTAGAGATTCTCTCTCTCTCTCTCTCTCTCTCCCCTCTCTCTCTCTCTCTCTATCTATCTATCTATTATCTTTATATATATATATATATATATATATATATATATTTATATATATATATATGTATATATATATATATATATTTATTTGTTTATTTATAGTTACCAATACAATTAAAGGTTCGTCTTACATCAAAGTGATGTTCCGAAAGCATTGATAAGACGAACTTTTAAATGTATTGGTGACTATAAATAAACAAATAAATACAGCTCTTACAGAAGTAATTGAGCACTTTATAATCACTTTGATTTATTCTTAATATTTCAGGATAAAGATCTCTTCGTCAGAAAATTTCTGAAAATCTGGGACTGTTATTAGGAATTGTCCATTCTGTTTTGTGCCTTCAGAATTCTCTGTGCGTGTGTATGTGCAAAGGTTGGCCAAACCTGGAATGAAGACATTGTTGGACAACACACACAACCACACACACACACACACACACACACACACACACACACACACACACAACACACACAACAGAATTTGGAAAATATAAGACACAAAACAGAATGAAGGATTCCTAGCAACAGCCCCAGACTTTCAGAAATCTTCTGACGAAGAGATCTTTACCTCGAAATATTAAGAATGAATCAAAGATAAACAAGCAACATCAAAGTTACCTTATTTCCTTTTCACTTGCATTGTGATAGACTTCAAAACCAACCACCAAAAACCAATATATACACAATGCTTCAAGCAAATTATAAAACACACACACAACACACACAACACACACACACACACACACACATATATATATATATATATATATATATAATATATGTTAAGAGAAAGGAAATGAATCCGACGGTATGAGTATAGATAAAAGGATATGAAAGCACACAATATGCTGTTAAAGTGAAAACATTTTATATCATATTCATAGGTAATATTAAACAATACTTCGATTTATAAAAATCATTTTCAGAGCTTGTTTTTACTCCGGACTCATCGAGAATTCAAATTATTTTTAGCTCCTTTCTCGATGAGTCCGGAGTAAAAAACAAGCTCTGAAGATGATTTTTATAAATCGAAATATTGTTCAATATTAACCATGAATATGATATTAAATCTTTTCACTTTAACAGCATATTGTGTGTTTTCATATCCTTTTATCTATCTATCCATCTATTTCTCTCCCCCTCCCCCCTCTCTCTCTCTCTCTCTCTCTCTATATATAATATATATATATATATATATATATATATATATATATATATATATATATAAAGTTTTATAATTATAACCGTAGAAAGAATGTTAGCAAGTCCCTCTGCCCATCCCTGTTGTGTAGTGAATTCTATGATGAGTCAGTGTCTGGCGTTTTGGTCTTGTGGTGTACTAAGGTGAATCAATAACAGGGGATCGGTCTACACAGTGGAGAAATGAATTTGGACGATTATTAATGCAATGGGTTCTATCTGTACAGGAGGTCTCAGTATTATTGTCCATGTGCCAGATTAGGTTAAGCGTAATGCTAACTGTGTCTTTCATTGGTAGCCATTTTCATTATCTAACCAATCGTTTCACACTATCTATCTATCTATCTATCTATCTTCAAGGTGTTTATTTATTTATCTGTTACTTTGTCTCTCCTCTCTCTCTCTCTCTCTTCTCTCTCTTATATATATATATATATATATATATATATATATAATATATATATATATATCAATCTATCTATCTCTATCTCTATATATCTATCTCAAGATGTTTTTTTTCTCTCTTTTCTGCTATTTCATTTGTTCATCTCTCTCTCTCTCTCTCTCTCTCTCTCTCTCTCTCTATAATATATATATATATATATATATATATATATATATATATATGCAAGCTGTTTTCTTTTATTCTCTCTTTCTGCTATTTCATTTTGTTCATATCTATCTATCAATCTTATTTTGTTCATCTCTCTCTCTCTCTCTCTCTCTCTTTCTTTCTCTCTCTCTCTCTCTCTCTCTCTCTCTCTCTCTCTATATATATATATATATATATATATATATAATATGTGTGTGTGTGTGTGTGTGTGTCGGTATGTATGTATGTGTATATTATTTTTACAAAGAATGAATTGAGAAGAACGCACATAACATAGAGTTTTATTTTAAAATTCTGTATGGTCACCAGTATTCGCTTCCAGCCTCCCAGCCGCTCGGGAATTGCATCAACTTACCTTCCCAAGAACTTCTGTGGAATGGTAGAAATAAATTCTCATATTCGTTCTTTAAGTTCTTACAAAGTCGTTGGTTTTGTAGAGTAGATTTATTCCTTCATTAACCCCAAAGAAAAAGAGTGTTGAATCGGAAGCTCCTGGCCGGTCCATTCATGCAGACGCACGTCTATCTCCCA
>CM042172.1:6632885-6635121 GCA_023376005.1 Doryteuthis pealeii | reverse complement strand
TCATTTAGAGAAAGCACTAATCAAATATATCAAAGATAGTTATATCTCATCTATAGTAAGCACCTAATCTATATGCTAGGTATGTAATATCTCATCTACAGAAAGCATAATCACATATCTAAGGTAGTAATATCTTAATCTACAGAAAGCACTAATCACATATCTAGGTAGTAATATCTCATCTACTAATCACATATATAGGTAGTAATATCTCATCTACAGAAAGCACTAATCACATATCTAGGTAGTAATATCTCATATTACAGAAAGCACTAATCACATATCTAGGTAGTAATATCTCATCTACAGTAAGCACTAATCACAGGTAGTAAATATCTCAGAAGCACTAATCACATATCTAGGTAGTAAATCTCATCTACAGAAAGCACTAAATGTCAAACCCTACAAAGCAGAAACGTACAATTGCACGGCATTGTTCTACAGTAAGCACTAATTAAAAGGTAGTAATATCTCATCTACAGAAAGCGATGTCAAAATACTTTTTACATATTGAACTATTCAGCAACAGCTCTTAAGTAAACATATCAAAGGTTGTAATGAATAAAATCTATATACTGTGGTATATTCACAGGTCCTGCTAGTATAACACTATTAACGCCGTGATAATTTGTGTCCAATGTGTTTTCAGATTCTTGATTTGGAGGTAAACTTTGTGTCAGTATTAATATCAGGAGTGTCTCAGCGAAAATGTTATAAAAAGTATTAGTTTGATTTTGTGTCTCTAATCATTTAGTCCAAATTCTGACTTTTTAATGTAATGTTTTTGGCAGCGTATGCAATCCAGTAAGTAAATGACATTTTTTGCTTCCGCCATTAGATTCGTGTTTAAATCTTCAGAGTCTTTACAGTTGTGAAAAATAGGGTTTAATTAGGAATTTCATTAAATTTTCCCGGCGGTTCTTAATTATTTGAGCTAGAGTTACGAGGGAAATGCAATTTCAGTTTTTCTTTAAGTTTCAATAGATCTGTCCTGGGGATAGAAATAGGTTTTAATTAATGTATGGGAACATCACAGTGCTGAGAAATGGCGTTTTAGGTTATCGCTTTGTCTTTTTAGTTATATATATATATATATATATATATATATATATATATATATATATATATGTATGTGTATGTAAAAAGCTCTGGGTTTTCGTGATGCTGGGTGTCCACACACCACCTCAAATTAGATATATCTGCTCTATCAATGATATTTTATTGAGCAATCTTTCATAACACACAAACACACACACTTACACACATACATATATATAAGGTGTTAGAATTATCCTGAAGATCCATTTCGGTGAAACCTAGGTAATTAATGTTTGCCATTGATTCAGTGTTGTATATTGATAAACCTTTGTATTTTGGACGGTTAGTGTAGTTAGATTTTGAATTAAAAGTTGTTGAAATTCAAAATCCGTTGGATTAGATGATTGATATGAAATAAGCTTTAGGTGACCTTCTATCAGGTTACACACAGACTTTAGGAACGAAAGCCCAGAGTTAGGCCGGATACGTCGTGATATAATGACGTACCGGCTTCGACTTCACTGCGGTTGAGAAAGTCTGGTTCTGAATATAAATGTGATCCCATAAAATATAAGCTTTGGTTTTCTCTTTGTGAATTAATGGCGAACCAGCTTCTTGAAACCAGTCAACATTAGAAGTAATGAAGATAACGCAACCAGACCAGTTAGAATAAATGAAGAAACAGACTATAGAAATAATGTTCAGCTACTCGATCTACTCCAAGTAAGTGAGAAAAACTTAAATATTCGGGAGAGATAACACAAATATCTCCCCGAAAGAAAAGAAATTAATAGAAGTAATCAAATATAAAAAAAAAAAAGATCCAGTCTCTACTGTAAATTTAAAATTGATAACTTTTGTTCTTCTTTAAAGAATTACTTACATCTGTTAACCCTGAAAACCTATGAAATAGCAGAGGTTGTCACTACTAGAATAGGCTCAGTTCTAATTAATGATCATCCTTCACACATTAATCATTTGTTGTGTAAGAAAATGTAATGTGTGAAAATAAACATATTTCTTCTTCTTTCTTCTTCTTTTTAGAACCATTAGTCGGCATTTGAAGAAATGAAAAAAGAGATTACAGAAATAAAGTATTAGTTAGTTATTCGAGCTACTCCAAGTAATTAAGATAAAGACTTAAATATTCGGGAGACATAACCACAGATGTAAGCAACAGAAAATCTCTCTCTCTCTC
>CM042172.1:6580385-6630385 GCA_023376005.1 Doryteuthis pealeii | reverse complement strand
TCTGTCACTTTCTTTCAGTGTCTCTGTCTCTATGTCTCTCTCTCTCTCTATATATATATCTTTTTACCTCTCTCCGCTTCTCTCTATTTCTTCTCTCTCTCTTTAGTTCTCTTTGTTTAGTTCTCTTTTCTTTCTTTCTCTCTCTGTCACTTTCTTTCAGTGTCTCTGTCTCTATGTCTCTCTCTCTCTCTTATATATATATCTTTTTACCTCTCTCCGCTTCTCTCTATTTCTTTCTCTCTCTCTTAGGTCTCTTTGTTTAGTTCTCTTTTTCTTTCTTTCTCTCTCTGTCACTTTCTTTCAGTGTCTCTGTCTCTATGTCTCTCTCTCTCTCTCTCTCTCTCCTCTCTCTCTCTCTCTCCTCTCTCTCTCTCTCTCTCTCTCTCTCTCTCTCTCTCTCTGTTACACACCCATCTGAGCAAAGTACCTGTTAGGATAAATTGACAATGTGTCCTGCCTGTGATTGAGTAATTATATCGATCCCTCTCTCTACCTTCTCTCTCTCTCTCTCTCTTCTCTCTCTCTCTCTCACACACACACACACACCACCCGTACCTCTCAGTCATCACTTCTGCCAAGTCATTCTCATGACATCCAGTATCCACACAAACCTGACCAATGTAAATCTGTCGGTCGGTTCACATTGGTGTGTCCATATGTAGTTGGACGAAGCTGTTGGCATTTCACAAAGCGCTAATACCCTTGGGAAAGGTATGAATTCAATTTTCCCTCCAGCTATGGGTAAATAGCAGGACAGACTGAGCTCTATAACCATTAGAATGCTTGACACTCGATAACCTTTGCTTCGATTTATGGTTACGAAGTAAATGGTGGGAACAGAAGGTTTAGCTAGTCAGTCAGCCGCTAACCCTCGATCCAACTCGACTCCCACATGCGGTTGAGAATCCTAAGATTTAGGCTCTGGTCTAAAATTTAAGAAAATGTGATCACAAAAACTATATGCCTTGAGTTTGTCTCTAAAAACTATGAAAACCTTGGGATATCTTAAAAACCAGACAACCTTACCAGCATCTTAAAAGACCAGAACCAGAAGTTAAAGAACCGCCCGGAACAAAAGAAGCCAGAACCAGACCAATAGAAGAAATACAGAAAAAAGAAACAGCTCAACAATTCGCAAGAAATATAATAGCTACACAAGAAACAGAAGAAATAAATACCAGCCAGCTACTCAAAAAGTAAGTAGAAGATTTAGTATGAGGGCACAACCACGGGTGTCTCTCATAAGAAAAATAGAACCCAAACGGATCCCTCTTATAATATATACCCAGACGCAAGCGGGTATGCAACATAAGCTTATATTATCTTTTCTTCCGTTTATTCAGTGTTAGTATATCACGGATATGCACTCTCTCCTTGATTTCGACGCATGAAGGTTCATCCAATGAACAATATACACAGTGTTTTATTTATAGTGGTGAAGGCTTGTGTTGGACCATCCGCACTTTTTGGCACAGCCAATAGGAAAGAATTGATGCACAAGGAATGCCACAAACCCAATCAACAACTGACCTCAGGATTTTCAAATTTAGAGTTTTCCTTCTCCTAGATTGGTTACCTATCTAAGGTTAAAGAGTCCAATATGCCCTACCATTTTACCCATAGCTGGAGGGAGAATATATGGATTCATACATTTCACAAGGGTATTAGCGCTATGTGAAATGCAAACAGCCTTGTCTAGGATTTGAACTCGGGTCGACGAGTCCATTTCCCACGACTCTAACCATTAGACCACGCGCCTCCATGGATATAACAGTGGTAATATTGACACTTGCTGATTGGGGATTCTTCCTATCTCCATGATAGAAAGCGGTGACTGAGGGTCTTAGTGTCCTGGGTGTAACGTTAAACTGCATCTAATGGTAAAGTCCGTATTCTGGAGCTCTGGGGAGTATGGAGTACCCCTTCATCATCATTACTCCCAGCTTCACCCTGACCCGTTGTGGTAGTACCTGTTAGGGTCCCATCTATAGGTTAAATAGAAAAAAACATGAATTTAAAAAAATGTGTTTAAAAACAGATTAAAAAAAAATTGAATACCTATCAAGGATGAATATATCAAAACCTCTTCGGCATGAAATAACCCAATAAGGGTTGACATACCGTAAAATCCAATCCAATCAAATCAAAACATAATCTTAATGAATACTAATTACGAAGTTTTGAAATTTATATTTGATATCCATTGAAAGTTACAAGGTGCACCTTGTATGAAAGGTCAGTGCGTAAAGATAATACAGAATACTGAGGAGAGTCCTGGAGGAGACTTGTTGTCTCTTGATAATCAACGAATGACACCAAGTAATATATATGTAAAAAATTTAAGAAGTTGCTGTCATATCCAAATTATTTTCTCCTTTTATCTAAAAATAAAATATCTTTATATTATTTTTTTATGATTATTTTGTCCCCATTCCCAGTGGGTCTTGGGTCGGCGTTTGTCTAATGGCTAAGTAGAAGCGGCCTGTTATTGTAGTCGATGTAAACACAATGGCTGCCGTGGTGGACAGGTCAAACAGGCTCGACTCGATCGATAAACATCGCCTCTTCTGATTTGGTTTCTTGTTAACTTCAAGAAGAAGAAGAAGAAGAGGAGAAGGAAAAGTAGAATAAAAAAGAGAAGAAGAAGGAAGAAGAGGAGGAGGAGGAAGAAGAAAATAAGAAGAAGAGGAGGAGAAGGAAGAAGAAGAAAAAGAAGAGAAGGGTAAGGAGGAAGAAGAAAAAGAAGAAGAAGAAGAAGAAGAGGAGGAGGAAGAAGAAAATTAAGAGAAGGGGGAGGAGAAAGAAGAAAAAGAAGAAGAAGAAGAGGAGGAGGAAGAAGAGAAGGAGGTAGAAGAAGGAAAAAGAGAAATAGCAGGGGTAGAAGAAAGAGAATAAACATATCTTATTCCATTTCTAGTTAACTTCAAGAAGAAGAAAAAGAAGAAGAAGAAGAAGAAAGAGGAGGAGAAAGAAGGAGAAGGAGAAGATGAAGTAGAGAAGGGGAAAGAAAAAAGAAGAGAGGGGGAGGAGGAGGAAAAAATTAATAAAATAAGAAGAAAAAGAATGAAAAAGTGAAAGAAGAAAGAGGATAAACAATCGGCTGTTATGTCGTTTCTAGATAACTTCAAGAAGAAAAAGAGAAAAAAAGAAGGGGATGAGGAAGAGGGGGGGGAAGAAGAAGACAAAGAAGAAAAAGAGAAAGAGAAAGACAAGAAAGAGTATGAACATCGGCTCTTAGGATCCTGTTTCTAGTTAGATTCAAGAAGAAGAAGAAGAAGAAGAAGAAGAAGAAGAAGAAGAAGAAGAAGAAGAAGAAGAAGAATTAATAGTTGAAGAAGAAGAAGAAGAAGAAGAAGAAGAAGAAGAAGAAGAAGAAGAAGAAGGAGTAGGACGAGGAAGGGAGGAGGTTAGGAAGAAGAAGAAGGAGGAGGACGAGGAAGAAGAGGAGGAGGAGGGGGTGAGGAGGAGGAGGAGGGGGATAGGAAAAAGAGGAGAAGGTAAAGCCAGGAAGAAATGAATAAAATGAGGCAAAAGATAAACAAAGAAAAGGAAGAGGCGAAAATGAAGAAGAGAAAGAAGAGAAAAAAAAAAGTAGAAAAAAAGAATAAATTAAGGAATGAAAGGAGGAAGGAGGAAATGGATTGGTAAAAGTGGAAGACACAAGAAAGGAGATGAACAGGTGATGATGATGACGATGATGATGATGATGATGTGGGAAAGAAAGAAGGGTTGTAAAATCAGACGAAGGAAGAATACGAAGAGGGTGAAGAAGAATGTTGATGATGAGGAAGGAAAAAAAAGAATGAGAAAATAAGAAAGAAGAGAATGAAGAAAATAAGAAAGAATGAAAAAAAGAAAGAAAGAAGAAAAAAAAGGAAATTAATAAAAAGAAGAACAAGAAAGAAAAAAGAAAGAAAGAAAATACGAAATAAATAAAAAGAACAAGAAACAAAGAAAGAAAGAAAGAAAGAAAAAAAGAAAAAAGAAAGAAAAAGAAAATAAATAAAAAGAACAAGAAAGAAAGAAAGAAAGAAAGAAAGAAAAAAGAAAGAAAAAGGAAATAAATAAAAAGAACAAGAAAGAAAGAAAGAAAAAAAAGAAAGAAAAGGAAAATAAATAAAAGGAACAAGAATGAATGAAAGAAAGAAAGAAAAGAAGAAAGGGAAAAAAGAAAGAAAGAAAGGAAAGAAAGAAGAAAAAAGGAAATAAATAAAAAGAACAAGAAAGAAAGAAGAAAGAAAAGAAGACTAAAGAAATAAAGTCAAAGAGGAAGAAGAAGAAGGAAAGAAAATGGAGATAGAAGAAGAAACGAAGGAAATAAATAAATAAATATTTAAAAAAGTCTATCAGTTTGCCATATTTTACCGTCAGATTACCAAAATATTGCAAAACTTTTTGTCCAGAAAAAGGAAAATTGTTGAGAATTTCTAGGATATATTTATTTACTAAGCTTTGCTTAGATGTGGCACAAGGCCAGAAGTATGGGGCGCCCATGAGAATCGAACTCACTAACAATGGTCTGTGAAGCGAGCTTGCTAACCTACACCACGTGTGGTGCCCAATTTTTAGGATATAGTTATTTACTAAGCTTTGCTTAGATATGGCACAAGGCCAGAAGTATGGGGCGCCCAATGAAAATCGAACTCACTAACAATGGTCTGTAAAGCCAGCTTGCTAACATACACAACGTGAGGGGCCTACTTTCTAGGATATAGTTATTTACTAAGCTTAGCTCAGATGTGGCACAAGGCCAGAAGTATGGGGCGCCCAATGAGAATCGAACTCACTAACACTGCTCTGTAAAGCCAGCTTGCTAACCTACACCACGTGAGGGGCCCAATTTCTAGCATGTAGTTATTTACTAAGCTTAGCTCAGATGTGGCACAAGGCCAAAAGTATGGGGCGCCCAATGAGAATCGAACTCACTAACACTGGTCTGTGAAGCGAGCTTGCTAACCTACACCACGTGAGGTGCTCAATTTCTAGGATATAGTTATTTACCAAGCTTTGCTTAGATGTGGCACAAGGCCAGAAGTATGGGGCGCCCAATGAGAATCGAACTCACTAACAATGGTCTGTGAAGCGAGCTTGCTAACCTACACCACGTGAGGTGCTCAATTTCTAGGATATAGTTATTTACCAAGCTTTGCTTAGATGTGGCACAAGGCCAGAAGTCTGTGGCACCCGATAAGAATCGAACTCACTAACAATGGTCTGTGAAGCGAGCTTGCTAACCTACACCTCGTGAGGTGTCCAATTTCTAGGATATAGTTATTTACTAAGCTTAGCTTAGATATGGCACAAGGCCAGAAGTATGGGGCGCCCAATAAGAATCGAACTCACTAACAATGGTTTGCGAAGCGAGCTTGCTAACCTACACCTCGTGAGGTGTCCAATTTCTAGGATATAAGGTGTATGCTAGATCCTTGCCTATACTTATAGACTAGGCCAGAATTATGTGATCTAACTCTTGGCCAATCACTGGCAGTACTCTGAGGTTGATACAATATTTAACCCCGACCCTACTGGTCATAATTACACTGGCATTCTTTGAAGACGGACATAGGATTAAATCACTGGACCTTTACCAATACGCAGGATAGGACTTATACGCTTACCAAAGGATTCCATAATACAGGACTTTCTGTAAACCCTTTTCAACTGGCCAAGGATGGCATTTAAAAACTTTACATTGATCATTCAATCAAGCCCTAGCACCTATATGATTGTCCCAACCTTGCCCTTATGGTAAGACCAAACATCTTTTACCATATATGTTCTAAAAGACGTTGATGGAGGATCTTATTGTCCAGGATATGACGTTAAACTACATCTAATGGTGAAGTTCCAATTTTGGAGTACTGGGGAATTTGGAATGTCCCTTAATCGCCATTACTCCCAGTTCCACTCTGACCCGTAGAGTTAGTACCTGTTATTATCTTTATATTACAGTAAGCATTATTTAAGATGGTTCAATAAGTTTTGTTCGGCTCACAAGAAATTTGATTATTAGGCATGGTCAGATAGGCCTAAAACCGTGGATTCCGAGGCCGTGCTCCAAGCCATAGAGGCAAATATAGAAAGTATCATCTCACAATCTAGTTTGGTTCGTCACGACATGGGATTCACTTTTATGGAGGTGTTGGTGTAATGGTTATCATCATAGGAAATATACTCTGTGACTAGAGTTCAAATTCTGGACAAGGCTGTTTGAATTTCACACAGCGTTAATTACCCTTGGGAAAGGTATGCATCCAACTATTCTTCCTCCAGCTATGGGTAAATAGTGGGGCAGAATTTTAACTTTAGTTAGACAACCAATCTAGGAAAAGGAAATCTCTGAATTCAAACCGTTTAACCACCCCTCTTAAGAAATTGACCATGAATCGCATTCTTCAAGTGCTGAGTGGTTGGTAAATATGATAACAACGTTACCAAAATGTAACAAAACATTTTAATTATTCTAATTTTAATCAAAATTGAATCCAGAAATTAAAGATGAACCTACCCGATCCACCATTTACAAGGTCAAATTTTTGTATTTCACAGTTGCTATTACCATCGGTTGGCTATATTTTACCGTCAGATTACCAAAATGTAACAAAACAATTTAATTATTCTAATTTTAATTACAATTAAATCCAGAAATTAAAGATGACCCCATCCAATCCATCATTTACGAGGTCAAATGTTTGTATTTCACAATCTCTATTACCATCAATTTTCTATATTTTACCGTCAGATTACCAATATATTGCAAAACTTTTTAATAACTCAGTTTCTATAACATTGTATTTTGCGGGAAATAAAATATCTTAACTTTCTATGACCTCAATTGACCCCGGTGACCTTAGAAGGTCAGGACCTGACCATATTCGGTCCATCATTTTCGAGGTCAATTTTTTATAATTCAAGGTCTCTATTACCATCGGTTTGTTCTATTTTACCATCAAATTACCAAAATATTGCAAAACCTTTTAATACCTCAAGTAGTTTCTACAACACTGCGTTTTGCCGGAAATAAAATATTTTATCTTTCGATGACCACAATTGACTCTGGTGACCTCGGAAGTCGGACCTGACCCAGTCCGGTTCACCATTTACGAGGTCAAACACGGTTTTGTCCTTCAACGTCTCAATTAACATCGGTTTGCTATACTTTCCCATCAGATGACGTTCAGTGACCTCAAATAAGTTTTGAGGTCAACGTTGTCTACCGGAGTTCCAGGTTCAGTCAATATCCAAGGAAAGGATATAGATCTGAGGATATTCTGTTTGTCCAGACATAAACAATCACACAGACCATGCACACGTTCCGACAAAGTAGTTATCTATACATATATCAAAGGCAATTGTTTTGTATGGATAAGAATTCAAGGAGGTATAAACTGGTGTTTTATAGAGCATTGGGTTACTTAAGGAGCGGAACTCAACGCAGAAAATTCGGTAGGAAAATAATAGACAAGTCCTGCCCAGACATATACATTCACACAGACCATGCACAAATTCCGACAAAGTAGTTATCTGTCTATCTCTCTGTCTCTGTCTCTGTCTCTCTTTCTGTCTCTCTCTCTCCCCCCCTACTCTCTCTCTCTCTCTCTCTCTCTCTCTATATATATATATATATATAATATATATATATATGTATTTTAGAAAAAACAAACACATCCTTGAGGTTCCTGGTTCGATACCAGTTCTCGCCAACTGAGCGTATGAGTAGCACAGGAATCTGTGCGGTAAAGTAAGGAGCTGATGGTAGGTGTGGCACTCCACCGCAGATGCCAAAACAATCTCCTTGGTCTAGCGATTGTGAAAAGGGTATAGACTCCTTTGCTGTTTGGTTGATACCGACATTAGGCCACCCCAACGACTATATATACGTATAATTTCTATTTTAAAAAAATCCCTCATGTTTTGAAAATTAAAATTCCCATGACTTTGTTCCAGCCATCCTCTCTCAGTTTCAAAATCCATCGCATGCGACATGACGTCATTGTAACTGTCTTTCTCGACCGCGTTTGAACACTTTCTTAATTGCATTTCACTTAGCGCTAATACCCTTGGGGAAGGTGTGAATCCTACTCTCCCTCCAGCTATGGATAAATAGTAGGACAGACTGGGCTCTTTAACCTTGGTTAGGCTACCGGTCTAGTAGAAAGAAACCTCTGAATTCAGACCCGTTGAACTCCGCTTAAGAAATTGACCCTGTGTTACATCCTGCTCGTGCGGAGGGGTTGGTAAATAAATAAATAAATATATATATATATATATATATATATATATATAATATATATATATATATATATCCACATTCACTATCACCAAACCGGATTAACACAAGGTCTTTTTTACGTGGGGATTCTTATGGGGCATCCAGTGAGGATCAAACTCGTGATTCAGTTATAATGGTTCTGCGAGACTAATCCCCCCCTTTACCCAGACGATACCGGGTAGCCGCTTCTAGTCAAAAATAAATAAATTAAAGAAATACACGCTAGGAATATCACATTCAGTAATATTTATCGTTGTTTTTTTTTCTGTTGTTTTTACGGGAAGCCGTAAAGTTCTTTTTAGGAAACGAGACTTGACGAGACATGGGCAGAAAATAAACGTGATGTTATGTGAGTTTAATGATTGTTTTCTGTTGTTTTTCTCGCCATTTTTATCAACTGCCATTTTTATTAACTGTTTGTAATGACTTCTTTTTTTTTTTTAGCAAATGTTAACATTCAATTCAGAGTTTGAAATTACAAGTTTTGAACTGTATACAACGTGTAGGCAATTTCTTTCTGTCTCCAGTACCATATTGGCTATTATATATCAATATATCAGTAATCGTGAAGCCAGAAGAAAACATGTCCACTCGTTGTGTGTTATAATGAACTAGCAAGAATACGCGCCCATCGGGCGTAAGTATTTCAGTTTTAAAGTAAGGAAATACATTAAACTAGAAATACCAACGAAATTAAACAAGAACGTATATAAAAAGATTACGCTTTTTAGATCATATTTTAATTGGTTTCTTTATGTAATTATTCATAAGATTGATTTTAATAAGTTGGAGGTTAGCTCAGTCTAGAGCGTGGCTAGAAACCACAAGGTTCCTAGTTAAACTCCTCGCCAGGGAGCTTGAAAGCATCAATTGCGGGTACGGATGGTAGTGTGGCGCTCCACCTCAGATGCTAAAAAAAAATCTCCTTATTGAAAAGGGGATAGACTCCCTCGCTGACTGGCTGATACCGTTAACCCCCCCGTTGACTTTACTTTTAATTATTTATTAAACCTGGATTTGTTAAAACCAGTATAAAAATTAACCACACCATATATTATGTAAACCTTTATTTCTTAGTGATATATAAGACACATTGCAGGATTTTACTGATGCACTTATAACATGGGCTGTTTTGAGGCAAATCTAACTTAGTTTTTCAAAGAGACATCGTTAATAAATAAGATTCATTCTATGTATTAATGATTTTGACTATAAATTAAATACTTATTGATAAAAGTTCTTGAGGGTCTTGTGAAGTAAGCAGTGACGTAATTTCGGTTACATGGGATTCTAACCGGTACTACCACTACCACACCTTGTCGGCTGGGGCGTTAAAATGCAGCAACTGCACCTCTGCAGAGGAGTAAGACTCCCTCAGTAGGGCCACCTGTTGACCGTGGGTGGCGACCCGTGGTGCTTAAGGTGGTTGAGCAGCCCATGACTTGCAATACTCCACTTTGGCCCTTTCTTAAGCTAGACGAGCGGTCGGAGAGGCCCCCTTCGATCAATTCGCTTGTTACGTCAAGCCTAGCACCTATATGATTGCTCCAACCCTATTTTCATTACGGCAAGTCCCAACCCTTTTTATCATATGGGTGCTAGAAGGCGGTGACTGAGGGTCTACATGTCCTGGGAATGACGTTAAACTCTATCTGATGGTGAGATTCCAGTTTTGGAGGTTTGGAGAATGTGGAGTACCCTTTCATCACCATTGCTCCCAGGTCCACGCTGACCCGGAGTGGTAGTACCTGTTAAGGTCCCATGTATGGGTTAAATAGAAAAATGTATTTATAAAAGATTGAGTGTCCAATTAAGGATTGATTTATTTCAAAACTTTATCGGCATTAAATGACCCACTGAGGTTGATATGCTAAAACAAACCAAACCAAACCAAATCAAACCAAACTACCACTACCAGGGTTGACCTGGGAGTAATTGTAATGAAGGCTGATTGATTGATTTTAACTAAAAATCAAACTGTCTGGGGTTATTTTATGCCTAGAAGTTAGTGATTTGCATACATTGTCTTCTTGGGCCATAGATAGGACCCTAGCAGGTACTAGCAGTCCATCGGCTCTCAAGTTACGCAAGTTTTGCCTCGGTTACAGGTAGTGAAGGTTTCTCAGTTATTTTAGATCTTGAGCAAGGTCCTAGTATTCTTTATTTTTTAAAATTTCGTTTTCTTTTCCATATGATCTAGCGGAATTGTTTCTTCTTCTTCTCTCTCTCTTCTCTCTCTTCTTCTTCTCTCTTTCTTTTTCTTCTTTTCTTCTTCATTCTTCTTCTTCTTCTTCTTCTTCTTCTTCATTCTTCTTCTTCTTCTTCTTCTTCGTCTTCTTTTCATTCTTCTTCTCTTCTTCTTCTTCTTCTTCTTCTTCTTCTTCTTCTTCTTCTTCTTCTTCTTCTTCTTCTTCTTCTTGTTTTCGGTCAGATCTTTTTCTTATTCTTTAAACGAAAGTAAAAAAAAAAAAAAAAAAAAAAAAAAGATAGAAAAAGAAAAGAAGAAGCATACTATCGACGCTTTTGTCGACTGTCTGTGTGTCGCTGCATTGGCAAACGACCCAAAATCAAATCATAAAAAAAGAATGAAAAGCAAACGCCAATAATGAGAAATATTGAAACACCAACGAAACGAATTGCATAGAAACCTTGTGTCACATCCAGAGGCGGGAGGCTCCGAAAGACACTGACAATGAATCACGAAACGAAATGTTTCACATTCAAATAACTGCGCCACACGCCAACAATTTCGATGATCAGAACAATCAGAAATCTTTGGGGTTTTATTTTTGAGAATTTTAAAGAATGAAAAAGAATGAATTAAAAAAAAAAGACTGAAAGATAAATAAACGTGTTTTTTTTTCTTATTTAACTATTTAAAATTTAGTGATTTTTGAAAAAAATATTTACTTACAGGCCAAAAAATCAATTTCTAACTCCAAGCCCCAAAAAACAAAACAATTTTCTTTTTATTTTCTTTTTTCATCTTCATTTACTTCTTCTACTTCTCCTCCTCTTCCTTCCTCTTCTTTCTTTTTCATTTCCTCTTCCTTCTCTTCTTCTTCTTCTTCTTCTTCTTCTTCTTCTTCTTCTTCTTCTTCTTCTTCAGTGTCTCTTCACAGTCGTCTTCTTCTTTCTTCTTCTTCTTCTTCTTCTTCTTCTTCTTCTCTTCTTCTTCTTCTTTTCTTTCTTTTTTTCATTTCCTCTTCCTTCATTCCTTTCTTTAATTTCTTCTTCTTCTTCTTCTTCTTTCTTCTTCTTCTTCTTCTTCTTCTGACGATGATGATGATGAGCATCATCATCATCATCATCATCTTTTTTTTTTGAAAGAGGAAGAAAAAAGAAAATGTGTTTTTTTTTTTATTTAACTATTTCGAATTTAGTGATTTTTTAAAAACCTATTTATTTACAAGGCAAAAAAATCACCCTTCAACTCCAAACCCCAGAAAAAAAACCAAACAAAAACCAAACAATGAAAACCCAAAAATGTTTGATATAAAGCGGGATATTGAAAAAAATTGATCTCTTTGCTTCTGTTTTTGTATTTACGACTTGAAGCTCTCTCGTAGATAATAGAACGAAAAGAGAGAAAAAAAAAAGAGAAAAAAAAGAGAAAATTTTTTCTATAAGATATTGGTAAATTGACAGTAAAAAGATAATGGCTGATATTTGTATTTANTTTCAGTTTTAAAGTAAGGAAATACATTAAACTAGAAATACCAACGAAAATTAAACAAGAACGTATATAAAAAGATTACGCTTTTAGATCATATTTTAATTGGTTTCTTTATGTAATTATTCATAAGATTGATTTTAATAAGTTGGAGGTTAGCTCAGTCGGTAGAGCGTTCGGCTAGAAACCACAAGTTCCTAGTTCGATACCGGTCCTGCCAACTCAGCGTATGAGTACACAGGGATATATGCGGTAAAGTAAGGAGCTGATGTAGTGTGGCGCTCCACCTCAGATGCTAAAAAACATCTCCTTGGTCTAGCGCTATTGAAAAGGGGATAGACTCCCTCGCTGACTGGCTGATACCGACTTTAGGCCGCCCCGTTGACTTTACTTTTAATTATTTATTAACCTGGATTTGTTAAAACCAGTATAAAAATTAACCACACCATATATTATGTAAACCTTTATTTCTTAGTGATATATAAGACACATTGCAGGATTTTACTGATGCACTTAACATGGGCTGTTTTGAGGCAAATCTAACTTAGTTTTTCAAAGAGACATCGTTAATAAATAAGATTCATTCTATGTATTAATGATTTGACTATAAATTAAATACTTATTATTGATAAAAGTTCTTGAGGGTCTTGTGAAGTAAGCAGTGACGTAATTTCGTTACATGGATTCTAACCGGTACTACCACTACCACACCCTGTCGGCTGGGGCGTTAAAATGCAGCAACTGCACCTCTGCAGAGGAGGAAGACTCCCTCAGTAGGGCCACCTGTTGACCGTGGGGGCGACCCGTGTGTGCTTAAGGTGGTTGAGCAGCCCATGACTTGCAATACTCCACTTTGGCCCTTTCTAAGCTAGACGAGCGGTCGGAGAGGCCCCCTTCGATCAACGCTTGTTACGTCAAGCCCTAGCACCTATATGATTGCTCCAACCCTATTTTCATTACGGCAAGTCCAACCCTTTTTATCATATGGGTGCTAGAAGGCGGTGAACTGAGGGTCTACATGTCCTGGGAATGACGTTAAACTCTATCTGATGGTGAGATTCCAGTTTTGAGGTTTGGAGAATGTGGAGTACCCTTTCATCACCATTGCTCCCAGGTCCACGCGACCCGGATGGTAGTACCTTTAAGGTCCCATGTATGGGTTAAATAGAAAAATATATTTATAAAAGATTGAGTGTCAATTAAGGATTATTTATTTCAAAACTTTATCGGCATTAAATGACCCACTGAGGTGATATGCTGTTAAACAAACCAAACCAAATCAAACCAAACTACCACTACCAGGGTTGACCTGGAGTAATTGTAATGAAGGCTGATTGATGATTTTAACTAAAAACAAACTGTCTGGGGTTATTTTATGCCTAGAAGTAGTGATTTGCATACATTGTCTTCTTGGGCCATAGATTGGACCCTAGCAATACTAGCAGCCATCGGCTCTCAAGTTACGCAAGTTTTGCCTCGGTTACAGGATGTGAAGGTTTCTCAGTTATTTTAGATCTTGAGCAAGGTCCTAGTATTCTTTATTTTTTAAAATTTCGTTTTCTTCCATATGATCTAGCGGAAATGTCTTTCTTCTCTCTTCTTCTTCTTCTTCTTCTTCTTCTTCTTCTCTTCTTCTTCTTCTTCTTCTTCATTGTTTTCTCTTCTTCTTTCTTCGTCTTCTTCTTCACATCTGTATTTTCTTCTTCTTCTTCTTCTTTCTTCTTCTTCTTCTTCTTCTTCTTCTTCTTCTTCTTCTTCTTCTTCTTCTTCTTCTTCTTGTTTTCGGTCAGATCTTTTCTTTATTCTTTAAACGAAAGTAAAAAAAAAAAAAAAAAAAAAAAGATAGAAAAAGAAAAGAAGAAGCATACTATCGACGCTTTTGTCGACTGTCTGTGTGTCGCTGGATTGGCAAACGACCCAAAAATCAAATCATAAAAAAGAATGAAAAGCAAACGCCAATAATGAGAAATATTGAAACACCAACGAAACGAATTGCATAGAAACCTTGTGTCACATCCAGAGGCGGAGAGGCTCCGAAAGACACTGACAAATGAATCACGAAAGAAATGTTCACATTCAATAACTCGCCACACGCCAACAATTTCGATGATCAGAACAATCAGAAATCTTTGGGGTTTATTTTTTGAGAATTTTTAAAGAATGAAAAAGAAGGAAAAAGAATAAAAAAGAATGAATTAAAAAAAAAGACAGAAAGAAAATAAATGTTTTTTTCCTTATTAACTATTTAAAATTTAGTGATTTTTGAAAAAAATATTTGCTACAGGCCAAAAAATCAATTTCTAACTCCAAGCCCAAAAAATCAAAAAACAAAACAAAACAATTTTATTTTCATTTATTTTCATCTTCATTACTTCTTCCACTTCTTCTTCTTCCTTCCTCTTCTTTCTTTTTCATTTCTTCTTCTTCTTCTTCTTCTTCTTCTTCTTCTTCTTCTTCTTCTTCTTTTCTTCTTCTTCTTTCTTTTTCCTTTCCTCTTTTCTTCATTTCTTTTCTTCTTCTCTTCTTCTTCTTCTCTCTTCTCTTCTTCTGATGATGATGATGCTCATCGTCCTCATCATCATCTTTTTTATTTGAAAGAGAGAAAAAAGAAAATGTGTTTTTTTTTTTTTAACTATTTCGAATTTAGTGATTTTTTGAAAACCTATTTATTTACAAGGCAAAAAAAAAAATCACCCTTCAACTCCAAACCCCAGAAAAAAACCCCAAACAAAAACCAAACAATGAAACCCAAAAATGTTTGATATAAAGCGGGATATTGAAAAAAAAAAATTGATCTCTTTGCTTCTGTTTTTGTATTTACGACTTGAAGCTCTCTCGTAGATATAAACGAAAAAGAGAAAAAAAAAAGAGAAAAAAAAGAGAAATTTTTTTATAAGATATTGGTAAATTGACAGTAAAAAGATAATGGTTGATATTTTTGTATTCACTATTTTTTTAAACGAAAGTGCAATTTTATTGTGAAACCATGCAAATTTAAACAAATACTCTTCTTAAACTTGCATAAAACAAACTATATTTTAAAGTATACTATTGACAATAATATGAAAAACATCACCACCCTGCTATAATCATCCTTGTAGAAGAACAGTAAGTAAATAGGCGGAGTGACCTATTGTCAGTATCAACCGGACAGCGAGGGAGTCTATCCTCTTTTCGCTAGCGCTTGATCAGGAGATTTTTTTGCTAAGTGGAGTGCCACGCCTACTGTCGGCTCCCCACTTTACCGCACAGATCAGATAACCCATTTGTGCTACACATGCGCTGAGTTCATGAAACCAAAAATGTTTGATATAAAGCGGGATATTGAAAAAAATTGATCTTTTTGCTTCTGTTTTTGTATTACGACTGAAGCTCTCTCGTAGATAATAGACAAATAAAACGAAAGAGAAAAAAGAATAGAAAAAATAGAAAAAATGATAAGATATTTGTAAATTGACAAAAAAATATAATGTTGATAATTTTATTTACTATTTTTTAAACGAAAGTGCAATTTATTTCTGTGTGGTGGAAAATTCTCTCCACGGTCTGATTGTCTGGTATTGGCCTATCAGATTAAAGAAATACTTAAGTCTTAATAAATTAAATATATATTATATAGAAAAGACTAATGAAATTAAATAAGAACACAAAAAGATTACACTTATTTTTACTTTGTTCTAATTTATTTCAGTATAAAATTATAGGAATATAAACATTAGCTACATAAACGAGAGTAACCTCCCCTTGTTTATTTCACTTTGAAGAAGCCATCTGTTTTGGTTGGCCATTTTCATTTCACCATAAATTTACACTGAAAAATACGAATTTGTTCGAATCAATACAACTGCATGTTTGAGCACGAAAATATCATAAAATGTGTTCTTAATTCTGCTTGCGCATTATTTGAAGTAACTTAATTGTTATAAGAACACATTTTATGCTGTTTTCGTGATAAAACATGCAGTTGTATTGATTTACGTGAAATGATATGGCTTCCTCAAAGTGAAATAAACAAAGGAGGTTACTCTCATTTATGTAGCTGTAAAAGATACCTCCCCTACCCTTCTAAAATCTATAAAACTAGTCAAAAATCTACCACTGTATTCTATGTAGAATAAACCTTCTACAAGTCCGAGCCTGTTGTTTGCTTACTACCACAACTGTCTAATGTCCAGAATTTTAAGAATTTTAACGACTGTAAAGAAGCTGGTAAATAGGGTATCCGCACCTTAAGTTTTGTATAGTACACTCAAATAGTTTTCTGTTTCTTATGAAATAAACTTTTTACCTCAGTATGTTAAAACTGAGATGTTTAATTTCGAATTATCATATAAGTAGTAATATTCTGGAAGTTTCAGAAATTTATTGGTAAGAATTGTTTTTGAATAAGTTTTTTGGATTAAGTCTCGAATAAGCACCCTAGCTCATCAAGCTAAACTGACAAAAACAAATTTTACAAATTGTGTTTGTGTTGTTTTGTTTTACGGCATATCAACCTCAGTGAGTCATTTAATGCGATAAAGTTTTGAAATAAATAAATTCTTAATGGATAATACAATTTTTTTTATAAATACATTTTTCTATTTAACCATAATGGAACGCCTAACAGGTACTACCACTCCGGGTCAGAGTGGACCAGGGAGCAATGGTGATGAGAGGTGCTCCAATTACCAACTCCAGAACTGGAACCTCACATCAGATAGAGTTTAACGTCATTCCCAGGACATGTAGACCCGCAGCCACCGCCTTCTAGCACCCATAGGATAAAAAGGGGTTGGGGCTTGCTATAAGGGCAATGGGGTTGGGAAAATCATATAGGTGCTAGGGCTTGACGTGACCAGCCGATTGATCGGAGGGGGCCTCTCCGACCGCCTGTCTAGCCCAAGATAGGGCCAAAGTGGAGTATTGCATGTCATGAACTGCTCATCCACCTGGGCTCTATCCTTAAGCATCACGGGTCGCTACCCACGGCCAACAGGTGGCTCCATTGGGGGAGTCTTACCCCTCTGCAGAGGTGCAGTCGGTGCATTCTAACGCCCCAGTCGACTGGGCGGAAAATTTTTTTTTACAATTGTGTGATACTATTTCTGAACAACATCTTTTTATTTGAATAAATATAAAATATATTTTGTAAATAAAGACTCCATTTCTCTTCTGATTAAATAAAACTATTTTAGTATAAAAACGTGTTTTTCGTTTTTTAAAATAATTATTGTAAGTGTTGAAAAAAATCATAAACTTTCAATTAAAAAGTATTTATTAAAAAAAATATTAAAAAAAATTTATTAAAAAAGATTTTGCTATTGAATTTGAATTTGAATACGTGTACCAACCATGTGAACAAAATTTTTTTTCAAATAATTTTTTAAAAAAAAAGTATATATTTATTGAAAACTGAACCATAACAATATAAATTTATCGGTAGTGCCAAATAATATTTTTTTATTAAAATAAAAAAATATTATTTATTCAAATAAAAAGATGTTGTTCAGAAATTGTATCACACAATTTGTAAAATTTGTTTCTGTCAGTTTAGCTTGATGAGCTAGGGTGCTTATTCGAGACTTAACCCCCAAAATTGTTTACCTATAAATTTCTGAACTCATAGCAAGCCCCAACCCTTTTATCATATGGGTGCTAGAAGGCGGTGGCTAAGGGTCTACAGGTCCTGGGAATGCCGCTAAACTCTATCTGATGGTGAGGTTCCAGTTTTGGAGGTTTGGAGAATGTGGAGCACCCCTTCATTACCATTGCTGCCTGGTCCACTCTGACCCGGAGTGGTATTACCTGTTAACGTCCCATCCATGGGTTAAACAGAAAAATGTATTTATAAAAAAATTGATTATCCATTAAGAATTACTTTATTTCAAAACTTAATGATTATTGTAAGTGTTGAAAAAAATTCATAAACTTTTGATTAAAAAGTATTTATTAAAAAAGATTTTGCTATTGAATTTGAATTTGAATACGTGTACCAACCATGTGAACAAAATAAATTTTTTCAAAAATTAAAAAGTATATATTTATTGAAAACAGAACCATAACAATATAAATTTATCGGTAGTGCCAAATAATATTTTTTTATTAAAATAAAAAAAACTGGTACTAATGCGAAATATTGTGCAAGACATAATAATATAATAATCAGAAGTTTATAAATATTTTTCAATACTTATGATAAATTACACCCCCCCCCAAAAAAAATTAAAACACAATACTCTTCTTAAACTTGCATAAATTAAAAATACTATATTTTAAAAGTACTAGCAAATATATGCACCTCCGGGGTGCAAGTATTTCAGTTTTAATATAATAAAATATCATATTAGATTAGAAAGGCTAATGAAATTGAATAAGAATGCAGATAAAAAGATTTGGAACAGAGGGGATATAATCGAAAAATAGAACAACTTTGAAACTAACTCTTCCATCATTTTCCATTACTCCCGTCTTTCATTGGTAAATTTTCCTAATTTAACTATTTAGTTAAGATAGGAAGTAAAGAATAAAATTACAGTTATTTCTTCTTGTTAATGAATTTCTTTCAAGATTTATCCCCTCATGTTCAATAAGAAAAAAACCCAAACAATTTGAAATCAATAATACTAAGCATATATTTATTAAAATCAAAATTTAAAAATCAATATGCAAATTAGCCTTCCCATTCATACTGTAAACTGCTCTTTTGTTGTATATTTAAATACAATTGCATGTTATTAGTATGTAGATATGGTCAACAGTCTTAATGATGTAGACAATTTTATTAATAATCGAGGTTTAAATAAAAATAATATCATGGAGAATGTGATGTAAATAACTAAGGGAATTGAGATTTGTATAGTAATATAGTTTCGGTCACAGACAGAAAAACACACAATCTCCATTATAATAAGAGATACTATTGACAATAATATAAAAAAACATCACCGCCCTGCTATAATCATCCTTGTAAAAGAACAATAAGTTAAAGTAAATAGGCGGAGTGGCCTATAGTCAATATCAGCCGGACAGCGAGGGAGTCTATCCTCTTTTCGCTAGCGCTTGATCAGGGGGATTTTTTTGCTAAGGTGCCACGCCTACCGTCAGTTCCCCACTTTGTTTTTATTTATTTATTTATTTATTTATTTATTTATTGAAAACTCTTCGAGATATATCCGAATCTCAAGTGAGAAACCTAAAACACTTTTATAACTATGGGGGGTGGTGGGGGTGGTGGAGGTGCAAATAACGAAAATGATTTTCTTTCGTTAGTTCAAAAAATTTTAGAAAAAAACCAAAAAAAAAAACCCAAAAAAAAACCCAGAATTTTTTTTTTATTCTTTGTTTTATTTATTTATTTATTTATTTTTCAATTGAAAACTCTTCGAGATTATATTCCGAATCTTAAGTGAGAAACCTAAAACACTGTGGGGGTGTGTGTGTGCAAATAACGAAAATAATTTTCTTTTGTTTTGTCCAAAGAATTTTAGAAAAACAACAACAACAGAATACTACGTAAAAAAAATTATCTTATTTTGTCAAATAACTCGAGGACAGATTAGTGGTTTTATTTTGTCGAAATAAATAAATTGGTTTTATTGTCTTGGGTTATTTCTTGTTTGCATGTTTTTTTATTTTTATGAAAAGATGTCAATTTTTTTGCAATCAATTTTTATCTATGTCACAAACGAAATCTAACTTTGACTTATGCTAAAAAAATGTAAATAAAAGCTGACCTTTTTAAATAGAAGTAGGTCGTTAACTCTTGTACAATTTGTAGATCTATACAGAACTATTTGGGTGCTAGAAGGCGGTGGTTGCGGGTCTACATGTCCCGGGAATGACGTTAAACTCTATCTGATGGTGAGGTTCCAGTTTTGGAGGTTTGGGGAATGTGGAGCACCCCTTCATCACCATTGCTCCCTGGTCCACTCTGAACCGGAGTGGTAGTACCTGTTAGGGTCCCATCTATGGGTTAAATAGAAAAATGTATTTATAAAAAAATTGTATTATCCATTAAGAATTGATTTATTTCAAAAATTTATCGGCATTAAATGACCCACTGAGGTTGATATGCCGTAAAACAAAACAAACCAAACCAAACCCAGAACTATTTGGGTTAGTGACTGCTATAATCATCCTTGGAGAAGAACAGTAAGTTAAGTAAATAGGCGGAGTGGCATATTGTCAATATCAGCCGGACAGCGAGGGAGTCTATCCTCTTTTTGATCAGGGATATTTTTTCTAAGGTGAAGAGCCACGCCTACCGTCAGCTCCCAACTTTAACACACAGATCAGATTAAACATGTAAATAAAAGCTGACCTTTTTAATATAGGTAGGACGTTGACACTTGTACAATTTGTAAATCTATACAGAACTATTTGGGTTAGTTAAGGCCATAATCATCCTTGGAGAAGAACAGTACGTTATGTAAATAGGTATAGTAGACTAATGTCAGTATCAACGAGGGAGTCTATCCTCTTTTCGCTAGTGCTTGATCAGGGATATTTTTTGCTAAGGTGAAGTGCCACGCCTACCGTTAGCTCCCCACTCTACCACCCAGATCAGATTAACCATTCTGTGCTACACCTGCGCTGAATTGACGGGGACCGATATCAAACCAGGAACCATGCGTTCCCTGGTCCGGTTTTTCTACCGAATGAGCAAGACCGACCCCTTTAGAAGAATAGTAGGGGTATTTTTTCACCCATAGTCGGGACCGCCCTGTCGGCTGGAGCATTAGAATGCGCCGACTGCACCTCTGCAGAGGGGTAAGACTCCCCCAATGGGGCCACCTGTTGGCCGTGGGTGGCGACCAGTGATGCTTAAGGATAGAACCCAGGTGGCTGAGCAGTCCATAACTTGCAATATTCCAGTTAAGGCTTTTCTTGGGCTAGACGGGCGGTCGGAGATACCCCCTCCGATCAATCAGCTGGCCACGTCAAGCCCTAGCACTTATATGATTGCCCTAACCCTATTGCCCTTATGGCAAGCCCCAATCCTTCTTATCATATGGGTGCTAGAAGGCGGTGGCTGAGGGTCTATATGTCCTGGGAATGACGTTAAACTCTATCTGATGGTGAGGTTCCAGTTTTGGATGTTTGGGGAATGTGGAGCACCCCTTCATCACCATTTCTCTCTGGTCCACTCTGACCCGGAGTGGTAGTACCTGTTAGGGTCCCATCTTTGGGTTAGATAGAAAAATATGAGTTTATGAACAAAATTGTATTATGCATTAAGAATTAATTTATTTCACGATTTTGTCGGCATTAAATGATCCACCGAGGTTGATATGCCGTAAAATAAACCAATCCAAACCAAACCAAAAACATCAACGTATCCCCAATACAGAATATATTCTTTAAATTGCATGTTTAATACTCTTGATTAAAATGTAGGGTGTAGTGTAATTATTATGGTCCACGGAGAATCTGGGGATTGAAAAATAAAACCGTAATCGGATTTCTGGAGAAAGAGAAGAAAAATAAATAAGAACAAAGGTTAAAGTTTGGAAGGGTAAACACACAACGGGGTGCTAGAAATGATTGAAGAATGACCCCGGAAATAGATTTTGAAATAAAAACGGAAGTTCCGGGTTTTTATCGGAAACTCATGTGACTCCAGGACAAGAAACGGAAGAAGAAGAAAATCGTCCTTTTTCGGCCGGGTTCTGGTGGGAGTCAGACGTGGCTCCCGGTTCTCCGTATGGGTTTGGGATAGTAGTACAGAACATGATACTATGTTAGAAGATAGAAGAATTTGACCATACCCCCTCTCTCTCTTTCCTTCTCTCTGAAAAAGAACCCACGATCCTAAAAGGAATAAACAGCCTTGAGTGTGTTGTTTCTGAACTAACGTCTATTACTACTACTAACGATGACTACTACTACAATGCGAACTTGGCTCTATGCGACATAGGGGTTAGCAAACTAGTTTTGCAGATATTACTGAATAGCGTGTTTTGTCCTCACTGGATGCCTCATATTAGCGACCTTGTGTCACATACTACCATGGAGAACAGGTTCGGTAAATTTCTGACGTCCGATTGTGATGTAATGGTTTGCAAGCTAATCCCACAGATCCATTACGTCTGAATAGCGAATTCGATTCTTAGTGAATGCATCATAGATGTAACCTTTTGTCACATCCTTCTTGTGAAGAACGGGTCTGGTTAATACTTAATCGTATTGTTTAGCAAGCTAGTCTCGCAGATCCATTACTGTTGAATAGCATGTTCGATCCCTATTGGATCATACTTGCTACCTTGTGTTACATCCTACCCATGGAGAACGGGTTGGGTATAAACCTACGTTTGAATTTGCTCTTGCAGCATCGGTTCTATTGTGTGCCTTTTTCTAGTTAACGGCGAGTCTATTAAACTGAATTCACTGTATTTTACAGTGTGAACGGGAAGGCTAATTTGCATATTGATATTAAAAATTTGATTTTAATAAATATGTGCTCAGTATTATGTTATTCTTTACTTCCTATTACAACTAAATAGTTAAATTAGGAAAATTTAGCAATGAAAGACGGGAGTGATGGGAGAGTAAGTTTTAGTTGTTCTATTTTTCGATTATACTCCCCTCTGTTTTAAATCATTTTATCTGCATTCTTATTTACTTTCATTAGCCTTTCTAATTTAATATACTATTTTATTACATTAAAACTTAAATACTTAGATTTTGGCATGTAAGGTGTGCTGGAAGCCATGATTTAAATTTATAAACTCTTCATGATCGCATGGATTCAATCAGCCAATCAACATGCTCGAAAATGTGGTTGGTTAACTATTTAATGGCTTTCATGAAAAGGAATTTAGTTGCTTGTGCTTAACATGGACGAATGTCTCATCGTGGTGTAAGCGTTTGCGTCTATTTCTACTGAAAAGATAGTTCGATCCTGGTTGGATAACCCATACATGCGACCTTGTATCATATCCTGCTGATGGAGACGAGTGGGGTAAATATTAACTCCCAACGTAGTGTAATGTTTAGCAAGCTAGTCTCGCAGAGCCATTACTGTTGAATAGCGTGTTCGATCCTCTTTGGATCATAATTGCTAACTTGTGTCACATCCTATCCGTGGAGAACGGGTTGGGTATATACCTACGTTTGAATTTGCTCTTGCAACATCGGTTCTATTGTGTGCCTTTTTCTATATAACGGCGGGTCTATTAAAGTGAATTCACTGTATTTTATACTCTGAATTCTGTTTGAGTGTCCCACCGTGGTGTATGCGTTTGCATCCATTGCTACTGAAAAGAAAGTTCGAACCTGGTTGGATACCCCTTACATGCGACCTTGTGTCACATCCTGTTGATGAAGACGAGTGGGGTAAATATTAACTCCCAACATAGTGTAATGTTTAGCAAGCTAGTCACGCAGATCCATTACAACAACAAAAAAAGAATATTTGACGTCATATTTCAAACCGTCCCCTTTTTTCAAACCTCAAAATTTTTTAAAACAGACTGAATAACAAGGACTACCATTCGCTTTTCTCGTTATTCTGTGATAAAAATGTCTTATTACCTTCCATATACCAACAAAAGCCCTGAAGATGATCTAATTAATAGATCGAAACACTGTAGCGTTGATGCACCTTCGACGCAACCTTGTATCAAATCCTATCCACAGCGAACAGTTTGGGTAAATAAATGAGCCATTCCATGGTGGTGTGATAGTTAGCGAGATCCATTATTACTGAGTCGTGAGTTCGATCCTTTGGAAACGCGTGGTGCAATGGTTATCGTCGTACGGAATGGACACGGCGGGAGGGGTTCAAATACTGAAGGGGACTCTTTGCATTTCACATAGTGCTCTTACTCTTGGGAAAGGTTTGAATCAAACTATTCTCCCTCCAGTTATGCCTAAATAGTAGGGTAGACTGGGCTCTTTAAACTTGAAAAAGGCAACCAGTCTAAGAGAAGGAAATCTCTGGAATCAAACCTGTTAGATTCCGCTTCCGTGTGGAGGGGTTATTAAATATATATAGCTGCTCTTTGTGGATTGGTGCTTCCAGGATTTATTCAAGGCTGCACACAACTTTATATCGTCAGTTAAATGAAATGGACCACCAAAAAATGAAAAATAAACAAAAACCAACAAAAAACAAAGCAAATAAGATATAACCATATTAAAAAAAAAAGGTTTATGAAAAGCCCCGTAATTCTAATAAAATCATTAAAGAGAATTGTGATTTTAGAAGCTTATATGTACGTAGGAAAAGGATACAGCAACACGAGTTCACCTATGTTCATTGCAAAAGCTATGTATTCAACTATTCTCCCTTCAGCTATGGGTAAATACTAGGGGTTGGTAAATATGTATATATCTTGCTCTTTTGTGGGATTCTGCTTCCAGGATTTGTTTAAGACAAGCATCCAAATTTATATTGGTAATTAAATGATAAAAACAAAAACAAGCACGAAAAAAAAACAAAAAAACACACAAACAAAAAGAAAACAAACAAAAAAAGCCTCCAAAATAAACAATAAAACAAAAGAAAACAAAATAAACAATAAAACAAAAATCAAAAAATAAACAAAAACCCCCTCCTAACCCAGCCTCCCCAAAAAATAACCAAACCAAAAAAAAAAAAAATTAAAAAAATACGCAAACAAAAAACAACAATAAAAAAAACCATCCCACCCCCCAAAAAATCCAGACTTTTGAATAGCTACATAATTTTCATAAACTCGTTAAAGGGAATAATCCTTAGATTTTAGAAGCATTCAATTACGTATTTTTTTTTTTTTTTTTTTTAGATATCTCTGCTATAATATGAGCTCATTGCTTACGACATTTGTTATTAAAAAAATCTGAGATAGATTGAGTAGGTATTTTTTTATGATAGTTACATCATTATCCACTCCCCCCTCGCGCGTGGCCCCTCCCACACACACAAAAAAAAAGAAATCAGAAAAAGAAGAAAAATTACTTTCTCTTCGAATTTCAATGTTCTCTTCAGCTACCAGCAATACTCGGATAATGATTGCAATTTGAATGCAACTTCCTTTAGGCAAAAAAACAAAAACAAAAGAATAAAAAAAATAAAAAAATAAAAATACCCCCCCCCAAAAAAAAAAGGTCATAGAATACTTGCATTTACCAAGAACCAATTTTTTTTGTCTTCTTGGAATAATGGACAAGTGGTGGGTTCTGTAGAAAACGACAATTTCAGAATCCCGGTGAAATTTAGCGAAAAATCTTCGATATTTCTCGATTTCCGAAAACGAAGATTCCATCAAGTTAAAAGGTAGTTCATTTTTATTCTACGTAACTCGCTTAAAGACTGTCTTTATAGTATAGGGAAAGTCTTGTCACAACGTAACAATATATATATATATATATATATATATATATATATATATATATATATATATGGGAGAATAAGTGCTTAATTGAAGTCATAACTAATTGAAATTTAATTAGTTGATGATTAATAAATTAGGCGAGCATATCTGTTTAAATGTAAAGGCGTAGACAAATCGAGAAAAAGTCGATCACTGTATGTACATTTCGGCATATTATGCTCATCAACAGAACTATAGACAGGAGACTGCTCTGTGCGTGATTCTTTTACTTTCATATATATATATATATATATATATATATATATATATTATATTATATATATATATATATGAGTAAGAAAAGGTGGAATGAAAACATCACACAATGCTGTTAAAGAAGAAAACAATTTATGATATAATCATAGCTGATACTGATCAATATTTCGATTTTACAAAAATCATCATCCCGTAGTTGTTTGGGTCGGAGAGGAAAGTTTGGACTTTCCTCTCCGACCCAAACAACTACGGGAGTGAATGAGCTCTGATGATGATTTTTGTAAAATCGAAATATTGATCAGTATCAGCTATGATTATATTATAAATTGTTTTCTTCTTTAACAGCATTGTGTGATGTTTTCATTCCACCTTTTCTTACTAATATGTCGATTCATTTCCTTTCTTTTAACTTTTATATATATATATATATATATATATATATATATATATATATAATATATATAATATTAAGTTAAAATTGGTCTCTTACCTTTGTGATTTTATTTTCTCCAAAGCTTATATAATAATTTATATTAATTTAATTCTTTAAAAGTTTCCAATAATAGACGAGGGAAACATTCCATCCGGGACTTCTTTCTCTCTCAAATAAATTTTTTTCTATATTTTCTATTTTTCTGTCTTTATTTATTTATTTATTGTTTTTATTATTTTTTTTTTACTATTTAAAAAAAAAAAATTGAGAGAGGTGCCTTGGAAGGGATTTTTTCATTTATTCCACTCATCTCATACACTTTTATTTCATTCATTCATCCATTTTGGCATTAATTCTTAACTATATCTATCTATCAATCTATCTATATATCTCTATCCATCTATCTAATATCTATATCTATCTATCTATCTATCTATTATCTATATATATATATATATATATATTATATATATATATATATATATATAATAAATACATATATAAAGTTTTACATATCTATTATTTGGTGACAAAGAAACAGTCCAACCCACTTGGTTTCATGCGTCAACAATCATCAGGTGAACTTGTTTCAAATGCAAGGAAAATTGAAAAATTGCAAAAAATTACAGAAAATTCAATAGACATAGGATGTGTCTGAATGAATGAAATGTTAAGCGTATGTATGTGGTGATGTTTTGAACACACACACACATATATTATATATATATATATATATATTATATATATGTTTCGTTAAACTGTACTGACGATTCGTGTCGGACGAGTTTTTGTTCGATCCTTTCTAATTTTCTGGCCCTCTTTTTGGTGTCAGGGTGGAACTGGTGTAGCAATCCACCAAAGGTTTCTTCGCGAGCGCTTTCGGCCAGACCAGTTACACCCTGACACGAAAAAGATGGCCAGAAAATTAAAAAGGATCGAAGAAAAACTCGTCCGACAAGAATCGTCAGTAGAGTTTAACGAAACATGTTTAAAAGAAAAAAATGCCACCAAAATACACTTATTTTAATATATATATGGGCTGGCTTAGCTCAGTCGGTAGAGCGTTCGGCTAGAAATCACAAGGTTCCTAGTTCGACACCGGTCCTCACCAACTCAACATATGAGTAGCACAGGGATCTGTACGGTAAAGTAAGGAGCTGATGGTAGGTGTGGCGCTCCACCCAGATTTTAAAACAATCTCCTTAGTCTAGCGCTATTGAATAGGGGATAGACTCCCTCGCTGACTGGCTGATACCGACTTTAGGCCGCCCGTCGACTTTACTTATACTAGCAAATATATGCACCCTCCGGGTGCAAGTATTTAAGTTTTAATGTCATAAAATATTGTATTAATTAGAAAGGCTAATGAAACTAAATAAGATACAGATAAAAAGATTTGAACAGAGGGAGTTATAATAAAGATTTGAAACAGAGGAGTATAATAAAAATGGAACAACTGAACTTACTCTTCCATCACTCTCGTCTTTCATTGTTATTTTTCTAATTTAAGTATTTAGTTAAAAGAGGAAGTAAAGAATAAAATGACAGTTATTTTATCTTGTTAATGGATTTCATTTAAGATTCATTGAAGAGATTTTTGCTTATATTCATTAAAATAAAACCAGTTAGAAATCAATAATACTAAGCACATATTTATTAAATTCGATTTTTTAATATCAATATGCAAATTAGCCTTCCCGTTCACACTGTAAACCGCTATTTTGTTGTATATATAAATATAATTGTATGTTATCAGTACGTAGACATAGTTATCAGTATTAATAATGTAAGACAATTTTATTAATAATTGAGGTTTAGATAAAAATAAAATCATGGAGAATGTGATGTAAATAACTAAGGGAATTGTGACTTGAGTAGGAATATAGTTTCGGTTACAGACAGAAAACAACACAATCTCCATTATAATAAGAAGATATATATATATTATATATATAATATATATATATATATGTGTATATATAATATACCATCTCCTCCGCACAAGCAGGATGTGAGACAAGGATAATTCACTGAAAACCGGAAGCATCTTGACATCGAACTAAGGATGGTTTGATAAAAAAAAAAACATAACACTCTCGAACGTTGATACTATCATTTAAAATAAATACAACTTCTATATACTTGTTTCTTCATAATTTATACTACACACAACACACAAAAAAATGCATATATTATATAATATATATATATATATATATATATAATATATATTATATATATATATGAGTAAATGTAGCGTGGACATGAAGTCAATTCCTGGTTACTGACAGTCTTTCTTCAATGCGATCTTCAGTGTTTTGGTTTAAGGGTAGCTTATTCAGAATTTTCTTTCAAGGTTAAAGAGCCCAGCTGCCCAAATATTTAACCATAAATAAAGTAAAAAAATAACTCTTGTGTTCGTTAATTAAAAACAAATAACGGACCAAGACACAGAAGACTATCCAAGATCCAAAAGAAATCCAGTCCACCAACCGTTCAAAAACCTGTTAAAACATTTGAGAAACAATGTTTGGTTAAATTGAACTTAACGGATCTAAATTCCACCATCGTATGTCACCCCTCCGAAATAAATAAATTCGGTTAACTCCCTGATTTTTGGCATTTAATGAATTTTCATAGTTGAAATTAATGAATAAAAGTTATAATCACTAGTATATTTATTTAAAACGTTTACATTTGTCAGGTCAGTTACTTGAACCACGTAATCTTTGAGCTAACACAGATTTCAAAGATTAACCCAATATTTTGATGAACAGTTGAAATGAAGATGTGAAGAAGCGACCGGCTTGAAACTTTCAGTTACTCACCACGAGCTCGCCAGAAAATAACATTAAAAAAAAAACAACCAGCCAACCAACCAACACAACCAACCATGCGTAAAGACTCCTAAACTGTTTTGCCTATTCAGTCCACCCTACTATTTACAAAAACTAGAAGCAGAGTAGTAGGATTCCAAATTTCCCAAAAAGCCTCATTCAGGAATTGAATCCAGGTCATTGAGTCCATTTTCTACGACATTAAACCAAATGTCTCCATTGATTGCATACAACATAATTATATAGAAAACATTTTTTCATTTTTTTGTTTTATACATATTTTTCTTTTGTTTTCAGGTTTCTGAGGTAGACTGTCGACAAGCACTAGAAGACACAAAATGGATTATTGAAAGCGTTATCAACTACATTAAGATATCAGAGCTCTTCGCAGAAATGCGTCCCGGCTTCCTGCCTTAAAAAAACGCTAAGCGTTACCAGCTCAAAAATGTCCCTAGCTGAAGCTGTGCCTGCTGAAAAAAACAACCAGCGCTTAAGGCGTTTCACCAGGCACCGCTTCAGCTAGGGATTTTTTTTTTGAGCTGGAACCTCTTAGCGTTTTTTAAGGCTGGAGGTCGGGACGCATTTCTGCGAAAAAACTCAAAATATCTATTTAGTTTAATTTGAAAGGCGGCAGATCTATCGATATAAACTCACCTGAAGATTGGGCAACGTGAAACTTAGAGTCGTGAGATTTTACTCTGTTTTATTTCATCTTATAGTTAAGATACCGTGTATGTTTGCGTACGTGGGTATGTGTTTGCAGGCGAGCGTGAGTGCGCGCGTGCGTGCGTCTGTCTGTCTGTCTGTGTGCGTGCGTGCATGCGAGTGTGCGTGTGTATCTGTGTGCATACATGCGTGCATGCGTGTGTGTATGTATGTGTGTGTATGTGTATGTGTGTGTGTGTGTGGATTCATTTCAGTGAACTTTTTGAGTCACAAGGGGAAAAAAGCTGCGTTTGTGTCAGATTGCATAAAAATCAAACGATGTTGTTTTTTTAATAAGGAAAAAAAAAGAAAAAAAAAAAAAAAAGAAAAGAGAAAGAAAAAGAAAAAAATAGAAGAAAAGAAAAAGAAAGATTCCGATTGTCTTTCTTGGCGACCCCGCTTCTTCTAATGACGACGAATCAGTCATTGTCGATAAGAGATGTTTCAGCGTCTCTTCGATTTTGACAATGCAACTTTTTTTTTTGTCTGTCTCAATCAACGGCTGGCGGCCATCTTTCTTTCTTGTTCAAATGAAGAAGGCACGAGAGACAAATCAAAGAGTGAAGAAGAAGAAAAAATAGGAAAGAAAAAAGGAAAGAAAAAATAGGAAAGAAAAAATAGGAAAGAAGAAAAAATTACACGGTTAAAAACACAAAGACGAAATTGGTGAAAAAGGCCTTTAGGTGAATCGTTATTTAGTTTTTTAACCTTTCTTCTTTGATAAAAGTGCTGCCTTTTTTTTTAAGTAGATAGAAGATATTTCACATATGGTACAGTTTTTTTTTATTTATATTAAACACCCACACCCATGTCATTATAATAATATATATATATATATATTATATATATTATATATAGAGGAGAGAGAAGAGAGAGATAGCTAGATATAATGTTAGTTAGAAAGAGGAAGATAAGAAAGAAATAATTAATATTATATATATAATATATATATATATATATATATTATAGAGAGAGAGAGAGAGAGAGAGAGGGCTAGATATAATGTAGTTAGAAGAGTAGAAGATAAGAAAGAAAGAATATATATATATATATATATTATATATATATATATATAATATATATATTGTTGTACCGGCCGTCCTACAGTGGAGAATATACACCGGTTCTCACTATAAATAGTGAGACACCGAGTGAAAAGGTTGTACTGTTACGTTAACGACAAGCTAGTTGTTCCTGTTACCATTATTGTAAATAACACTTGTCTTATTTTACCCTATCTCGACTTGACTTCTTTTTTACTGTTGGGACTAACTCACAACATATATATATATATTGGTGCAGATTATATGCATAAATATATTGTGTATATATATTAGTTTTGGTTTGGTTTGGTTTGTTTACGGCATATATCAACTCAGTGGGTCATTTAATGCCGATAAAAGTTTTGAAAATAAATCAATTCATAAATGGATAATACAATTTTGTTTATCAACATGTTTTTCCTATTTATCCCATAAATGGGACCCTAACAGGTACTACCACTCCGGATCAGAGTGGACCAGGTAGCAAGTGAATGAAGGGGTGCTCCACATTCCCCAAACCCCCAGAACTGGACCTCACCATCAGGGGAGTTTAACGTCATTCCCAGGACATTATATATATTAGTGCAGGTTATATATATATATATATATATATATATATATTATATTATATATATTATATATATCTTCGGCAGCATTTTTAACCGTAAATTAAAACTTATCATCTATTATAAAAAATTAAAAACCGCGAACCTTGTCACTTTCAATAATCATCTCCAAAAACCACTCGTCTAAATTGAGACCAATGTTGTATATGAGTTTACATGTCCCATAGGAGATTGCTTTCTCCAATATCAGCAATACATATATTGGCCATACGACGACCACATTATCCCGCCGTTTAACAATGCACTTATCTGAACAGCCTCCATTAGTCAACCACTTAAAGACACATTCATGCCCCCTCAACCTACAGAAAAATTTTAACAGAAAACACACTCCCACTCCATAAAGAAAAAACAAACATAAACTGCAAATAATGGAAGGACTCTATATCAAATTAAAAAAACTACCTTAAACCAAAATAAACTTTCAAACCAGTAAAACGTCCTCCAATGCTTATAAAAAAAAATCCCACTCTAACCATTCCCCTCCCTTCCTCACAATCTGTATCCCCCTCAAAAAACCATTAATCCATTGTTTCGTACTAACTACACACCACCACTCTTAAAGCTACTACTCGTTCTTCTATAAAAACGAGGCACTTGAAAACTTAAACATCGTTTCCCCACCTGATGATGGCTGATAAAACCAGCCGAAAGCGCTCTCGAAAAAAAACAAGGATTTGGATGACAATTACAACTTCTCCACCCAAACACGAAAAGATCGCTAGGAAAATGAAAGGACCATAAAAAACTCCTCAGACTTGAATTGTCGTGGCGTTTAACAGAACATATATATATAATATATATATATTATAATATACTTATATATATCATTATGTTACCATGGACATGGAGTCAACAGCTGGTTACTGACGGTTGTCACCAATGCGATTTTCAGACAAAATTGACTTCAGTCAACCATAAATATAAACGTTCTATTAATGAATATTGGGAACTATCTGCTTAGAAATTATAACGTTCCATATTATCCAAATATATAATATAATATAATTAAATATATATATAACTATATATATATATATACTAGCAAATATATGCACCCTCCGGGTGCAAGTATTTAAGTTTTAATGTAATAAAATATTGTATTAAATTAGAAACGCTAATGAAACTAAATAAGAATGCAGATAAAAAGATTTGTAACAGAAGAGGTATAAATCGAAAAAATAGAACTGAAACTTACTTTTCCATCACTCCTGTCTTTCATTTATTTTTTCTAATTTAAGTATTTAGTTAAAAGAGGAAGTAAAAATAAATGACAGTTAATTTTCTTTTTAATGGATTTCATAAGATTCATTGAGAATTTTTGCTATATTCATTAAAATAAAAACCAAACAGTTAGAAATCATAATACTAAGCACATATTTATTAAAATCACATTTTTAATATCAATATGCAAATTAGCCTTCCCATTCACACTGTAAACTGCTATTTTGTGTATATTATAAATATAATTGCATGTTATCATATGTGTAGATAAGGTCAACAGTATTAATTAATATAAACAATTTTATTAATAATTAAGGTTTAAATAAAAATAAATCATTTGGAGAATGTGATGTCAATAACTAAGAATTGTGACTTGAAGAAGAGTAGTAATATAGTTTCGGTTACAGACAGAAAAACACACAATCTCCATTATAATAACATATATATATATATATAATATAAAGATTTTGAAGGCCATTTACAATGCAATATGTGTTGAAAATTATATTTATTTAACTTTTTTTTTTTTAATCTAAATATTTTCGGAAATAAAATTCCCATCATCAGAGTTATTGAAAGTCTAGGTGTTTTTGTACTTATCCCACGGCATGTTTTAATCAATCTGTTGTTTAAGAAGTTGAGCGAAACGCCTAGTATTGACATTTTTTTTCTTTTTCGGTTACTTCTGTGATGTTAAATCGGTTATTTAATGTGATGTTAATTCGGTTAGGCTGCTCCTGCGCTCGTGGAGATTGTCGAAATTATTTTAACTTTTACTATAAATTTAGCCTCGCTCAGGCACAGTGAAATAAAGGTTTTTTTTAAAATAGTATCTTTGAAGCATTGTGCGTATGTGTAATATAAAGATTTTTGAAGGCAATATACAATGCAATCATCATCATCATCATGTCGCGCATACAGCAACGAAAGCCCTGATGAAGGCTTATCTAAACAGACCGAAACACTGCAACGTAGGCGTAATAAACATTATTCGTTTATGAAACTTGAGTCTTTTCAATTTTTTACAATATTTACATACTGTCGGATTCACTTCCATTATTTCTTCACAAATACACACATACACGCATAATATATTATAAATAATATATATATAAATATATATGTGTGTGTGTGGGTGGGTGTAATGGGTGTGTGTGTGTGTGTATATATTGCTATTTCCTTATGCACCTATTTCTGGAACTTTGTACCGAATCATTACATTGACTTTGTTTCTTATGTGTACAATTTCTCTGTCTCGACCTACAGAGAAACTACCTATTACCCAGTGATACAGTCCTCGAAGCATGCAAATGAAATTTACCATCTGAATACTTCCCATTATAAGTGCCTGCTACTTTAGACATTAGTATCTCTTATCAATCTCTACCATCTTATTCTGATCACTACCAAGCAACGTTTCATCACTTCGTCTCTAGTTGTCATTGTAATTCTAGCCACAGTTTGCACAAGGATACGAAGAATCTGAAACACTCAGATGAGAATCGAATCTCTATTAACCAATGGTCTTGGTTTACAAGCTTTTCTAAGCATTAATTTCACACCAGGTCGCCCTACTTCGCTTTACCTAGTACTTTTTTTTCTTACGCCAGGACGCATCTCCCCTCTCTCCTCCTCTCTCTCCCCCTCTCTCTCTCTGTCTATCTCTGTCTCTGTTGTAACTACTATATTAATGTATCGCCAAATTTTTCTACTTCATATTTAAGTACTTCCCAGCCTCAGAAATTTGGTCAATGAAAACGATAACAAACGCATTAAGTCACGTTGGTATTAATCCTGAAAGCAATTGCAAGCGCGTGGATAGCGATAACGCTTAATCTGTTCAAAGTTGAACATAATGAAAAGATAAAAAGAAAAAAAAAAGGCAGAAAAAAAGAGTGAGAAGTAGTGTTAAATCAAGATATGTTATACTTTTTACCACAAGGTTCCTAGTACGATACCGGCCCTCGGCCAACTCAGCGTATGAGTAGCACAGGACTGTGCGGAAAGTAAGGAGGTAATGTAGGTGTGGCGCTCCACCTCAGATGCAAAACAATCTCTTTGGCTTAGCGCTAGTGAAAAGGATAGCCTCCCTCGTTGTCAGGCTGATACCGACTTTAGGCCATCCCGACGACTCTACTTTACTACATTATGTTGAAGAGGATTTTAACGAATCTAAAAACTCCTACCCCCGCTGAATCTAAGTATAAGGGCCAAAGTGAAGTGTTGCATTTCATGGACTGTTCAGCCACTTACGCATCACCCATGGTCACCAGATGGCTCAATTGGAGAAATTAACCCCTCTGCAGGGTGCAGTCGGTGTATTCTTTGCTCAGTCGACTGGGCGGGAAACTATACGTCAGACTCCAGAAGTCGAGCTGTTGTATATTGTACAATCGGAAATAGGGAATTCCGGTTAAATTAAACAAAGGAAAAGACGAAAATAAATGTAACAAAAAAGACTTTTTTCGACTAAAGCGAACAAAAGAATGGAGTAACGGTAACAATAAGTTCGGAAATAGATTTGTCCGCTGATAAAGATAACAGAAAAACGCGTAGGCGTTTGATATATATAAAAGAAAGTCAGGGATCCCAGGTCAGTTAGACAGTACAGACAGTGAGACAGCGGACGGCGAACATAGCACAAGGAGCGGATCGTCGACACGGTCCGTCGCGTCCAAGACGCCACCAGCACCGAGACGCCACAAGCCACCCCTTCCACACACACTCACCACGCTGTAGTCATCGTCAACCATTGGCATCCTATTGTCACGCTGCCACCCACCAGCCCGAGGGAGAGAAATAAAGTCAACTCCCACTATACCCATGTGTTGTGCTTTCTTAAGTCCGACTACATGCTTCGCCACGTGATATACATACCCGCAACATATACTAGCTTACACGATTCAGCAGCGCTGAATTGAAGCCGCTATATATAACATATAGAATTTTGATGCCAGTATACAACAGAGCCTCACCATCTTCCGATACCTGATTACTTTTACACTCTCTTACACTAGTGCCACACTAAGCTAGTTAGTAGAAAACATTAATGAGAATTAGTTGTGGTTGTTTTGAAGGCTACCACAATCAAATTAAAGTAAGAAATTGGAAAACTATGATGTTTGTTTATATATATATATATTATATATATAATATATATATATTATAATATTTCGAAAAAACAATTCTTTTACGAGAAAGATTTATTCATGTTTATTCAATTAGAAATTCCCTCTCTCTCTCCCTCTCTCTCTCTCCTCTCTCTCTCTCTCTCTCTCTCTATCTACTATCTTTATATATATATAATATAGATTTATATTCTTTATATATAATATATTATATATATTAATTATATATATATATATATATATATTATTGTTTGGTTATAGTTTACCAATACAATTAAAGTCTCGTCTTACATCAAAGTGATGTTCCGAAAGCATGGTAAGACGAACTTTTAAATGTATTGGGACTATAAATAAATATAAATAATACAGCTCTTACAGAAGTAATTAGAGCACTTTATAATCACTTTGATTTATTCTTAATATTTCAGGATAAGATTTCTTCGTCAAAAATTTCTGAAATCTGTTACTAGGAATTGTCCATTCTGTTTTGTGCCTTCAAAAATTCTCTGTGCGTGTGTATGTGCAAAGGTTGGCCAAACCTGGAATGAAGACATTGTTGGACAGACACACACACACACACACACACACACACACACACACAGAATTGTGGAAAATATAAGACACAAAACAGAATGAAGGATTCCTAGCAACAGCCCCAGACTTTCAGAAATCTTCTGACGAAGAGATCTTTACCTCGAAATATTAAGAATGAATCAAAGATAAACAAGCACATCAAAGTTACCTTATTTTCTTTCACTTGCATTGTGATAGACTTCAAAACCAACCACCAAAACCAATATATACACAATGCTTCAAGCAAATTATAAACACACACACACACACACACACAATATATATAATATATATATTATATATATATATATATATATATATATATGTTAAGAGAAAGGAATGAATCCGACGGTATGAGTATAGATAAAAGGATATGAAAGCACACAATATGCTGTTAAAGTGAAAACATTTTATATCATATTCATAGGTAATATTAAACAATACTTCGATTTATAAAAATCATTTTCAGAGCTTGTTTTTACTCCGGACTCATCGAGAATTCAAATTATTTTTAGCTCCTTTCTCGATGAGTCCGGAGAAAAAACAAGCTCTGAAGATGATTTTTATATCGAAATATTGTTCAATATTAACCATGAATATGATATTAAATCTTTTCACTTTAACAGCATATTGTGTGTTTTCATATCCTTTTATCTATATATCTAATCATCTATCATCCTATTTCTCTCTCTCTCTCTCTCTCTCTCTCTCTCTCTCTTATAATATATATATATATATATATATATATAATATTATAAAGTGTTTTATAATTATAACCGTAGAAAGAATGTTAGCAAGTCCCTCTGCCCATCCCTGTTGTAGTGAATTCTATGATGAGTCAGTGTCTGGCGTTTTTGGTCTTGTGGTGTACTAAAGGTGAATCAATAACAGGGGATCGGTCTACACAGTAGAGAAATGAATTTGAACTATTATTAATGCAATGGGTTCTATCTGTACAGGAGATCTCAGTATTATTGTCCATGTGCCAGATTAGGTTAAGCGTAATGCTAACTGTGTCTTTCATTGGTAGCCATTTTTCATTTATCTAACCAAATCGTTTCACTATCTATCTATCTATCTATCTATCTATCAAGGTGTTTATTTATTTATCTATTACTGTTTCCTCTCTCTCTCTCTCTCTTTCTCTCTCTCTCTCTCTTCTCTCTCTCTCTCTCTCCTCTCTCTCTCTCTATATATATATATATATATATATATATATATATCTATCTCTTATATCTATCTCAAGCTGTTTCTTTTTTTTCTCTCTCTTTTTGCTATTTCATTTTGTTCCTCTCTCTCTCTCTCCTCTCTTCTCTCTCTTCTCTCTCTCTCTCTCTGTCTATCTATCTATCTATCTATCTCAAGCTATTTCTTTTTTTTTCTCTCTTTCTGTTATTTCATTTTGTTAATATCTATCTATCTATCTTATTTTGTTCATCTCTCTCTCCCTCTCCCTCTCTCTCTCTCTCTCTCTCTCTCTCTCTCTCTCTCTCTATATATATATATAATATATATATGTGTGTGTGTGTGTGTGTGTGTGTGTGTGTGTATGTGTTATTATTTTTACACAGAATGAATATGAGAAGAACGCACATAACATGGAGTTTTATTCAAAATTCTATATGGTCACCAGTATTCGCCTTCAGCCTCCCAAGCCGCTCGGGAATTGTATCAACTTACCCCCAAGAACTCCTGTGGAATGGCAGAAATAAATTCTCATATTCGTTCTTTAAGTTCTTACAAAGTCGTTGGTTTTGTAGAATAGATTTATTCCTTCAATTAACCCCAAAGAAAAAAGTGTTGAATCGGAGCTTCTGGCCGGCCATTCATGCAGACCACGTCTTCATCTCCCAGAATAATGCTGATTCAACTATTCACGAACAACAATAGCAATATTGTATTCTTTTCTTTTTATTTTCTTACTTCTATTCTTCTATTCTTCTTCTGACGTTTTTTCTATCTTACGTCTTCTTCTAACATCTCTTCTAGCGTCTGGACTTCGTCTTGGGGACTTCGTGTCTGGTCTTCCATTGGGGATTTCTCATCTATCATAAGCCCTGGGTCATTGGTAGTTTTTAGATAATAACCCAAGACTTCGATTTAACTTATATCATATTTTATTCTGAAATCCTCACCAGACTACCTGCGCAGATTGAGTCGGCAGCGTGCATAACACGAATTACCACCGTCGTGGTTTTAGCCGATCCAACTAAAATCTCTCTCTAATCGAAACCGGAAGAGGGTCTTCTCCACCGATTCTCACGGTATTCACCGGAAGGAGGATCAGGACTGAGGTCAAGCCTTGTCATTCAATCCTTCAAGGCCGCCGGCTGCACTTATAACAGCCATTTTGGTTTCTACACTACTGTACATAAGTATTAGGAATCTAATAATTATGTGACAGCAAGATGCGGAGGAGCACCAACTAAAACATCGCATATTTAATGGTCATAGGGCCGGCTTAGCCCAGTCGGTAGAGCGTCACCAAGGAACCACAAGGTTCCGGGTTCGATATCGGCCCTCTCCAACTCAGCGTATGCGTATCACAGGGACCTGTGCGGTAAAATAAGGAGCTGATGGTAGGTGTGGTGCTCCACCTTAGATGCAGATAATATTTCCTTGGTCTAGTGCTAGTGAAAAGGGGATAGACTCCCTCGCTGTCTGGCAGATACTGACTTGAGGCCACCCCGATGACTTGAGGCCACCCCGATGAAAAATGTAACTGCATATAAATAGATTATAAAAAATTGTTATCTGTACAACGTTTCGGCCGATATGCCCTCCGGCCTTCTGTGGGTATTTCTTGTCGGACAGGGGAACCTTTTCGGACTCGGGAACCTTATTTTCGGACTCGGAAACTCAGATAACAACGAAGATGAGGACAATAGTCCGAATAACGCAGATGATACTAATCATCAAGCCTCATCTCGAATATTCAGAGAAAATTCTAAAAAAGTTTGAATTAAGGAGTTATTTTTTTTACTCCTCCTGTATAATGATCCCATGACAAAGTCTTTTTCGGTCAGTTTTGCCCACTGGTCATTAGAACTTTGAAAGCCATTTCTGTCCGCAATGGTTGAAGCATTGCTACATTACTTCAAAGAGACTGACCGTCGGCCTTGGCGACCTGCAATGGTCAGTCTATCTTTAAAGATTCTTTTGAATGGCCACTCGTCTCACAGTGCCCACACAGCGCAACGGGCAGGTTGAAGTCTAAATAGAGGTCTGACTCCAGAAACAAAAGATTTTCTAGAGGTCAGCTTTATATATATATATATATATATATATATATATATATATATATAATTTTGAAAATGCATTTTGTTAAAAAAAATCAATTAAAAAAAAAAATCAGAACCATTATAATCGACAAAGAAAACTCAAAATAGTTGGTTATATATATATATATATATATATATATATAATTATATATATATATATATATATATTAATGTTTTTAATTCATTGTTTATTTTACAAATTCATAAAGGATTTGTAAGATTCTTTTTTCGAAGTTGCGTAAATATAAATAATTACTTAGATATTTCTTTATTCATATTTTACATTTTAATTCAATTCTATTAGTTGCGACTTGATTTAAAAAAATGTGTGAGGGATGATAACTAATTAGAACTGAGCCTACTCTAGTGGTGAACCACCTTTTTCTATTTCATATGTTTACTTTATCATTAAACAGTTTAAAATATTAATAGCACGACTTAGTAGTTGTATTAGTAATAATAATAATAATAATAATAATAATAATAATAATAATAATAATAACCATAATAATAATAGTAATAATAATAACAACTATAACAATAAATATGATTATAATATATACTAGCAAATATATGCACCCTCCGGGTGCAAGTATTTAAGTTTTAATGTAATTAAATATTGTATTAAATTAGAAAGGCTAATGAAACTAAATAAGAATACAGATAAAAAGATTTGAAAACAGAGGAGTATAATAAAAGATTTGAAACAGAGGAATATAATAAAAAATGGAACAACTGAAACTTACTCTTCCATCACTCTCGTCTTCATTGTTATTTTTCTAATTTAAGTATTTAGTTATAAGAGGAAGTAAAGAATAAAATGACAGTTAATTTTTCTTGTTAATGGATTTCACTTAAGATTCATTGAAGAGATTTTTGCTTATATTCATTAAAATAAAACAAAACAGTTAGAAATCAATAATACTAAGCACATATTTATTAAATTCGATTGTTTAATATTAATATGCAAATTAGCCTTCCCGTTCAAACTGTAAACCGCTATTTTGTTGTATATATAAATATAATTGCATGTTGTCAGTATGTAGACATAGTTAACAGTATTAATAATGTAAGACAATTTTATTAATAATTGAGGTTTAGATAAAAATAAAATCATGGAGAATGTGATGTCAATAACTAAGAGAATTGTGACTTGAGTAGGAATATAGTTTCGGTTACAGACAGAAAAACACACAATCTCCATTATAATAAGAAGATATATATATATATATATATATATATATATATATATATGGGAGTAAATATGGAAAATAAATCCAACAATATTAAGAAATTTGAAAAAACAAATGTTCCGAAAATAGGATGAATTTAATTATCGATGTTTAAACATTTCGGTTTCTTTACACCTTCATCAGGATGTATCTTAGTGTGAAGAAATTGATGGATGTTTTTATAGATGACAGGAGATGAAAATGTTTATAGACAACAAAAAGATTTTATAAACATTTTCATCTTCTGTCATCTATAAAACATGAAGGTTTAAAGAAACCGAAATGTTTAAACATCGATAATTAAATTCATCCTATTTTCGGAACATTTGTTTTTCAAATTTCTTAATATATATATATATATATATATATATATTTATATATTATTATTTATTATTATTATTATTTTATCATTCATATTTTTGCTGGAAGGCAATTACAATGCGTTTACCGTATAAAATTCGATAATTATAGAAAATAACCATGACAAGTGAATTTGGCAAATAATTATGCGATGCTAGAACATCGTACAATCTGTTTCAACTTTATTAAGTCTCATTAGCGATGTATACTAACGATTTCCCTCCGACAGATGAGACTTAATAAAGTTGAAACAGACTGTACGATTTTTATCATCGCATAATCATTTACCAAATTCACTTGTCATGGTTATTTTCTATAATTATCGAATTTCATACGATATACGCATTGTAATTGCCTTCAAGCAAAAATATAAATAATAATATATACTTTAGTCAACAATGCTTCTAAAAAACAAACATCCAAAAATCTTATATATATATATATATATATATATATATATAAGGTTAAGTAAACAAACAAATGTGTTTATTTTTATATGGCTTTAAGCAAAGATTTTGGGAGGATATGTGCTTAATTGAAGTCGTGCCTAATTTTGAAAATTAATTAGTTAATAATTAATGAATTTTATGCGGGCATATATGTTCAAATGTAAGGCTAAACGAATCGAGAAAATGTCAATCCCTGAATGTACATTTCGACCTATTAGGTGTCATCAGCAAGGTTATAGACATGGAAGACTGCTCCGTGTGTGACTCGAAACCTCGACTGTCAAGCTCTAACCATTACACTCGAAATATATATATATATCATCATCATCATCATGTCGCGCTATTAGCACGGATATCCATGACAATCTCTCGCCAACCTTTCCTATCATTCATTTTCCCAGGGAGGTCCTCTGTGCAGCAACCTGCATCTTTGCTTAGTTGGTCAATGTAGGTCCTTGCTGGGCGGCCCACACTAGCATGTCCGTGTGTTGGCTTCCACAGGAGAACGTCACTTATGAGCTCATCCTTGCTTCTCCAGCAGTGCCCGGCATGTCTTGTCCGTCTCACTCGAATGGTTTGTGAGATGGGGGGCAGGTGGCCATATAGCTGTTTCGTCGTGGGGTGCTGCTTCCACGATTTATTCAGGACTGCACGCAGCATTCTTGTGCAGCTCCCATCCAGCTTATTCTCAAGGCGCCTCGTTAGGGTCCATGTGGTGCAGCCGGTACAGCAACACTGATACAACCACCGCCTGGAAGAATTGTCGCTTTAGCTTGTCAGTGAGATCGGATTTCCATATTACTGATAATTTGTTTGTGGCCGACCACGCTTTTCCTATTCGTGTATTTACATCGCTTTCTGTGGATAGGATATTACCACCTAGTATGTGAATTGTTCTACTGGCTTAAGGGGCTTACCGTTGAGTGTGGTTATGTCTCCTTTCCTTTTGAAACATATGTATATATATATATATATATATATATATATATATATATATATATTAATATCAGGATGTTTATTTATCTTTCTTGTCTCTTTCTTTCTTCCTTTCTTTCTTACGTCTATCAATATATCTATCCAAAACTTGTGTCTCGTTGGATGTCCAACTAATTTGCAGTGGACACATTAGCAGTCTACTGCAGAAATCGAACCTGCCACGTGGGCGTCACTCGGCGTTTTATAATGATCACACAACAGAGTCTTTTACGGTCAGTTTTGCCCACTGGTCATTAGTACTTTGAAAGCCCTTCCTGTCCGCAACCATTGAAGTATTGCTACACGTTACTTCAAAGAGACTGACCGTCGGCCTTGGCGACCTGCAATGGTCAGTCTATCTTTAAAGATTCTCTTGAATGGCCACTCGTCTCACCGTGCCCACACAACGCAACGGACAGGTTGAGGCCTAAATAGAGGTCTGACCCCAGAAACAAAAGATATTCCAGAGGTCAGCTTATATCTCTCTCTTNCGAGAGAGAGAGGAAGAGAGATCTTAAATAAATTCTTCTAAAATAACATTTCAAATTAAATTTATAAAAAATTAAGTTGCGATTGAAGGGCAATTACTTTCATGGCTAAATAGAATTCTTTCTCGTTCCTTAATTCAAAAAGAACTTTAACAATTTATTTAATTAACTTTTCTCTCAGCTTAGACGTTGATGCATTGAATCAAATGGTCGTTAGTGAAAAACAAAGGATCTTCACAACAACAAACACTGATATTATTAATATTTCAATACTCTACAAGCATTAAGTTTTGTCTCTGAATACATGAGACATAATATGGAAAGAAAGAAGAAAAAAGAAAGAATAGAAGCAAAGAAGAAGCAGAAGGAAAGAGAAGCAAAGAAAGAAAAAGAAGAAAAGAAAGAAAAGAAAGAAGGAAGAAGTGAGAAGAAGAATGAAGAGACAAAACAAACAAAAAATTAAGATCAATGATGATATGTATGTATGTATGTTTATGTAGGTAGGTAGGTAGCGTAGAGAGAGAGAGAGAGATGAGAGAGAGACGAGAGAGAGGTTTTGTCGCTGATACATGAGACATATATGGAAAGAAAGATGTAAGAAAGGAAAGAAAAGGAAAGAAAGAAGCAAGAAGAGTGAAGGAAAGAAAGAAAGACAAAGAAAAAAGAAAGAAAGAAAAAAAGAAAGAAAGAAAGAAGAAAGAAGAAGAAGAAGAAGAAGAAAGAAGAAGAAGAAGAAGAAGAAGAGAGACAAACAAACAAAATTTTAAAATCAAAGGATGATAGGGTAGGTAGGTAGGTAGGTGGTAGGTATATTAGAGGAGAAGAGAGAGCAGAGCATTAGATGGAGCACTGAGACCGAGAGATCGAGAGAGAGGATGAAGAGAGAGGTTTTGTCGCTGATTAAACATGGAAAGACATATTATTGGAAAGAAAATGTAAAGAAAGAAAGAAAAAGGAAAGAAAGAAGCAAAGAAGATGAAAGAAAGAAAAAAAAAAGAAAGAAAGAAAGAAAAAAAAAGAGAAAGAAAGAAAGAAAAGAAAGAAGAAGAAGAGAAGAAGAAGATGAAGAAGAAGAAATAGAAGACACAAAAAACCAACAAAAAATTGGAAAGATAAACGATGATAGGTAGGAGATAGGTAGGTAGGTAGGTAGCGTAGGTAGAGAGAGAGAGAGAGAGAGCAAGAGAGATCGAGAGAGAGAGAGGAGAGAGAGAGAGAGGTTCTTGTCTCTGATACTGAGACATATTATGGAAAGAAAAATGTAAAGAAAGAAAAAAGGAAAGAAAGAAGCAAAGAAGAAGATGAAGAAAGAAAGAAAGAAAGAAAAAAAGAAAGAAAAAAGAAGAAAGAAAGAAAAGAAGAAGAGAAGAAGAAGAGAAGAGAAGAAGAAGAAGAAATAGAAGGACAAAAACAACAAAACAATTAAAGATCAAAGGATGGATAGGTAGGTATGTATGATGATATGTATGTAGGTAGGTAGGTAGGTAGGTAGTAAGAGAGAGCAGAAGAGAGGAGAGAGAGAGAGAGAGAGAGAGAGAGGGGGGGTTATGTCGCTGATACATGAGACATATATGGAAGAAAATGTAAAGAAGAAGACAAGGAAGAAAGAAGCAAAGAAGAAGATGAAGAAAGAAGAAGCAAAGAAAGGAAAAAAGAAGAAAGAAAGAAGAGAAGAAAAGAAGAAGAAGAAGAAGAAGAAGAGAAGAAGAAAAAGAAGAAGACAATCAGAAAGACAAAAACCAACAAAAAAATTTAGAGATTCAAACGATGATAGGTAGGTAGATAGGTAGGTAGGTAGGTAGGTAGAAGAAAGAGAGAGAGGAGAGAGAGAGAGAGAGAGAGAGAGAGAGAGAGAGAGAGAGAGAGGTTTTTTTCGCCTGATACATGAGACATATATGGAAAAGAAAGATTTGTAAAGAAAGAAGAAAAAGGAAAGAAGAAGCAAAGAGGAAGATGAAGGAAGAAAAGAAAGAAAGAAAGAAAGAAGAAAGAAGAAGAAGAAAAAAAAAGAAAAACCAACAAAAAATTTAAATATCAAAACGATGATAGTAGGTAGAGAGTAGGTAGGTAGGTAGAGGAGAAGAGAGAGAGGAGAGAGAGAGAGAGAGAGAGAGAGAGAGAGTTTTGTCGCTGAATACATGAGACATATATGGAAGAAAGGATGTAAAAAAGAAGAAAAAAGGAAAGGAAAGAAGCAAAAAGAAGATGAAGAAGAAAGAAAGAGCAAAGAAAGCAAAAAGGAAGAAAAAGAAGAAGAAGAAGAAGAAGAAGAAGAGAAGAAGAAGGACAAAACCAACAAAAAATTAGAGATTCAAAGGATGATAGGTAGGTAGGTAAGAGAAGAGAGAGAGAAGAGAGAGAGAGAGAGAGAAGAGAGAGATAATATTATTATACAAGCAGGACCTGTGGATGTACCACAGTATGATAGTAATTGATGTAGATGATGAACCATACTGGACTTTGTTGATGCTGAGCTCGCCTGATACTTGCCCAAGTTGTTAACTCATGTGGATTTTCCTTTATGGAAATCCTGTGAAGAATCGGATTTTACGGCATGTCAATCCTTTTTTGGTTATTTTATGCCAAAGAGTTTTTGTTCATCAATTATTGTTAGTACTATATATTTTTTAAACTAAAATTTATTAGCCACATTTTAACACTTTTTTTATTTAAACACAACCAGCCTACGCTGTCGCTCTTTTTCCCGCGCACAGTCGCACTACAAAATGCGCCAAGCTAATCGAGATTCGATTTAACCTCCTACTTGAGTTTCGCTGCCCTGATTTTGCATTTGGCGTAATTAGTTAACTCCTCCGTTCTGATGCTTGAATCGCTTTTTGCCTGAAATCTCGGTAAACTGAGCGAGCGGTCCGTTGGGTCAGGTCACGGAGATAGTTACAGAAAATACTGATAGACTAAAAAATAGAAATATTCCACAGTATCTCTAGTATATATGCTAGTACTGTAATATATTTCTGGTAACGGAGTTCGCCACACTGGAACAAGTGCAGTGACTTACCGCGTAGGGTGTAGGAAATGCGTAATACAGCTTAAAACACAGCACTTTTATGACACACCTTGTATTCTAAAAAAAATAACGTTCCATACCATTCTTCATTTTTTCTGTAAATACAGCTTAAAATTCGCACTTTTGTGACACGCCGTTATTCTGAAAAAAATTTAACGTTCCATTCATTCTTCATTTCCCTACTTTGGTAAATACAGCCTCTAAAACACGCACTGTTTATGACACACCTGTATTCTGAAAAATTAACGTTCCATTCATTGTTCATTTCTATCTGTTGTACATACACGCTTTCAAAACTCGGCACTTTTATGACACACTCTTGTATTTCTAAAAAAAATAACGTTTCCATCCAATTCTTCATTTCTTTCTGGCATAAATACAGCTTCAAATTCGCACTGTTTATGCACCACACCTTGTATTCAGGGGGAAAAAATTACTTCCATTCATTTTTCATTTCTTAATATTGGGTAAATACAGCTTCAATCTCGATACTTTTATTGACACACCTTGTATTTATACATTATTACATAGATACGATATTATATATACTATACATATATATATATTATATATATATATTATATATATTATATATATGTAATATATATATATACGTATTCTATGTTATAATGTATATTATACAAGGTGTGTAGAAAAGTATCGAGATTGAAGCTTATTACATATAGAAATGAAAAATGAATGGAACGTTATTTTTTTCAGAATACAAGGATGTGTCATAAAAGCTGCGAATTTTGAAGCTGTATTTACCCAGAAAGAAATGAAGAATGATGGAACGTATTTTTTTAGAATACAAGAATGTGTCATAAAAGTGCCGAGTTTGAAGCTGTTATTTACCAAGATAGAATGAACAATGATGGAACGTTATTTTTTCAGAATACAAGGTGTTGTCATAAAAGCTGCCGAGTTTTAAGCTGTAATTTACCAAGATAGAAATGAGAATGATGGAACGTTAATTTTTTTCAGAATACAAGGTGGGTTGTGTATAAAAGTGCCGAAAATTTTTTTTGAAGGCTTGGTTAATTTTTACCAGAAAGAAATTGAAGAATGGATGGAACGTTATTTTTTAAATACAAGGTGTTCATAAAAAGTGCTGTGTTTTAAGCTGTATTTACCATTTCCTACACCCACGCGTCAGTCATCTGCACTTGGTTCCAGTGTGCGAACTCGTTTACCAGAAAATATTATACAGTACTAGCATATATACTAGAGAGTACTGGTGAATAATTTTCTATTTTTTTAGTCTATCAGTATTTTCTTGTAACTATTCCAGTGACTGACCCAACGGACGCTCGCCTCCATTACCGAGATTTCAAGCCAAAGCGAATTTCAAGCGAATTCAGAACGGAGAGTTAACTAATTACGCCAAATCCAAGCAGGCAGCGAGCTCAGTTAGAGAGGTTAATTCGATCTCGAACGTTACTGGCGCCATTTGTAGTGCCCGACTGGCGCGGGAAAGAGCGACAGCGAGGCTGGTTGGTTTAAAAAAAAAAAGTGTTTTAAAAATGTGCTAATAAAAATTTTAGGTTAAAATATATATTAGTACCAATCAAAATATGAATGAACAAAAACTCTTTGGCATAAAATAACCATACAAGGATTGACATGCCTGTAAAATCCGATTCTCCAGGCATTTCCATAAAGGAAAATCCAGATGAGTAACATTGGCAAAGTTATCATGGCCGAGCTCAGCATCAAAAAGTCCAGGATGGTTTCATCATCTTACATTCAAATACGTTATCTATACTGTGCGTACATCCACAGGTCCATGCTTGTTATAATATATTACTCTCTCTCTCTCTCTCTCTCTCTCTCTCTTGCTCTCTCTCTCTCTCTACCTACCTACCATCATCCTTTGATCTCTAAATTTTTTGTTTGCGTTTTGTTTCTTCTTTCTTCTTCTTCTTCTTCTTCTTCTTCTTCTTCTTCTTTCTTTTCTTTCTTTCTTTCTTTGCTTCTTTCTTTCTTTCCTTCATCTTCTTCTTTGCTTCTTTTCTTTCCTTTTTCTTCTTTCTTTACATCTTTCTTTCCATATATGTCTCATGTTATCGCGACAAAACTCTCTCTTTCTCTTCTCTCTCTCTCTCTCTCTCTCTCTCTCTCTCTTCTACCTACCTACCTACCTATCTACTTACCTATTCACGTTTGATATTTAAATTTGTTGTTGGTTTTGTCTTTTTTTTTTTCTTCTTCTTCTTCTTTCTTTCTTTCTTCTTCTTTCGTTCCTCATCTTCTTCTTTGCTTCTTTCTTCCTTTTCTTCTTTCTTTACATCTTTTCTTGTCCATATATGTCTCATGTATCAGGCGACAAAACCCTCTCTCTCTCTCTCTCTCTCTCTCTCTCTCTCTCTCTCTTGCTCATCTCTCTCTTTCTCTCTACCTACCTACCTACCTACTATCTACCTACGCCTTATCATCGTTTGATCCTAAATTTTTGTTGTTTTTGTTCTCTCTATTTGTCTTCTTCCTTCTTCTTCTTCTTCTTCTTCTTCATCTTCTTCTTCTTCTTCTTCTTCTATCTTTCTTTCTTTCTTTTTTCTTTCTTTGCTTCTTTCTTTCCTTCATCTTCTTTCTTTGCTTCTTTCTTTTCCTTTGTTCTGCTTTTTTACATCTTTCTTTCCCGATATATGCGTCATGTATCACGCGACAAACCCCCCCTCGCTTCTCTCTCTCTCTCTCTCTCTCTCTCTCTCTCTCTCTCTCTACTACCTACCTACCTAAGCCTACCTGACATACATACATTACATACATACCTACCCTATCATCTTTGATCTTTAAATTTTTTTGTTGGTTTTGTCTCTTCTAATTTCTCTTCTTCTTCTTCTTCTTCTTCTTCTCTTCTTCTTCTTTCTTTCTTTCTTTTTTTCTTTCTTTTTCTTTTCTTTCTTTTCTTTCTTTCATCTTCTTCTTTGCTTCTTTCTTTCCTTTTCTTCTTCTTTACATTTCTTTCTTTCCATATATGTCTCATGTATCAGAGACAAAACCTCTCTCTCTCTCTCCTCTCTCTCTCTCTCTCTCTCTCTCTCTCGTCTCTCTCTCACCTACCTACACCTACCTACCTATCTACTCACCCTCATCGCACGTTTGATCTTTAAATTTTTGTTTCGAGGTTTTGTCTCTTCTATTTCTTCTTCTTCATCCTTCATTCTTCTTCTCTTCTTCTTTCTTCTTTTTCTTTCTTTCTTTTTTTTTGCCTCTTTCTTTCTTTTTTTCTTTCTTCACTTCTTCTTGCTTTCTTTGCTTCTTTTTCTCTTTCTTTACATCGTTTTCTTTCCATAATTGTTCTCATGTATCAGCGACAAACACCTTCTCTCTTCTCTCTCTTTCTCTTTCTTTTCTTTTTTTTTTCTCCTCTCTCTCTCTCTACTCTCTCTCACCTCCTAATACCTACCTACCTAACCTATCAATCCTTTGATTGCTTAAATCTTTGTTTGTTTTGTCTCTTCTTCTTCTTCTTCTTCTTTCTTTCTTTCTAATTCTTCTTCTTTCTTCTTCTTTCTTTTTCTTTCTTTCTTTTCTTTTCCTTTTTTTTTTCTATTTTTCTTCTTTCTTTCTTTCCTTTCATCTTCTTCTTTGCTTCCTTTCTTTTCTTTTCTTCTTCTTTATACATCTTTCTTTCCATATATGTCTCAGATTATTCAGCGACCAAACCTTCTCTCTCTCTCTCTCTCTCTTCTTCTCTCTCTCTACCCTACCTACCTACCTACATACATACATACATACATTACCTATCATCATTTGATCTTTAATTTTGTTTGGTTTTGTTCTCTTCTATTTCTTCTTCTCCTTCTCTCTTTTTTCTTTTTTTTTCTCTTTGCTTCTTCTTTCCTTCATCTTCTTCCTTTTTGGCTTTCTTTCTTTCCTTTTTTCTTTCTTCTCCATAATGGTCTCATGTATCAGAGACAAAAACCTTATGCTTTGTTTAGAGTTATCTGGAAATATAATAATATCAGGTGTTTGTGTGTGAAAGATCCTTTTCTTTTCACTAACGGACCATTTGATTCAATGCGCATCAAACGTCTAAGCTGAGGAAAAGTTAATTAAATAAATGTTTAAGTTTCGTTTTTGAATTAAGGAACGAGAAAGGATCTATTAGCATGGA
>CM042172.1:6570385-6577885 GCA_023376005.1 Doryteuthis pealeii | reverse complement strand
TGATACTCGAGAGTAACAACAGTTTGCTTAATTCAACCTAACAATTGCCAATTACTCTGTTCACCTTGTATCTTGCTTAGTAACCTTTTACCATTATCCTTAATACTCGTTATGTTTCTTCCTTTTATTTCTAGATTAATTTCTGATACTGGAGTTACAACAAACACTCAACAAGAATGAATAAAACAAAAACGTCTTCGGCATAAAATAACCCAACAGGGTTGACATGCCGTAAAACCAACCAAAACAATCAAAACTTGTTATGTCCAGACTAAAAGATATCATTTTCGTTTACAAGTCTCCATGGCAACAATCGGAATTTTTAAAAAATGGTAAAAATAATCGAATTTTGTGTAAAAATAATGAGAGGCTTTTGTGAAAAAATGTCGATTGACGATGTATAATACGAATGGCGAAAGTGAAAATAGTTTGAAATTCGACTATGTCAGCATAAGGCACGACTTTCGAAATTCTGAGATATTCACACACGGCAGTTGAAGAGTTAAACAAATGTGTGTCTCTGTTCTGTATGTATGTGTATGTGCGCGCGCGCGCGTGTGTGTGTGTGTGTGTGTGTGTGTCGTTTCGTATGTGTGTGTATGTGTGTGTGTATGTGTGTGTGTGTGTGTCTGCGAGTGCGTTCCATATTCTGAGATATTCACACACGGCAGTTGAAGAGTTTAAAACAATGTGTGTGTTCTGTTTGTATGTATGTGTTGTGTGTGTGTGTGTGTGTGGTGTGTGTGTGTTGCTCATATGGTGTGTGTGTGTGTGTGTGCGAGTGCGTTTCCATATTCTGAGATATTCACATACGTAGTTGAAGAGTTAACAAAGTGTGTGTCTGTTCGTATGTGATGTATGTGATGCGTGTGTGTGTGTCTGTGTGGTGTGTGTGTGCGAGTGCGTTTCCATATGCGTGATTGTTCGTGTGTGTGTGAGTGTTTGTATGTCTGTGGTGTGTTTTATGTGAGTGCATTTGCAAATGCGGGGTCTGTTCGTGTGTGTGTGTGGTGTGTGTGTTGTGTGTGTGTCTGTGTGCATGTTTTATGTGAGTGCGTTTGCAAATGGGTCTGTTCGTGTGTGTGTGTGTGTGTGTGTGTGTGTGTGTGCATGTTTTATGTGAGTACGTTGCAAATGCGGGCCTGTTCGTGTGTGTGTGTTCGTGTGTGTGCGTGTTTTATGTGTGTATGCATTGCATAACGTGTCTTTTCCCTTGCGTGAATGATATGTGTGTATGTGTGTGTATACCTCTGTGCACGCGATTGATGTGTGTACGTTTGCATATGTGCATCAGTTCGCGTGTTTTCTGTGTGTATGGGCATCTGTACGTGTGTTTTATCTATGTACGTTTCCACGTGCTTGTTCGTGTGTGTGTGTGTGTGTGTGTGTATGTGTGTGTATGTGCTCCTGTTCGCGTGTTTCATGTGTGTATCCGTGTGTGTGTGTGTGCGCGCGTGCAGATGTGTCTGTTTCTCTGTGCGTATTGTGTGATGTGTGTACATTCTGAGTTTGTTTTTATGTGTGCGTTTGTCCATGCGTGTCCGTTTGTGCGTGTGCGCGTGTGTGTATGCGTTTGCATATACGTATCTCTTTCTCTGTGTGTATATATGTGTGTATACTTTGCGCACGTGGTTTATGTGTGTGCGTTTGCACATGCGTTGTGTGGTGTGTGTGTTTTTATGTGTGTGCGTTTGGCATATGCTTGTCTGTTACTCTGTGTTTGTGTGTGTTTGTGTGTGTGTGTGTGTGTGTGCGTGCATCTGTGCGTGTGTTTTTTTATGTGTGTGCGTTTGCATATGTGTTCGTGTGTGTATGTGCTGTGGGTGTATGTTTGTATGTATGTGTGTGTGCGTATGTGAAAAAAAAGAAGAAAAAAGAGATTTTTGTAGATTCGCATCAAAATTGTTAATTAAAAACGAACGGTATAGAGATAGCGAAATCAAAAAGATAAAATCATCCTCATCCGAAACAGCCTCCCGAAAAAATCCTAATTTGACATCCTGAAACAAAAAAAGAATTTCAAATCCTAAAAAAAAACTAAAAATAACAAACTGAAAAAAAAAAAATGTCGTCGTTTGGGAAGAAGAAAACTTTAATCATTTGCAAATGACCTTCAGCGACAAATTAATTGCCATTTGCCCGCAACCACCTGCGTTTCTCGAAAATAGTTCACGAGTTACCTCCCTTACAAAAAACCAAGAATGATGTTTCTCCTCCCGTATATATATATATATATATATATATATATATATATATATATATATATATATATTAGTCATCCACAGACACGTGTTTCGAAGTTTACTTCTCATCAGTGCGGCTCGACTTTCTAACAGCTACCTCTAGCCGATGCGAAACCCGACAGATTTTCGTCGGTCAAGTTCCTTACCCTCGGCCACCAGGAACTGTCGGCCAGAGGGCGAACAATTAATTGATATACTTACAGGATGTAATGTTTTTACAATACCAGAGAACTCCAGTCTGTAAACAACAGGCGAGTATTTGCTTTTACGCTAAACGGTGAAAGGTCAACTAATGTCTCAACCATGAAATTTGGGAGCATATTTTTATTCCAGTCATCCACAGACACGTGTTTCGAAGTTTACTTATCATCAATGTGGCTCGACTTTTTTTAACAGCTACTCTAGCCGGATGCGAATATATTATTTCGAGAGTGCCTCTCAAAAAACAAAAAAATATTAACACCTACATTGGACATACAACCACAACACTCTCCGTCCCTTAGATACCATCTTTTGCGATACTAGTGCCATAAAACAACATTTGATAACAAAAACATCTAGATAAATTCACTTCCCCTTACATTAGAAAAATCCTCACTGAAATACTAAAATCATCTATGAAAATAACAATAAAGAAACGCCTACAAATTTTGAGGTGATATACATTTTTTAAAAAAATAACATTAATTGGTTTGGTTTGGTTTGATTTGTTTTACGGCATATCAACCTCAGTGGGTCATTTAATGCCGATAAAGTTTTGAAATAAATCCATTCTTAATTGATAATACATTTATTTTATAAATACATTTTTCTATTTAACCCATAGATGGGACCTAACAGGTACTACACCCGGGTCAGAGTGGACCAGGAGCAATGGGGATGAAGGGTGCTCCACATTCTCCAAATCTCCAAAACTGGAACCTCACCATCAGATAGAGTTTAACGTCATTCCAGGACATGTAGACCCTCAGCACAGCCTTTTGGCACCCATATGATAAGTGTTGGGGCTTGCTATAAGAGCAATAGGGCTGGGCAATCATATAGGTGGTAGGGCTTGACATGACCAGCGAATTGATCGGAGCGGATCCTCTCCTACCGCCCGTCTAGCCTAAATAAGGTTCTAATGGAGTGTTGCAGGTCATGGACTGCTCATCAACCAAGACTCCGTCCTAACGCATCACGGGTCACCAACCACGGCCAATAGGTGTCCCCATTGGGGAATCTTACCCCTCTGCAGAGGTGCAGTCGGTGCATTCTAACGCCCCAGCCGACAGGGCGGTAACATTAATTAAATAGCATTCAGCATAAGTTATATCATACTAAACATCTTTAATAACTAATACACTAATCATAGTGTTATAGGTGATATACACTATAGACTAATGGAATGCGCCGACGGGTACATAAGTAAACAGGACAATTATGGCTTGTAGAGTAAACCAATGCGAGTCAGCTCATAACTCTATTACGGACGTAATCCCACTTCTCTCTATTGTAATTGTCTACTCTTTTTGTTAATACATTTTCCTTCATTTGTTACCTGTCTTTTTGTTCTTATTTGACCCCTTAAAACCCCACAACACATAGCAACCATCAACAAAATTATAGACTCCCCTAATTTAAAAAAATAGATAAAAGAATGATAAAAAAGAAGAAAACATATACCCCCCCCCCTGATGACGACTAAGGAAACAGTCGAGAGCGCTAGGGTAGATAGTATGAGAAAATCCATTATCACATGGATCCTGATCTTAGAAAGATAGCCAAAGGTCGAGAAAAGAACAAATCAAGATCATCAAGAAGAAATGTTCTGTTATTTACATCACCTGCCTACAATATATATATATAATATATATATATATATATATTATATATATATATGAAATTTAACATTTTGAAAAAACAAATGATGTTATGTAATTGCTGACAGAATCTGTTTCGACCAAATCGATAAACTGGTCTTCATCACGAGCACATAGACGGGAAAAGAAATATATCCGTTAAAAGACTGTTTACAAAAACGAACGCTATTCAACTGCTGAAAATTTTGAAAATGCGTGTACTGTTTTAAAATAATTTTTTATCGATTTGGTCGAAACAGATTCTGTCAGCATTAACATAACATCATTTGTTTTTTCACAATGTTAAATTTCATACTGTCGGATTATTCCATCTATTTTTTCATATATATATATATATATATATATATATATATATATATATATATATATACTAGCAGAAGTATCGATGACCGGAATATTTTTTTTTTAGGAACACCAGTGAGAAAGGCAGAAAAGAGGAGTTAGAGAATAAAAGGAAAATATTTTTATTAAATAAAAAAATCGTTGAGAATTCGTTATATCACAATGTTCGTTTTTTAGGAATGCTTTTTTGGTTTAGATTTAAAATATTATTTAGAAAATGTAATCCTAAACTTGTTTTAAAACATAATTTATTTGAGAGAGACACACACAGAAAAGAGTGAGAGAGGAAGAAAGAGAGAGACAAACACAGAAAGAGAGAGATAGAAAGAAAGAGAGAGAGGCGGAGACGAACAGACTGGGTTAAATAGAGAGTACCTAGCCTGTTGAGCTAAAGTGAAATGTATTAGTCTAATTCATTCCATTTGACCCAATTTTCCTTACTTATTTTTCCTTACTTTGATGAGTTCTAGAAATTCGTTGATTTTTTTTTTGATTATTAAATTATATAACTTAATTAGTAAAAATCAAAAACAAAATTTTGTGCGTTTCTTAGTTAGAAAACACATTAATGTGTCTGCGAGATTTCAAATCAGAATGATATCTCTTTTCGGAGTTTAAGTCGACACGTACATACCAGAAATATTCTTATATATATATATATATATATATATATAAAGTAAAGTCGACGGGGCGTCTAAAGTTGGTATCAGCTAGTCAGCGAGGAAGTCTACCCCTTTTCAATAGCGCTACCCCAAGGAGATTATTTTGGCGTCTGAGGGGGAGCACCACACCTACAGTCAGCTCCTTACTTTACCGCACAGATCCCTGTGCTACTCATACGCTGAGTTGGCGAGGACCGGTATCGAACTAAGAACCTTGTGGTTTCTAGTCGAACGCTCTACCGACTGAGCTAACCCGCCCCTTTATATATATATATATTGTTGTTTCTGTAGAAACGTTACACATTTAAAGACATCATTCCTAGAACCCAGAACCCAGATCGATATTAATAGATAATTAATAAGAGATTTCAAATGAGAAGGAAATCTCTTTTCGGAGTTATAAGTCGACACGTACATACCAGAAATATTCTTTTATATATTATTATATATATATATTATATATATATATATATATTGTTGTAATGTTACACATTTAAATGACATCATCTCCTAGAAACCAGATCGATATTAATAGATAATACAACACAGAAGAAAAAAAAAGAGTGCAGGAAAAAGAATCACTACATTATTTCTCTTTTTATTTTATTTTTTTCACCTGAATATATTGATCTGATTTTCTATTGTAAAAAGAAATGTCTCTGTTTACGTGATGGTGGTGGTGGTGTGGGAGACGAGGGGGGTGGGTTTTCTTTTCAAATCGTTAAAAGCCAACACGGATAACAAGAAATCAAGGGGTGGGAAAAAAATACCTCGTTTTGGAAACATTTCCAGCGAAACACTTTCCCCCTCGTTTTGAGATTTATTTACATGCCTACATCCACACCCCGCCCACCCACACACACCTTGAACACCAATAACAACACAACAACAACAACTACAACTGAATATGAAAATAACTTCACCTTGGATGTTTGTTAAAATTACTACACATTTTTGACCAGGTTTCTTTATTTCTTGGAATAGATTATATATATATATATACCTTCTTTGGTGCCGGTACCAAGTTTCTTGGTACAAGGTGATTCTAGGTGGGTCCTAATTCTCTACCAGTAGTTTGTTGTAGAGTTCAGGTTCCGTATGAGAGCTCAATGTTTAATTATTGTAAAACAGAGCAAAGTTATTTGGGAATAAAAAGGCCTTAAATACCATGGGTATCGTAGTTATGGACCATTTCCACTCGCGAGTATGCTCACGAGCTTCTTCAGACCACTGATATATTTTTTTCTGAAGAAGCTCGTGAGCATACTCGCGAGTGGAAATGGTCCATAACCACGATACCCATGGTATTTAAGGCCTTTTTATTCCCAAATATATATATATATATTATATATGAGAAGTAATACACAAGTGATGTGTTTTGATATGGCTTTTTTTTAGCCGGCAATTTTGGGAGAATATGTGCCTAATAGGCCGAAATGTACATCAGGGATTGATTTTTCTCGTTTGTTTAGCCTTACATTTGAATAGGTATGCCCGCTTAATTAATTAATTATCAATTAATTAACTTTCAAAATTAGATACGATTTCAATTAAGCACATATTCTCCCCACCCCTCCCCAAAAAAATATATATGTGTTGTGAAGAAAGGAAGTGAATCCGACGGTTATGTAGTATATTAAGAAAAAATGAAAAAACACAGGTTTAAATGGGTTAAGTGGTGAGTTTATTGGCCGACGCTGCAGTGTTTCGATCTATTAATTAGATCATCTTCAGGGCATTTGTTGGTATATGGAAGGTAAAAGAATTTTTTTATCACAGAATAACGAGAAAAGCGATTGATAGTCTTTGTTATTCAGTCTGTTTAAAAATTTTGAGGTTTGAAAAAACTCACCACTTAACCATTTAAACCTGTGTTTTTTCATTTTACTTTAATATATATATATATATATTATATATTATATATATATATATATATATATATATATATTTATCTAAATAATTTTTGGTACAGGCAAATGTATATATATATTGAGGGTTATCATAGTGATCACCACTTGAATGATTGAATGAAAGGAAAAGAAATGTTTATTAGTAAAAAAGGGCCTTTTCGTCCGGTGCTTTTGGGTGTATAACTTGAAAAGCACCGGACGAAGGGCCCTTGTTTTACTTATAAACTTTTTTATTCCTTTCATTCCATCAATTAAGTGGTGATTACTACTGCCGCGTGTGGTAAGAGACTTGGCGAACGAAATTCATTCAGGTCTCAAACCCGGCGGGGTAGCTGTTAAAGGTAGTCAGACTGATGAGAGGTAAACCTCGAAACACGAACCGTGTCTGTGATAACTTATATATATAATTATATATATATATATATATATATATATATATATAGTATTCGTAATCTACAAATACATTATTCAAAATTTTTCG
>CM042172.1:6537885-6557885 GCA_023376005.1 Doryteuthis pealeii | reverse complement strand
TATATATAATATAAAGCTGACCTCTTAGAAAATCTTTTGTTTCTGGAGTCAGACCTCTATTTTAGAACTTCAAACCTGCCCGTTGCGCTGTGTGGGCACTGTGAGACGAGTGGCCATTCAAAAGAATCTTTAAAGATAGGACCTGACCATTGCAGGTCGCAAGGCCGACCGGTCAGTCTCTTTGAAGTAATGTAGCATGCTTCAACCATTGCGGACAGAAATGGGCTTCAAAGTTCTAATGACCAGGTGGCAAAACTGACCGAAAAAGACTTTGTCATGGATCATTATACAGGAGGAGTTAAAAAAATAACTCCTTTAATCAAACTTTTTTAGAATTTCTTCTGAATTATTCGAGATGAGGCTTGATATAGTATCATCTGCGTTATTCGGACTATGTCCTCATCTTCGTTGTTATCTGAGTTCCGAGTCCGAAATAAGGTTCCCGAGTCCTAAAAGGTTCCCCTGTCCGACAAGAAATACCCACAGAGGCCGGAGGCATATCGCCGCAAACGTTGACAGAAACAAAAAATCATAAGCAGTACATTCATCGGGTGGCCTCAAGTCATCGGGGTGGCCTCAAGTCAGTATCTGCAGACAGCGAGGGATCTATCCCCTTTCACTAGCACGACCAAGTGAATATTATCTGCATCTAAGGTGGACACCACACCACCACACTCCTTATTACCGCCACAGGCCCGTTGATACGCATACGCTGAGTTGGAGAGGGGCCGCATATCGAACCGGAACCTGTATGGTTCCTTGGTGACGCTCTACGACTGGGACTAAGCCGGCCTATGACCATTAAATATGCGATGTTTTAGTTGGTGCTCCTCCGCATCTTGCTGTACAAATTATTAGATTCCTAATACTTATTGTACAGTAGTGTTAGAAACCAAAATGGCTGTATAAGTGCAGCCGGCGGGCCTTGAAGGATTGAATGACAAGGCCTTGACCTCAGTCTGATCCTCCTTCCGGTGAATACCGCTGAGAATCGAGTGGAGAAGACCCTCTTCCGGTTCTATTAGAGAGAGATTTTAGTTGGATCGCTAAAACCACGACGTGTATTCGTTGTTATGCACGCTGCCGACTCAATCTGCGCAGGTAGTCTGGTGAGGGATTCAGAATAAATATTGATATAAAGCTTAAATCGAAGTCTTGGTTATTATTCTAAAAAACTACCAATGACCCAGGGCCTTATGATAGATGCAGAAATCCCCAATGGAAGACAGGACACGGAAGTCCCCAAGACGAAGTCCAGGACGCTAGAAGAAGATGTTAGAAGAAGACGTAAGATAGAAAAAACGTCAGAAGAAAATAAGAAAATAGAAGTAAGAAAATAAAAAGAAAAGAATACAATATTGTATTGTTGGTTCGTGAATAGTTGAATCAGCATTATTCTGGGAGATGAAGACGTGCGTCTGCATGAATGCCGGCCAGAAAGCTCCATTCAACACTTTTCTTTGGGGTAATTAAGGAATAAATCTATTCTACAAAACCAACGACTTTGTAAGAACTTAAAGAACATATGAGAATTTATTTCTGCCATTCCACAGGATCTTGAAGTAAGTTGATACAATTCCGAGCGGCTTGGGAGCTGAAGGGAAACTGGTGACCATATTTAGATTTTTGAATTAAAAACTCCATGTTATGTGCGTTCTCTCATATTCATTCTGGTTGTAAAAATAATATACACATACACACACACACACACAACACACACACACACACATATATATATATATATATATATATAGAGAGATGAAGAGAGAGAGAGAGAGAGAGAGAAGAGAGAGGGAGAGGGAGAGAGAGATGAACAAAATAGATTAGATAGATAGATATTAAACAAAATGAAATAACAGAAAAGAGAAAAAAAAAGAAAATAGCTTGAGATAGATAGATAGATAGATAGACGGAGACGAGATGAGAGAGAAGAGAGAGGAGAGAGAGAGAGAGAAAGAGAGGGAACAAAATGAAATAGCAAAAAGAGGAGAAAAAAAAGAAACAGCTTGAGATAGATATATAAGAGATTAGATATATATTATATTATATATAATATATATAGAGAGAGAGAGGAAGAGAGAGAGAGAGAGAAAGAACGAGAGGAGAGAGAGAGAGAAAGAGAGAGAGAGAGAGAGGAAACAAAGAATAGATAAATAAAATAACACCTGATAGATTAGATAGATAGATAGATAGATAGTGAAACGATTGGTTAGATAAATGAAAAATGGTACCAATGAAAGGACACAGTTAGCATACGCGCATTACCTAATCTGGCAACATGGACAATAATACTGAGATCTCCTGTACAGATAGAACCCATTGCATTAATAATAGTTCAAATTCATTTCTCTACTGTGTAGACCGATCCCCTGTTATTGATTCACCTTAGTACACCACAAACCAAAACGCCAGACACTTGACTCATCACTAGAATTCACTACACCAACAGGAATGGCAGAGGGACTTGCTAACATGTCTTTTCTACGGTTATAATTATAAAACACTTTATATATAAATTATATATATATATAATATTATATATATATAGGAGAGAGAGAGATAGAGAGAGAGAGAGAGAGAGAGAAATAGATGGATAGATAGATAAGATATAGATAAAAAGGATATAAAACACCACAATATGCTGTTTAAAGTGAAAAAGATTTAAATATCATATTCATGGTTAATATTGGAACAATATTTCGATTTATAAAAATCATCTTCAGAGCTTGTTTTTCTCCGGACTCATCGAGAAAGGAGCCTAAAAATAATTGAATTTCGATGGAGCCGGATGCTAAAAACAAGCTCTGAAAATGATTTTTATTAAATCGAAGTTATTGTTAATATTACCTATGAATATGATAAAAATGTTTTCACTTTATACAGCATATTGTGTGCTTTCATATCCTTTTTCTATACTCATACCGTCGGATTCATTCCTTTCTCTTAACATATATATAAATACATAATATATATATATATATATATATAATATATATGTGTGGTGTGTGTGTGTGTTGTTTTTATAATTTTGCTTGAAGATTGTGTATATTATTGGTTTTGGGGCGGGGGCCTGTTGGTTTTGAAGCTATCACAATGCAAGTGAAAAGGAAAATAAGTAACTTTGATTGTGCTTGTTTATCTTTTGATTCATTCTTAATATTTCGAGGTAAAGATCTCTTCGTCAGAAGATTCTGAAAGTCTGGTGTTGCTAGAATCTTCATTCTGTTTTGTGCTTATATTTCCAAAATTCTGTGTGTGTGTGTGTGTGTGTGTGTGTGTGTGTGTGTCTGTCCAACAATGTCTTCATTCCAGGTTTGAGCCAACCTTTGCACATACACACGCACAAGAATTTTGAGGCACAAAACAGAATGGACCAATCCTAGTAACAGGCCCAGACTTTCAGAAATTTCTGACGGAAGAATCTTTACCTGAAATATTAAGAATAAATCAAAGTGATTATAAAGTGCTCAATTACTTCTGTAAGAAGCTGTATTTATTATTTATTCTATAGTCACCAATTACATTAAAAGTTCGTTTACCAATGCTCGGAACATCCATTGATGTAAGACGAACCTTTAATTGTATGTAAACTATAAACAAACAAATAAATAAAATATATATATATATATATTATATTATATATATTATATATATAAATGAATATATATTATATATATATAGTATATATAATAAAGATAGATAGATAGAGAAGAGAGAGAGAGAGAGAGAGAGAGAGAGAGGGAGATGAGAGAGAGAATTCTCTAATGATAAACATGAATAAAATCTTTCTCGTAAAAGAAATTGTTTTCGAATTATATATAATATATTATATTATATATATATTATATATATATATAAACAAACATTCAAAGTTTCCCAATTTCCTTTTACACTTGGCCTTTGTGGTAAGCCTCAAAACCAACCACCAAACTAATTCTCATTAATGTTTTACAATCTAAAGCTTAGAAACTGTGTCACAGTGTAAGAGAGTTGTAAAAGTAATCAGTATCAGATGGTGAGGCTCTGTTGTATACTGGCATCAAATTCTATATGTTATATTAGCGGCTTTCCAATTTCACGCTGCTGAATCGTGTAGCTGTATATGTTGCGGGTATTGTATTCACGTGGCGAAACATGTTAGTCGACTTAAGAACCACAACACATGGGTATTAGTAGGAGTTGACTTTATTTCTCTCCCTCGGCGGTGGTGGCAAGCGTGACAATAGGAATGGCCCCAATGTGACGATTGACTACTAGCGTTGGTGAGGTGGAAGGGGTGCGCTGTGGTGGTCTCTCGGTGACTGCGTGGCGTTTGGACGCGACGGACCGTGTCGAAGATCGCTCCTTGTGCTATGTCGCCGTCCTCTGTCTTTCACTGTCTACTGGCTAACTGACCTGGATCCTGACTTTCTTATTATATATCAAACGCCTACGCGTTTTCTTCTGTTATCTTTACAGCGGACAAAATACTATTTCCGAATTATGTTACCCATCCATTCTTTGTTCGCTTTAGTCGGAAAAAAAGTCCTTGTCCATTTATTTTCGTCTTTCCTTTGTTTAATTTACCGGAAATTCTATTTTCGATTGAACAATATACAACAGCTCGACTTCTGGAGTTCTGACGTAATAGTTTGTCCGCCCAGTTCGACTGGAGCAAAAGAATACACCGACTGCACCTCTGCAGAGGGGTATTTCTCCCAATTGAGCATCTGGTGACATGGGTTGATTGCGTAAAGTGCTGAACAGTCCATTGAAATGCAAACACTTCACTTTTGCCCTTACTTAGATAGCGGGGGTTAGAGTTAGATTCGTTAATCCTCTTCAACATAATGTTAGTAAAGTAGAGTCGTCGGGATGGCCTTAAAGTCGGTATCAGCCTGACAACGAGGGAGGCATCCCCTTTTCACTAGCGCTAGGACCAAAGAGATTGTTTTTGCATCTGAGGTGGAGCGCCACACCTACAATTACCTCCTTATTTACCGCACAGATCCCTTGTGCTTACTCATTACGCTGAGTTGGCGAGGGCCGGTATCGTTACTAGGACCTTGTGTAAAAAGTATAATAATCTTGATTTAACACTCTCTCACTCTTTTTTCTGCCTTTTTTTTCTTTTATCTTTTCATTATGTTCAATTGAAACAGATAGCGTTATTCGCTTCCACGCGCTTGCAATGCTTTCAGATTAATACAACGGACCTTAAATGCGTTCTGTATCGGTTTTCATTGACAATTTTACTGAGCGGAAAGTACTTAAATATGAGTGAAATTTGGCGTACATCTATATTACCTATGTATTCCAGCAGAGACAGAGATAGACAGAGAGAAGGAGGGGGAGAGAGAGAGAGGAGGAGAGGGGGAAGATGGCGTCCTGGCGTCATGAAAAAAAAGGTACTAGGTAAAAGCGAAGTAGGGACCTTGGTGTGAAATAATGCTTAGAAAGCTTGTCAAACAGACATTGTTAATGAGTTCGATTCTTCACTGAGTGTTTCTCTTCTATCCTTGTGCCAAACGTGGTAAGAATACCAACTGACAACTAGAGACGAATGCTTGATGAAACGTTGCTTGGTAGTGAATCAGAATAAGATGTAGATGTATTTGATAGATGAAACTAATGGTCAAAGTAAGCAGGCACTTATGAATGGGAATATTCAGTAAATTCATTTGCATGTTCGAGCGACTGAGTCAACTGGGTATAGGTAAGTTTCCTGTAGTCGAGGACAGAGAAATTGACCATAGAAACAAAATCAAATAAATGATATCGTACAAAGTTCCAGGAAAATAGGTTGCACTAAGAAAATAGCATATATACACACACACACACACCCATACACCCACCCACCCCCACACACATATATATTATAATATATATTATATTATATATATGCGTGTATGTGGTATTGTGAAGAAAAAATGGAAGGAATCCGACAGTATGTAATATTTGTAAAAAATTTGAAAAGACTCAAGTTTCATAAACGAATAATTGTTTTTACCGCCTACGTTGCAGTGTTTCGGTCTTGTTTAGATAAGCCTTCATCAGGCTTTCGTTGCTGTATGCGCGACATGATTATGATGATGATTGCATTGTATATTGCCTTCAAATCTTTATATTACACAATACGCACAATGCTTCAAAGATACTATTTTTAAAAAAAACCTTTATTTCACTGTGCCTGAGCGAGGCTAAATTTATAGTAAAGTTAAAAATAATTTCGAAACAAATCTCCACGAGCGCAGGAGCAGCCTAACCGAATTAACATTCTCATTAAATAACCGATTTAACATCACAGAAGTAACCGAAAAGAAAAAAAAATGTCAAAATACGGCGTTCCTCAACTTTCTTAAAACAAACAGATGATTACAACATCGCCGTGGGATAAAGTACAAAAAAACACCTAGTTACTTTCAATAACTTGATGATGGAATTTTAATTTCGAAAATATTTAGAATTAAAAAAAAATAAAGAAATCAATTAATACTAGCAATATTTATTAAAATTTCACATTTTTAAGTATCAATATGCAAAATTAGCCTTCCCATTACACTGTAAACGCTATTTTTGTTGTATATATAAATAAATTGCATGTTATTAGGTATGGTATGAATATTAGCGGTCAAAACCCAAGTTTTTAATAAATGTTTTAAAACAATTATTTATTAAGGTAATAAATAAATCATGTGGAGAATGTGATGTCAATAACAAGGTAATTGTGACTTGATTAGTAAGTATTAGTTTCGGTTACGAGACAGACAAAACCACAATTCTCCATTATAATAAGTTTCATATATATATATATATATAATATAAAGATTTTGAAGGCCATTTTACAATGCAATATGTGTTGAAAATTATATTTATTAACTTTTTTTTTAATCTAAATATTTCGGAAATAAAATTCCACATTCAGAGTAGTGAAAGTACTAGGTGTTTTTTGTGTACTTATATTCCCACGGCGATGTTGATCATCTGTTGTTTTAAGAAGTTGAGGAACCAACAACCCGGGCCCGCCCGTATATTTGACATTTTTTTTCTTTTTCGGTTACTTCTTAGTGTTGAAATCGCGTTATTTAATGTGATGTTAATTCGTTAGGCTGCTCCGCGCTCGTTGGAGATTGTTCGAAATTATTTTAACTTTTACTTATAAATTTAGCCTCGCTCGAGGCACAGTGAAATAAAGGTTTTTTTTTTTTAAAATAGTTTATCTTTGAAGATTGTTGCGGTTATGTTAATATAAATGATTTTTGAAGGCAATAAACATACAATGCAATCATCATCATCATCATGTCGCGCATACAGCAACGAAGCCGATAAGCTTATCTTAAACAGACCGAAACACCTTGCAACGTAGGCGTAATAACATTATTCGTTATGAAACTTGAGTCTTTTCCAATTTTTTAACAATATTACATACTGTTCCGGATTCACTTCCATTTCTTCACAAATACCACATACACGCATATATATAAATATATAATATATATAAAATATATTTGTGGGTGAGTGGTGGTGTATGGGTGTGTGTGTGTTGTGTATATATGCTATTTCCTTAGTGCAACCTATTGTCTGAAACTTTGTACGATATCATTTACTTGATTTTGTTCTTTAATGGTCAATTTCGTCTGTCTCGAACCTACAGAGAAACTTACCATACCCAGTTGACTAACAGTCTCGAAGCATGCAAATGAAAATTTCAGCTAGATGAATATTCCCATTCATAAGATGCGCTACTTTTGACATTAGTATATCTATCAAATACTCTACATCTTATTCTGTATTCACTACCAAGCAAGCGTTTTCATCACTTCTGCTCTAGTTGTCAGTGGTATTCTTAGCCACGGTTTGGCACAAGGAAGAAGAATGAAACACTCAGTGAGAATCGAACTCATTAACAATGGTCTGTTTTGACAAGCTTTCTAAGCATTATTTCACACCAGGTGCCCTACTTCGCTTTTACCTTATAAACCTTTTTTTCTGACGCCAGGACGCATCTCCCCCCTCTTCTCTTCCTCTCTTCTTCCCCCTCTCTCTCTCTGTCTTATCTCTGTCTCTGTTGGAATACATAGGTATAAATGTACGCCAAATTTCTACTCATATTAATTAAGTACTTTCCCAGCCTCAGTTAAAATTGGTCAATGAGAAACGATACAGGAACGCATTTAAGGTCGTTGGTAATATCCTGAAGCAATTGCAGCGCCAGTGGGAAAAGCGATAACGCTAATCTGTTCAAATTGAACATAATGAAAAGATAAAAAGAAAAAAAAAGGCAGAAAAAAGAGTGAGAGGTTTAAAATCAAGATATTATACTTTTTACCACAAAGGTTCCTAGTACGATTACCGGCCCTCGCCAACTCAGCGTATGAGTAGCACAGGATCGTGCGCGGTAAAGTTAAGGAGGTAAATTGAGGTGTGGCGCTTCCACCTCAGATTGCAAAACAATCTCTTTGGTCTAAGCGTAGTGAAAAGGATAGCCTCCCTCTGTCAGGCTGAACCGACTTTAGGCCATCCCGACGACTCTACTTCTACTACATTATGTTGAAGAGGATTTTTAACGAATCTTAAAACTCCTACCCCCGCTGAATCTAAAGTAAGGGCCAAAGTGAATGTTGAATTTTATGGGACTGTTCAGCCACTTACGCATTCACCCATCGGTCACCAGATGGCTCAATTGGGAGAAATTAACCCCTCCTGCAGAGTGCAGTCGGTGTATCTTTTGCTCCAGTCGACTGGGGGGACAACTTACGTCAGACACTCCAGAAGTCGAGCTGTTGTATATTGTACCAATCGGCGAAATAGAATTTCGGTTAAATTAAACAAAGGAAAGACGAAAATAAAAATGGACAAAGACTTTTTCGACTCAAAGCGAACAAAGAGGATGAGCGTGTAACAAATAATCGGAAATTAAGATTTGTCCGTGATTAAGAAAACAGAGAAAACGCGTAGGCCGTTGATATATATAAAAGAAAGTCAGGGATCCCAGGTCAGTTAGACAGTAAGACAGTGAGGACAGCGGACGGCGAACATAGCCACAAGGAGATCGTCGACACGGTCCGTCGCGTCCAAGACGCCACCAGTCACCGAGACGCCACAAGCCACCCCTTCCAACCTCACCAACGCAGTAGTCATCGTCAAACCATGGCATTCCTATTGTTCACCGCTTACTGCCACCCACCAAGCCGAGGGAGAGAAATAAAGCACTCCTACTATTACCCAGTGTGTTGTGCCTTCTTAAAGTCCGAAACTACATGCTTCGCCACGTTTGATTATACATACCCGCAAACATATTACTAGCTTACACCGATTCAGCAGCGTGAATGGAAGCCGCTATTATAACATTAGAATTTGATGCCAGTATACAACAGAGCCTCACCATTCTGATAACTTGATTTTACTTTTTACACTCTCTTACTAGTGCCACACTAAGCTTAGATTAGTAAACATTAATTGAGACATTAGTTGGTGTGTTGTTTTGGAAGGCTGACCACAGATGCAAAGTGTAAAGGGAAATTGGGGAAACTATGATGTTTGTTAATATATATATATATATATATATTATATATATATATATATATATTCGAAAAACAATTCTTACGAAAAGATTTATTCATGTTTATTCAAATTAGAGATTCTCTCTCTCTCTCCTCTCTCCTCTCTCTCTCTCTCTTCTCTCTCTCTCTCTATCTATCTATCTTTATATATAATATATATATATATATATATATATCATTATATATATATTATATATATATTATAATATATATATATATATATTATATTTGTTTGTTATAGTTACCAAACAATTAAAGGTTCGTCTAACATCAAAGTTGATTCGCGAAAGCATTGTAAGACGAACTTTTAAATGGTATCGTGACTATAAATAAAATAATAAATACAGCTCTTTACAAGAAGTAATTGAGCACTTTATAACACTTTGATTATTCTTAATATTCAGGAAAAGATTCTTCGATTCAAAAATTTCTGAAAGCTGGCCTGTTACTAGGAATTGTCCATTCTGTTTTGTGCCTTTCAAAATTCTCTTGGTGTGTATGTGCAAAGGTTGGCCAAAACCCGGAATGAAGACATTGTGGAACAGACACAACACACACACACACACACACACAACACACACATCAAATTTGAAAATATAAGACACAAAAGCAGAATGAAGATCCGCAGCAAACAGCCCCAGACTTTCAGAAATCTTCTGACAGAAGAGATCTTTACCTCGAAATATTAAGAATGAATCAACATAAAACAAGCAACCATCAAAGTTACCTTATTCCTTTTCACTTGATTTTGATAGACTTCAAAACAACCACCAAAACCAATATATACACAATGCTTCAAGCAAATTATAAAACACACCACACACACACACACACATATATAAATATATATTATATATATATATTATATATATATTATGATATGTTAAGAGAAAGGAAAATGAATCGACGTATGAGTATAGATAAAAGGATATGAAAGCACAACAATATGCTCGTTTTAAAAGTGACAAAACATTTTATATCATATTCATAGTTAAAATTATTAAACTAATTACTTCGATTTTATAAAATCATTTTCAGAGCTTGTTTTTACTCCGGACTTCACGAGAATTCAAATTATTTTTAGCTTCCTTTCTCCGTGAGGCCGGAAGAAAAAACAAGCTGCTTGAAGATGATTTTTATAAATCGAAATATTGTTCAATATTAACCAGATATGATTATTAAATCTTTTCACGTTTTAACAGCATATTGATGTGTGTTTTCATATCCTTTTATCTATATCTATCTATCTATCATCTATTCTCTCTTCTCTCTCTTCTCTCTCTCTCTCTCTCTCTCATATTATATATATATATATATATATAATAGTATATATATATAAAAGTGTTTTATAAATAACCGTAGAAAGAATGTTAGCAATCCCTCTGCCCATCCCTGTTTGTAGTGAATCTATGATGAGTCAGTGTCTGGCGTTTGTGTTGGTGTACTAAGGTGTATTCAATAACAGGATCGGTTCTACACAGATTTAGAGAAATGAATTTGAAACTATTTATTAATGCAATGGGTTCTATCTTGTACAGGATCTCATATTATTGGTCATTGTGCCAGATTAGGTAGGTAATGCTAACAACGTGTCCTTCATTGTAGCCATTTTTCATTTATCTAACCAAATCTTTCACTTCTATCTATCTATCTTATCTATGCTATCAAGGTGTTTATTTATTGTATCTATTACTTCTGTTCCTCTCTCTCTCTCTCTCTTTCTCTCTCCTCTCTCTCTCTTTCCTCTCTCTCTCTCTTTCTCTCTTTTCCTTCTCTCTCTATATATTATATATATATAATATATAATATCTATCTCTATATATCTATCTCCAAGCTGTTTCTTTTTTTCTCCTCTTTTGCTATTTCATTTGTTCCTCTCTCTCTCTCTCTCTCTCTCTCTCTCTCTCTCCTCTCTCTCTCTTCTGTCTAAATCTATCTATCTATCTATATCTCAAAGCTATTTCTTTTTTTTTCTCTTTCTGTTATTTTCATTTTGTTAAATATCTATCTATCTATTCTATTTTGTTCATCTTCTCTACTCCCTCTCCTCTCTCTCTCTCTCTCTCCTCTCTCTCTCTCTCTCTCTCTATATTATTATATATATATATATATTGTGTGTGTGTGTGTGTGTGTGTGTGTGTGTAGTGTAATTATTTTCACAGAATGAATCATGAGAAAGAACGCACATAACAGGAGTTTTATTCAAAAATTCATATGGTCACCAGTATTCGCCTTCAGCCTCCCAAAGCCGGCTCGGGAATTGTAATCAACTACCTCCCAAGAACTCCTGTCTGGAATGGCCAGAAATAAATCTCATATTTCGTTTCTTTAAGTTACTTACAAAAAGTCGTTGGTTTTGATAGAATAGATTTATTCCTTCAATTAACCCCAAAGAAAAGTGTTGAATCGAGCTTCTGGCCGGCTCATTCATGCAGGACCACGTCTTCATCTCCCAGAATAATGCTTGATTCAACTATTCACGAACAAACAATAGCAATATTGTTTCTTTTCTTTTTTTATTCTACTTCTATTCCTTCTATTCTCTTTGACGTTTTTTCTATCTTACGTTCTTCTTCTAACATCTCTTCTAGCTCTGGACTTTCGTCTTGGGACTTCGTGTCTTTCTTCCATTGGGATTCTGATCTATCATAAGCCCTGGTCATTGGTAGTTTTTAGATAATAACCCAAGTACTTCGATACTCTAACTGTATATGCATCTTATTGATCTGAAAACCTCACCAGTTACTCTACCGCGCAGATTGACAGTCTGCACGTAGCATAACACGAATTTACCCCCTCGTCGCGGTTTTAGCCGATCCAACTAAAATCTCTCTCTAATCGAACCGGACAAAATAAGAGGGTCTCTCCACGCGATTCTCCACGTATTACCGGAGAGGAGGATCAGGACTGAGGTCAAGCCCTTGTCATTCATATCCTTTCAAGGCCGCCAGGCTGCACACTTATAACAGCCATTTGGTTTCTACACTACTGCTACATAAGTATTAGGAATTCTAATTAATTATGTGACAGCAAGGATGCGGAGGAGCACCAACTAAAACAGCATATTTAATGGTCATAGGGCGGCTTAGCCAGTCGGTATTAGGATAGCGTCAACCAAAGGAACCACAAGGTTCCGGGTTCGATATTCGGCCCTCTCCAAGCTCAGCGTATGGTTCACAGGAGGGACCTGTGCGGTTAATATAAGAGCTGATGGTAGTGTGGTGCTCACCTTAGATGCAGATATATTCCTTTGTCTATGCTATGTGAAATAAAGGGATAGACTCCCTCGCTGTTCTGGCTAGATACTACTTTGAGGGCCACCCCGTATGATCTTGAGGCCACCCCGATGGAAAAATGTAACTGCATTATAAATAGAATTATTAAAAAATTGTATCTGTAACAAGTCGGCGATATGCCCTCGCCTCTGTGGGTTATTTCTTGGTCAGGAGCTGGAACCTTTTCGACTCGCGGAACCTTATTTTCGGACTCTCGGAAAAAAACTCACGATAAAACAGACGAAGATGAGGACAATAAGTCCCCGAATAACGCAGATGATACCTAATCATCAAGCTCATTGAATGATTCGAAGAGAAATTGTCTAAAAAATTGAATTAAGGAGTTTATTTTTTTACGTCCTCCTGGTATATAATTCCATGACAAAAGTCTTTTCGGTCAGTTTTTGCGCCACTGGTCATTTAGAACTTGTTGAAAGCCATTTTCTTCCCGCAATTGGTTTGAAGCATTGCTACATTACTTCAGAAGAGACTGACGTCGGCCTTGGCGACCTGCAATGGTCAGTCTTATCTTTAAAGATTCTTTTTGGAATTGGCCACTCGTCTCGACAGTGGCCCACCACAGCGGCAACGGGCAGTGTTGAAGTCTAAATAGAGGTCTGAACTCCAAGAAACAAAAGATTTTCTAGAGGTCAGCTTTATATATATATAAATATATATATATTAATATATATATATAAATTTTGAAAAATGCATTTCTGTTAAAAAAAAAAATTCAGATTTAAAAAAAAAAATCAACCATTATAATGACAAAGAAAACTCAAAATAGTTGGTATATATATATATATATATATATATATATATATTATATATATATATATATATATATTAATGTTTTTAATTCATTGTTTATTTTACCAAATTCATAAAGGATTTGTAAGATTCATTTTTCGAAGTTTGCGATAAATTATAAAATAATTACTTAGATATTTCGTTTATCAATATTTTACATTTTAATTCAATTCTATTAGTTTGCGACTTGATTAAAAAAAATGTGTGAGGCGTGATAACTAATTAGAACTGAGCCTACTCTAGTGGTGAACCACCTTTTTCTATTTCTATGTTTTACCTTATACATTAAACAGTTAAAATATTAATAGCACGACTTAGTGAGTATGTGTATTAGTAATAATAATAATAGTATAATAATAATAATAATAATAATCCATAATAACCATAATAATAATAGTAATAATAATAACAACATAAACAATAAATATTGATTATAATATATACTAGCCAAATATATGCCACCCCTCCGGTTGCAAGTATTTAAGTTTTAATGTAATTAAATATTGTATTAAATTTAGAAAGGCTAATGAAACTAAATAAGAATAAGATAAAAATTTGAAAACAGAGAGTATAATAAAAGATTTGAAACAGAGGAAATATAATGAAAAAATGGAACAACTGAAACTTACTCTTCCATCACTCTCGTCTTCATTGTAATTTTCTAATTTAACTATTTAGGTTATAGGAAGTAAAGAATAAAATACAGTTAATTTCTTCTTGTAATGATTTCCTTAAGATTATTGAAGAATTTTTGCTATATTCATTAAAATAAAACCAAAACAGTTAGAAATCAATAATACTAAGCACATATTTATTAAATCAATTGTTTAATATATATGCAAATTAGCCTTCCCTTCACACTGTAAACCGCTATTTTGTTTGTATATATAAATATAATTGCATGTTATGTCAGTATGTAGACATAGTAACAGTATTAATAATGTAAACAATTTATTAATAATTGCAGTTTAGATTAAAATAAAATCATGGAGAATGTGATGTACAATAACAAGAGAATTGTGACTGAGTAGAATAGATAGTTTCGGTACAGACAGAAAAACACACAATCTCCATTATAATAAGAAGATTATATATATATATATATATATATATATATATATATATGGAGTTAAATATTGGAAAATAAATCCAACAATATTAAGAAATTTGAAAAAAACAAATGTTCCGAAAATAGGATGAATTAATTATCGATGTTTATAACATGCGTTTCTTTACACCTTCATCAGGATGTATCTTAGTGTTGAAGAAATTGATGGATGTTTTTATAGATGACAGGAGATGAAAATGTTATAGATCAACAAAAAGATTTATAAAACATTTTCATCTTCTGTCCATCTATAAAACATGAACGTTTTAAAGAAACCGAAATGTTTAACATCGATCAATTAAATTCATCCTATTTTCGGAACATTTGTTTTTCAAATTTCTTAATATATATTATATATATATATATATATATATATTATTATATTATTATTCATTAATTATTTATTATCATCATATTTTTGCCGAAGGCAATTACAATGCGGATACTTTATACACAATTCGGATAATTATAGAAAATAACCATGACAAGTGGGAATTGGCAAATAATATTGCGATGCTAGAACATCGTACAATCGTTTCAACTTTATTAAGTCTCATTTAGCGATGATATACTAACGATTTCCCCTCGACAGGATGAGACTTAATAAAGTTAAACAGACTGCTACGCATTTATCATCGCATAATCATTACAAATTCACTTGTTCATGGTTATTTTCTATAATTATGAATTTCAACGATATACGCAATTGTAATGCCTTCAAGCAAAAATATAAATATATATATAGTATAACTTAGTCAACAATGCCTCATAAAAACAAACATCCAAAATCTATATATATATATATATATTAATTAATATAAGTAAGTAAACAAACAAAATGTTTATTTTATGGCTTTAACCAAAGATTTGGAGGATATGCTGCTTAATTGAAGTCTGTGCCTAATTTTGAAATTAATAGTTAATAATTAATAAATTTTATGGGGCATATATGTTCAAATGTAAGGCTAACGAATCGAGGAAAATGTCAATCCCTGAACTGTACATTCGACCTATTAGTGTCATCAGCAAGGTTATAGACATGGAAAGACTGCTCCGTGCGTGACTCGAAACCTGCTGTCAAGCTCTAACCATTACACTCGAAAGTATATATATAATCATCATCATCATCATGTCGCGCTATTACACGGATATCCATGACAATCTCTCGCCAACCTTCCTATCATTCATTTTCCCAGGGAGGTTCCTCTGTGCAGCAACCTGCATCTTTGCTTAGTTAGGCAATGTAGGTCCTTGCTGGGCGGCCCACACTAGGCGATGTCCGTTTGTGGCTTCCACAGGAGAAACTCACTTATGAGCTCATCCTGCTTCTCCAGCAGTGCCCGCGCATGTCTTGTCCGTCTCACTCGAATGCGTTTGTGAGATGGGGGCAGGTGGCCATATAGCACTTGTTTCGTCGTGGGGTGCTGCTTCCACGATTTATTTCAGTACTGCACGCAGCATTCTTGTGCAGCTCCCATCCAGCTTATCTCCAAGGCGCCTCGTTAGGGTCCATAGTGGTGCTTGCCGGTACAGCAACACTGTAACAACCACCGCCTGGAAGAATTGTCGCTTTAGCTTGTCAGTGAGAGCGATTTCCCATATTACTGATTAATTTGTTTGTGGCCGCACCCACGCTTCTAATTCGTGTATTTACAATCCTTTCTGTGGATAGGATATTACCACCTAGTATGTGAATTGTTCTACTGGCTTAAGGGGCTTACCGTTGAGTGTGGTTATGTCTCCTTTCCTTTTTGAAAACATATGTTATATATATATTATATATATATAATATATATATATATATATATAATATATCATGGATGTTTATTTATCTTTCTTGTGTCTCTTTCCTTTCTTCCTTTCTTTCTACGTCTATCAATATATTCTATCCAAAACTTGTGTCTCGTTGGATGTCCAACTAATTTCAGTGGACACATTAGCAGTCTACTGCAGAAGAAATTCGAACCTGCCACGTGGGGGCGTGCACTCGGCGTTTTATAATGATCACACAACAGAGTCTTTTTACGGTCAGTTTTGCCACTGGTCATTATACTTTGAAAGCCCTTCCTGTCCGCAACCATTTGAAGTATTGCTCACGTTTACTTCAAAGAGGACTGACCGTCGGCCTTTGCGCGACCTGCGAATGGTCAGTCTATCTTTAAAGATTCTCTTGAATGGCCACTCGTCTCACCGTGCCCACACAACGCAACGACAGTTGAGGCCTAAATAGAGGTCTGACCCAGAAACAAAAAGATATTCCAGAGGTCAGCTTTGAAAGACGATGCCATTGGTTAACAAAAAAAAGAAGGAAAAAGAGCTGAATGTAAGGGGATAATCGGAAAAATGGCGCCGAATTAAAAGACAATTCTATTTCATTACACTGCGTAATTATATCATAACATTCTATTTATGTCTGTTTCCATCTATCTATCTATCTATCTATCTATCTATCTATCTATATATCTATCTATCTATCGCGGTCTTCTTTCTTCTTTCTCTCCTTCTTTTCTTTCTTTTCTCTCCTTCTTTTCTTCTTTCTTCTTTCTTCTTTCTTTCTTTCTTTCTCAGTCTGTTCTCACTCAATTTCTTTCTTTCTTTCTTTCTTTTCTTTCTTTTTTCTCAGTTGTTTCTCACTTCACTTTCTTTCTTCTTTCTTTCTTTCTTCTTTCTTTCTTTCTTTTCTTCTATCAATGATCTATCTAAATCAGGCTGTTTTTTTCTTTCTTCTATGTTTTCTTTTTGTTTATTTAATCTATCTATCTATCTATCTATCTATAACAAAAAATAATCTATTGGTACAATATTTTGGTTAAAAGAAAAAAAAACAATTATATGCATATATATATATATATATATATATATATATATATATATATATATATATAATATATATATATAAGATATATATATTCATACAAAACCGCCAGGAGACTAAAGCTAATAAGTAAAAAGTGCTTAAATACCTAAGTAGAGCAAATATAAAGAAAATCTAATGAGTCAGACAACTTAATAAAGTTTCGGCTTAATGCTCTTCAGACTAAGAGTCAGATCTCATATATATATATATAATATATATATATATATAATACTGTCATTACATCTAGATCCCTTTCCACTTTTGCACACACACACACACACAACAATAATATATACATAAATATATATTGTTAGGAGGTGATTTAGAAGGCTATCACAATGCAGTTTGGAATAAATAAAAAATAATAATACGGTAACAATGGTGTTGTGTGTTGACCTGTATTTTTATTATTATTTTAATAAACAATATATAATAATAAAAAATACAGGTCAACACACAACACCATTGTTACCGTATTATTATTTTTTATTTATTCCAAACTGCATTGTGATAGCCTTCTAAATCAACCTCCTAACCAATACATACACAATGCTGTCAAGCAAATTATGAAAACTCTCTTATATATATATATATATATAATATATATATAATATATATATTATATACTTTGGTGCCTGGGTACAAGTTTCTTGTTACAAGGTGATTCTAGGTGGTCCTAATTCTCTACCGTAGTTTGTTGTAGAGTTCAGGTTCCGTATGAGAGCTCAATGTTTAATTATTGTAAACAGAGCAAAGTTATTTGGGAATAAAATAATTAAACATTGAGTCTCATACGAACCTGAACTCTACAACCATGGTATTTAAAGGCCTTTTTATTCCCAAATATATATATATACATATATATATATATATAAAAGACTGCATTACATCTAAGATCCCTTTCCACTTATAAAGGCAGCGATAATATTCCCATACGATATTATAAATAGATTCTTCAAGAAACGTAAAACAAATCAATCAGAATGGTAAACACAAAGACAAATCCTTAATAGGAAGAACAATTTTTTTATGACAGGTCAAAATTCTTAGAATAATATTTGATAACAATTTCTAAATATTCCATATGATATTAGGAATTAGATTTGTCAAAAAAATATTTTGATTACCCGGAAGAATATTATTGGGTTGAACGGTTCACTGAAAATTCATCGTTCATTTTCTCCATGGAACTCGAAATGCGTTATGCATTTTCCCTAATCTACGTCTTGTTGATGTATTTTATTCAGTGGACCAAGCGAAGCAGTGATGAGGGGCGCAACGTTGGCTTACGTCGGAAAGGAGAGGAGGCACGTCGAATATTTTCTTCTTTCAACCAACGAATTACTCTTCACGTTGCACCTGAAGCAAAAAGGTTGAAAAAATCATTATTTCTTTTGTAATAGGCCATTTCCCCCATTTCGGGGTTTATAGCAAATTGGCGGGAAAATGAAGCATTTTGGAAGAGGAAGGTTATTTTTCTATTAGATTGATGTTCATCTTTGCTCACCTGAAAGATTTTTCTTTTAGAAAAAAAACGTTATGAATTCTCAATTGGGGAACTGAAATGTAATCTATTACATCAGACGAAAAAGGTGTTGTTCTCTCCTCCTCTTTCTCTCCCCCCTCTCTCTCTCTCTCTCACAACACACACACACTCATATGGGCCACCTTTAGCTCAGTCGTTAGAGCGTCCGCTTGGACCCACAAGTTCTAGCTTGACACCAATTCGTCAATATGAGAAGCACGGACATGTGCGGTAAAGTTAGGAAGCTGAGGTAAGTGTATCGCTCCGTCTTAGATGCCAGAAAAATCCCCTTGGTCTAGCACTAGGAAAAAGTGGATAGACTTCTCACTCTCCCGACGACTTATATATATATATATAAATAATTGGTAAAAAGAGAAATATATATATATATATATATATATATATATATATAAAATAATATAATATAATATAATAGACCATTTTGCGGTTTATATAACCGCAAAATGACGGATTTTTAAGCCTTTTTCTATAACAATATATATATATATTAATATTTATATTTTGCTTGAAGGCAATTACAATGCGCATATTGCATAAAATCGATAATTAGAGAAATAACAATGACAAGTGAATTTCGCAAAGAATTACTCGCGTGTTAGAATATCGTACAGACTGTTTCAACTTATTAAGTCTCATCAGCGATATATACTAACGAATTCCCCCGACAGAAATCAAAACCGGGACCATATGAGGCAACGGGGACCTGAGTGAACAATAACAAACCCGGGCTTATGCTCTCGGCGAAGAAATAAATTTTGGAATATTGTTTATTTTTTAAAGCATTGTTGATAAAAGTATATATTAAATATTATATTTTTGCTTTGAAGGCAATTACAATGCGCCATATCGCATAAAATTCGAT
>CM042172.1:6527885-6530385 GCA_023376005.1 Doryteuthis pealeii | reverse complement strand
GCGGGAAAAGAAGGTTCGAGAATTGAAAAAATTGGAATTCCATCAAGAAACATGAACGACTTTTCATCAGCCATAATAAATATTTTCTTTTCCATCGAATGCCAGACTTTAAAATTAGTAGACCAGTCCTCATACCTAGGTAGTAATATCTCATCAACAGAAAGCATTATACGCATAGGAAAGGCTTTAAATGCTAAACCTCTGAAATAAGTGGTACAGTTCACATATCTAGATAGTAATATCTCATCAACAGAAAGCATTATACGAATAGGAAAGGCATTAGATGATGAGCCTCTGAAATTAGTAGACCTGTCCCCACACCTCGGTAATAATATCTCATCGACAGAAAGCATTATACGCATAGGAAAAGCATTAAATGCTACGCCTCTTAAATAAGTGGTACAGTTCACATATCTAGGTAGTAATATCTCATCGACAGAAAGCATTATACGCATAGGAAAGTCCTGGACTGCTATAGACAGATTATCGATCATATAGAAATCTGATCTCACAAATAAGATAAAGCAAGAATTATTCCCATCTGTAGCCGTTTCAGTGCTACTGTACGGTAGTATGGTACTAAGATAGATAGGAGCTATACAAGGATGCTGTGTATTGTCTGGAACAAATCCTAGATATTAGGATAGCGCAGACATTGGCAATGGCATTTGGTTTGTTGGGTTTTTTGCGGTATGTCAACCCTTGCTGGGTTATTTTATGCCAAAGACGTTTTGTTTTATTCATTCTTGATGGGTATTCAATTCTTTTTAACTCTATTTTTTAAAACTCATATTTTTTCTATTCACCCAATAAATTGGACCCTAAGAGGTACAGCCACTCCGGGTCAGAGTGGACCCGGAGTAATAGCATTGGCTGACTGTCAGTTTCTCGCCTATTCGATCGGCGCGGTTGACTCTGTCTATGCTATCCTAACTTGGGTATATACTGTGTGACATATCGCTGGTACATCAACCAGTATACATATGCTAAAATCATAAGAAAATTTTATCTGAAAGAAAAGAAACCCCAAAGAGTGCGTAGGTGAGCAAAAGAATTAAGGTCCAACCAGTTTTGTATTTTTTACAAAGGAATGCTGACATTCCTATTACTATCCATACGCTTAAAAGTTGATTGTACTAACCCCCCCCCCCCCGAGGTGACCTCGGACCCTAAGAGTACACCTAATACCAGGACTGTGGCCATGACAACGCTTGAGATGGCTTTTCCCGCCACGTCAAGGTACAGTTGAAAGATTTCATCCGACAGTCAGCACGTGAAGTTTCGCAAAATTCGATACTTGGATCGAAATGATGGGCGGATAGAAAAATTAAAGATATTTTACTACGAATTAAAACTAGTTCACTTTGGATAGAAAGAAAGAACCACCGATGATAAAAAAAAAAGAGTAAAAAAAAAAGAAAAGGGAAATGAATAATTGTCTTTTGAAAATAACCTTTTTAGCGAATTCCAATGGCACAGTGAGTTAAAAAGCAAAACGTATCACATTTTCTTTTGTATTCTGTGAATTCCTATTGTTTGCCGTGCATTTCATGTAATATTAATATGGTTGATATTTGTATCTGTTCAATTGTTCGCCCACTCATTTAACAGTAAGAATTATATATTAATTTTATTCCCCTGAACCCGTGTAGAATTGTATATATGCTCTTACCCCCTTTTTTATACAAATAAATTGTAATTAAATGTGAATAAATTCTTGTGTGTTTATCTGGTCGTCTTTTTCGTCATTCAGTTGGTTGGTTGGTTTATTAATTTTAACGGCATATCAACCCGTCCAGGGTTATATCATGCCTAGCGGTTGGGGTGTTATACATATTGTGTATTCATATATATACTTTTAGTAATTGGTTTTAACAATGTGTTAGCATTATTGGAATTATATTGTATGGCATTGCTTTCTTTCATGTCTATATTCTATGGTATAATTTTATTTTCCTTAAAAAGGAGAAAATATCCCCAATGTTAACATTTTCAAATAGATCCTTCATATTGTTTGCTTTAAAATAATGTTTTTTGATGTGAGCAAAAAATCTGCATTCCATCAATAAGTGTTTGACTGTCAGGGGTGTTTGACATGTTTCACATTGTGGTTGTTGTTCTTGTTTGAGTATATAAGAGTGTGTTAGTTTTGTATGACCAATGCATAATCGGGACATAATGACTTGTTCCTTTATAGACTTCCTTAAAGTTGGTCTGCAGCCTCCCTCGTCATTCAGTGTTGTTGCCTTTCATTCGGTCTTCTACCCCCCCCTTTCACGGGAGCAAAGAGAAAAGTTTGAAAATCCCATCCCTTTTGTATTATTTTTTTTTATTTTGACATCTGGGACATATCGCATTTTTTTTTATTACTTCTTGCTGCGTGCGCACACTGGTCGACCCTAACAAATGTGTGTGTGCACGTAACAACTGTCAATGACGATTATATTCGTACATTCACCAATTTTGAATATTTTTTATGAATTTCTCAGAATCTAACATT
>CM042172.1:6517885-6522885 GCA_023376005.1 Doryteuthis pealeii | reverse complement strand
TAGCATTATTGGGGATTATGTTGTATGGTATTGATTCGTTTCATGTCTATATTCTATGGTATAATTTTATTTCCCTCAAAAAAGAGAGAATATCCTCCATGTTGATATTTTCAAACAGATCTTTCATATTGTTTGCTTTAAAATAACGGTTTCTGATGTGAGCAAACATTTGTTTAAACAGATTTTTTAAACTTCTTTTTTCTATTTAACCCATAGATCAGACCCCCAAATGGTATTAATACTCCTGGTAAGAGTGGACCAGGGAGTAATAGCGATAAAGGGTTTGGTTTGGTTTGTTTGTTTTTCCGGCATATCAACCTCGGTGGGTCATTTAATCCCGACAAAGTTTTGAAATAAATTCATTCTTAATGCATAATACAATTTTGTTTATAAACTCATGTTTTTCTATTTAATCCATTGATGGGACCCTAACAGGTACTACCACTCCGGATCAGAGTGGACCAGGGAGCAATGGTGATGAAGGGATGCTCCACATTCCCCAAACCACCAAAACTGGAACCTCACCATCAGATAGAGTTTAACGTCATTCCCAGGACATATAGACCCTCAGTCACCGTCTTCTAGCACCCATATGATAAAAAAGGAGTTGGGGCTTGCCATAAGAGCAATAGGGTTGGGAAAATCATATAGGTGCTAGGGCTTGACGTGACCAGCCGATTGATCAGAGGGGGCCTCTCCGACCGCTCGTCTAGCCCAAGATAGGGCCAAAGTGGAGTATTGCAAGTCATGAACTGCTCATCCACCTGGGCTCTATCCTTAAGCATCACGGGTCGCCACCCACAGCCAACAGGTGGCCCCATTGGGGAGTCTTACCCCTCTGCAGAGAAAATCTTTCGGCAATTCGAGTTGAGGCCTTAACGTTGTCAAGACGCTACTACTACTGGCCGGGGAGATATTTTCTTTGCCACGTGTTGGCTATGACTGGTGAATAAAGCCGAAACCATAAAACCACACTTTGTCTTTGTCTCTTTCTTTTCTTCCCATGAATTTTTATTTATTTATCCGGGTCAAAGTAGAACTAGGAGCAATGGTGAAGAAGGGGTACTCCACATTCTGCAGAGCTCTAGAATTGGAACTTCAACATCAGATAGAGTTTAACCTCATACCTGGAAAATAAGACACTCAGCCACAACCTTCTAGCGTATATATGATAAAAAAGGTAGCGGCTTGCCATAAGGACAGTCAAGCTCAATATTTTTCATAAACAAATTTCTATTTAACCCATAAATGGTACTCTAATATGTACTACCACTGCAGGTCAGAGTGGACCTGGAGTAATCGTGATGAAGGGGTACTCCACATTCCTCGGAATTCCAGAATCGGAAATTCCCCGTCAGAGTTTAACGTCATACCCTGGAAAATAGGACCCTCAGCCACCCCCTTCTAGCACATATATTATAAAAAGGGTTGCAGCTTGCCATAAGGACAGTAAGGTCGGGACAAATGATATTGGTGCTAGAGCACCGATTGGTCAGAGGGGGGCATCTCTGACCGCCCGTTTAGCCTAAGGTTCAAAGTGGAGTGTTGCATGTCATGGACTGCTTAGACATCAGAGTTCCGTCCGTAAGCATCAATGGTGGCCCCCCACGGTGGACTGGGAGGGCTGTATCCCCTGAAAGTGTCATATTGATTCTTTTTTTTATCTTGACCCCACACAACATGAGAGTGTGACAGATTTTTCTAGAAACTGTCAACATCTTTTTTAGCCGCACCGTCAGTGAAGGCTATTGACTCTCGACTTTAGTACAATGTACGTGTAAAATTTAAAGGTTATGACAAAGTCATAACTCGTTGGAACGCAAACAAACTCCGACAATGGTTGAGGGACAAAACATTTAATATGGTACAGCACATGGTATAAACAAGATACATAAATTACATAGATACATATACAGCACAGAATAAACAGGGTACATAATACATAGAGGTGTACATAAACATACATACATAAGTAATATAAATACATATACAAGAGTAGAGATAATGACACATTCATGAATGGTAAAATACAAGATATTTAGGTATCAAAGAGATACCTAAATGTACATAAAAACGTGGTTACGGATACATGACTAAAGGATAGTCATATATCGTATAAGAGACTTACTAGCAGTGAGTGGCCAGTGTTAAGGGCCAAAGCCCCAACGAGAAAGGGGTGGTCATAAGACTACCTCATTGTGTCTCGTAGGTCGAGCAGCAGGGAAAGAGAAAGAGAAATTCAAATCAGCCGCTTAAATACACCAAGGCCCCTAGCGGGAACCAGCGACACTATACGGGCAGACAACTCTCCAGGCAAATACGAAAATAACCCCACATAGGAATTATTTAGATTTTTATTTTATTTAATTTGTTGTTTTTCATTTTTTAATCAATTGTGTAAATCTTGTACAAAACGACGTTTCTGCAGCATGTGGCAATGATCAAGGTCACCTAAACATTGGCTTATATTAATGCCCCACCGACAGAACTACGTTGAGGCGGATCTCAGAGAAAAAAAAATATGAAAAAAAGCGAAAAGATATACAAATAATAGGAGCTGCCAGAAAACTGAATAAAAAAAACCCGGTAATATGGGAAAATTGACTTTAGACTTTACTACAACTAACAAAAGTAAGCGTCCTCAGGGTGGTGGAAGTATTTAAGTTTTAATATAATAAAATATTATATTAAATTAGAATGATTAACGAAACTAAATAAGAACATATAAAAAGCAATCCTATATATAATTTTATATAGAAATCAATTAAAATAAGTGTAATATTTTTTATATTCGTTCTTATTTAATTTCGGTAGTATTTCTAATTTAAGACAATATTTTATTACATTAAAACTTAAATAATTTCACCCATAGAGCACATACTTTTGCTAGTTTTACTAAAGTCAACAGCGTCTACAGCTTAAATAGATGTTGACAGTTTCTAGAACAATCTGTCATACGGTGGTGTGTGGGGTCAAGATGAAAAAGAATCCATTTGTAAAATATCACACTTGACCGAGACAAATACATTTTAGAAATAACACGACTAATCTTACAAAGTTGCTTTTGCTTTTCTTACTTTCAATAAAACGATTTGTTTTTCCACCTAATGGTACTTATACTTTTGCGAGTTAAAATGCTACACAGCCATATTTTTTCTTTCATTTAATTCTTCTTTAAAATGTATTCCTTTTGTTTTCCATTATTTTCTACCATATCGAATGTTTTTTTATTATATTCTTTGCCACTAATAGTTTTTATATTTTATTTGGCAGCAAAATCACTGGCCTGGAGCCAAAACGAGGCTAACGTTAAATTGCGCCAAAAATAGAAAGAAAAAAAGAAAGAAAGAAAGAGAGAAAGACAGAAAGAGACAGACAGACAGAGATAGAGAGCAAAAGAGAGAAAGCGAAGGAGAGTAAGTGAAGGGGAGCAAGTGAAGGAGGGCAAGGAGAGCAAGTGAAGGAGAGTAAGTGAAGCAGAGGGGGAAAGTGAAGGTGAGCAAGTGAAGGGGTGGCAGTGAAGGAGAGCAAGGAGAGCAAGCGAAGGAGAGTAAGTGAAGCAGAGGGAGAAAGCGAAGGAGAGCAATTGAAGGGAAGCAAGGAGAGAAAGCGAAGGAGAGTAAGTGAAGCAGAGGGAGAAAGCGAAGGAGAGCAATTGAAGGGGAGCAAGGGAGAGAAAGCGAAGGAGAGTAAGTGAAGGGGGCAAGTGAAGGAGAGCAAGGAGTGCAAGCGAAGGAGAGCAAGTTAAGGGGAGCAAGTGAAGGTGAGCAAGGAGTGCAGGCAAAGGAGAACAAGGAGAGCAAGCGAATGGGTGCAAGAAGAGCAAGCAAAAGATAGCAAGGGAGCAAGTGAAAGGGGCAAAGAAAACAAATGAAATAGTGAAAGGAGAGCAAGCGAAGGGGAGCAAGCGAAGGGGAGCAAGCGAAGAAGAGTAAGTGAAGGAGAACAACGAGAGCAAGCGGAGAGCAAGAGAAGTAGAGAAAGGAGAGCAAGCAAAGGAGAGCAAGCGAAGGGGAGCAAGCAAAGGAGAGCAAGTGAAGGAGAGCAAATGAAATAGTGAAAGGAGAGCAACCGAAGGAGAGCAAGCGAAAAAAGAGCTAGGGAGCAAGCATGGGAGAGCAATGAGAGCAAGCGGAGAGCAAGTGAAATAGAGAAAGGAGAGCAAGGGAAGGAGAGCAAGCGAAGGAGAGCAAGCGAAGGAGAGCAAGTGAAGGAGAGCAAATGAAATAGTGAAAGGAGAGCAAGCGAAGGAAATGCAAGGAGAGCACGTGAAAGAGAATAAAAAGATATCGGAAGATATCAAGTGAAAGAGGGCATGGAGAGCAAGCGAAAGAAAGCAAGCGAAAAAAAAAGAGAGAAAGCAAAAAGAGAGCCAACAAAAAAGTGAACAGAAAGGAGAGATATCGAAAGATAGAGACAGTGGCCATATTGCTTGTATCTGAATACGTATAAACTCCATCAACAACTGATGAAAGTCCCCCGATAGTGAAAGAAAAAATACGATGCAAAAAGGAAAATATGTTGAAATTGATTGACTATAAAATGATAACATCAATATCGAAGAAAAGGAAAACGAAAGAAAGAAAACAAAAAAAAAACAAAACAAACAAAAAACAAAAAACAACTAATTTTGTAAATCAAATAAGAAGACTGTAAAAAAAAGAAATTGAAATAAGAAATACCAAAATTGAATGTAGCAGACGATAATAAACTTTTGTTTTTCATTTTGATTATTTTAAAGATATCTTGTGATCAAAATTCTAAATATCTGTTGACCTTACGAGGGAAATGAATAGAAATAGGGATAGATAAAATAAAAAAAAGATTAGTATTATCTGCGTTATTCGGACTATTGTCCCCATCTTCATTGTTATTTGTACAACGTTTCGGCTGATATACCCTCCGGCCTTCTTCAGGTATTTCTTGTCGGACTCGGGAACCTTCTGGGACTCGGGAACCTTCTTTTCGAACTCGGGAACTTTCTTGTCGTATTCGGAGCC